>JARQOC010000003.1:152850337-153045083 GCA_033576535.1 Allobates femoralis
TGAAAGGAACAGCTAACCAAATTGCAAAAACAAGTTACATTACAAAAGAAATATTAAAGGTACCGTAATAGTTACAATTATACTAAAAAAATAAAGGCGACTCATAAAATATAGCCAACTATTGACCAATTTCTCTTATCAACACTGATACCAATTTTTTTTTAATTACGGTACATGCTAACAGATTAAAGGGAACCTGTCAGGTCAAAAATCCATATGTAACTGCTATCATTTTCTAATTCCTTTCTCTAAACTCTTCTCTATTCATGTATTTCTATTATTTATATTCCCATCCTATCTTCTGTAAACTTCAAAATATAAAATAAATTTCATCGGTCAATCACAGTGAGTTTTCTGTTGCCCATTCCTTAAATAATGAATATTCATGCATCACTGCACTGCCTTCCTCTCTGATATGTATGCTGTGTGACTCATTTCAGAGCAGAAAGGACGGGGGAGGGTGTATGTGTGCTTTTAGAGATCTTCATTGTGCGTATCTGAGGAATGTGTAATGTGTGCAGTCTGAGATATTTCTATGTGATTATAAGAACAATTGATCATTTGCTCAGCAGATGCAGACATTCCATGTCTGCAGGAAAACCAACCTTCATATAATAGAAATCTTGCAGACAGTGCAGGACAAAACACCTCCCCCTCCCAGCACAGGGAACAGAAGGGAGGGATGGAACGCCAGCTTGGATATTTAAATAACACTTATACAGCAGACGAACTATTCGGCTGTGAATGTAACGGAGTGGACTAATGCAGGATTTGCCTGCAGGGTGTGAAAATGTTTATAGCATGGAAACTAGAAAGTGTACAATAATGATTTTACATGTTTTTAAAAGGTCTGCCCAGGCCCTATTCAAGAGTAATATTAGTATCATACTGAAAAATGACCCGACAGAGTTCCTTTAAACAGAACCTGTCATCTACTTTATGTCCCCACACCTGTCATTCCTTGTACATCCCTATGCATCCCTGTCTGACCTAATACTGTGCTGTAATTGATGAGAACAACCATTTCATAACTTACGAGTTCCTATGGTAATTAGGATGGTGTCATCGGAAGCGCAGACACTCTGGGCGTTCTCTCATGGTCCATTCTTCCCTCGCTTTGTGGTTATAACACCCCATGGGGCATGATAACCTAATTTCCAAGCGCACTCCCAGACTTTGAAATCTCTATGGGCTCCTTCTGAAGTATGACGCCGCAGCGTATCATTTCCAATCCTGTGAATCGTGGAAGATTATTGGGTGTACTGGCCGGCTTCAGAATGCGCACTGCGCATGCTGCAACAGCAGGGTAAAAGAGATATAATTGCTAGCATGAGATAGATAATGAAAAAGGCCAAAGAATACAACAAGGAGGTATATTTTTGCTTCCTCGACTACCTCAAAGCCTTTGATTGTGTTGTTCACTATGAAGTTTGGAATATCATAAAGGATACGGGTGTGCCAAACAGGCTGATCAGCCTTATTAAGAACCTTTACATCAACCAATAAATTCGAATAGAACACGGTGACACTGCATGGTTCAAAGTAGAGCGAGGTGTCAGAGAAGGCTGCATCCTGTCACCATTTCTCTTCCATGTATATGCAGAAGCTATTTTCAGGATTCTGGACTTGCTGAAAAAGAAGAAGGAACCATAGTGTCATTAACAATCTTAAAAACACAGAAGACACAACTTTGACAGCAACAAGTGTAGATTGAATGAAGGATTTATTACAGAGTGTAAAGATGGAAAACTCGAACATGGGACTCCTACTCAATACAAAGAAGACAAAGATAATAACTACTGCCAGGTACAACCAGGACACATTTGAAATGGATGGTGATGAACTGGAAGTTAGAAAGTACTGCAATCTACTGAGGTTAATGATCACTCAAAATGCATCGATGACACCGGAACGCAATAGGAGAATACTTATGGGAAAATCAATGAAATCACTGAACAAAGTCATCAAATCAAGGAATATTTCACTGGTAACAAAGACACGTACATAGTCTGCTCTTTTCTGTAGTAACATATGGAAGTGAAACCTTGACAATAAAGGAACAAGAGAGGAGAATCTACACCATCGAAATGTGGTGCTAGAGAAGGATTTTATCAATACCATAGATGTCAAGAAGAACAAACAAATCAATTTTAGAACAAATCAAGCCAGACATGTCACTCAAAACAAGGATCATTAAGATACGACTTGCCTAATTTGTACACATCATATGAAGATACCAAGCACTGGAGAAGGACATCATGACAGGAAGAATAGAAGGGACAAGGTGAAGAGGAAGACCAGCAACCCAATGGTGGACCTATCTAGACTTGTACAAGATCGATCTTGCTATAGAACATTCATCAAGTCGCCATGGCTCAAGATCGAGATGAAACTCTATCCGGGACCAAGTGCCTCCGGGTCCGCGCCGCTGCCTCAAAGGGATATCAAAGACAACCGAATGCTTTGAGTACAGTAATCTTCTGCTTTATTTTCCGACGCGTTTCGGAGCTTAAATCCCAGCTCCTTCCTCAGGGAATCCCTGAGGAAGGAGCTGGGATTTAAGCTCTGAAACGCGTCGGAAAATAAAGCAGAAGATTACTTTACTCAAAGCATTCCGTTGTCTTTGATATCCCTTTGAGGCAGCGGCGCGGACCTGGAGGCACTTGGTCCCGGATAGAGTTTCATCCCCATGTTGTGGAAGTGTGGTACTTGCTGCGGCTGCTAGGTTTGAGCGATCAAGCTGGTTGTGGACTTCACAACCGAACCAGGTGAGCAGTTTTTATACTGTACGTGAATTGTCTCCTAAGTGGGATAAGACCCTATGCGCATTCTCATTTTTCAAGATCGAGATGAAGGCCTATAAATAAATCTACTATATAAAAGCCCTATGCTATCTACCTGTCTGTAAGTTTGTCCTGAAAACATTGTCACATATAGGGCATAGTGTAAATTACAGTTAAACTGGAGTGTGAAGAAGCTGACAATATTTGTTGATCAGTCAAGTTTGGTTGATCAGTCAAAGAAAACAGCGACACCTATAGGACATCTATGATGGGGGGCCCATATGCCATTCGGGACACTGGCCGCAGCGCAGGCATTCATTATTGCCTGCGCCTGGGTTCGTTCCGTAATACCCTTGGGGTGAACCCATCCTGCTGCTGCACTTCCTCCTATTTGCGAACCACTCTGGAACGCAGGCTGGTGCTGTGGCTCCTCTGCGTACAGGAGGAAAGAGATATTGCACAGGGGTGAGTGAGACAGAGCACAACGGGGGGATAAAGAGCACACATGGGGAGAGAGCACAAGGGAAAAGACAACGCACGGGGGAAGAGACAGTGCACATGGGGGAGAAACAGCACAAGGGGGGAGACAGCACAAGGGGAGAGAGAGCACAAAGAGAGGAGAGAGCGCACAGGGAGAGAGAGCAAAAGAGAAGAAAATGCACAAAGGAAGAAGAGAGTGCACAGAGGGAAGAGAGCACGCACATAGGGGAGAGACAGCACAAGAAGAGTGAGAGCACAGAGGAGAGAGACAACACAAGCGGAGAGAGAGCACACAGAGGAGAAAGACAGCACAAGGGGAAAGGTAACAAATACGTGGGAGAGACAGCACAGGGGGAGAGAGCACAGGGGGAGAGACAGCACAAGGGGAGAAAGAGGTCACAGGGGGATGGCAAGCAGCAGCACCTGCCAAACCACAGCCACCCTGTGCAGCAGTGGGGCTCCCCTCGCCCTCCTCGGTGGTGCTGTGATTAGTAGCGGGAGTAATTGGACTAATATATAATTGCACAGGGGAAAGAAACAGCACAAGGGGAAAGAGAGTACACAAGAGGGAGAGACAGCAAAAGGGGAGAGAGCGCATAGAGGGGAGAGAGAACTCACAGAGGGAGAGACAGCACAAATAGAGAGAATGCTCAGGGGGAAGAGACAACACAGCACAAAAGGAGAGAGAACACACCCGGGGAAGAGAGAGCACATAGGGGAAAGAAAGCACAAGGGGAGAGAGCACAGGGGTGAGAGACAGCACAAGAGAAGAGAGAGCACACAGGAGGATAGTGAGTAGTAGCAGCGCCTGCCAAGCCACGGCCCCCCTGTGCAGCAGCAGGCACCCCCCCACCCTCCTCGGTGGTGCTGTGATTAGAAGTGGGAGTAGTTAGACTAATATATAATCCAGGGACGGACTTACTCCATGTGCAGCCCGTGCATTGAATGCAGGGGCACAATCAGGGCATTAGTGCCCTGACTGGTGTAAGGGGCCTGGTGAATCAGGGGTCCCTGCCCGGGACCCCTGTCATCGCTGCAGCAGAGGGTGCCGTGTCTGCCCTCTGCTGTGGCCAAGCGACCACATGGCTAATTAGTATGCGATGCCTCCAGGCTCCCATTACTACTGTGCTGTGCAGAGGGGGGGCCAGAATGGAAAGTGACTGGGGGGGAGGGGCTGCTCTGGCCAGCACTGCTTTTAATCGTGGTGTGCTGGCCATATCAGTCAGGACTCAGGAGACCCTGCTGCAGTCTCCTGACGTCACACAGCGAGCCCTGAACTGCTTCCCAGAGAGGATCATTGCTGGACAGGAGACAAGGTCAGGGCTGGTAAATAACAACAACAAACACTGCTAATATGTATCTATATGTGTCTCCTTGTGTGTGTGCCTCTATATGTGTGTGTGTGTGTATGTATGTGTGTGTATGTGTCTCTGTGTGTATGTATGTATATGTGTGTGTGACTGTGTGAGTGTGTCTATGTGTGTATGAATGTGTATATGTGTCTCTGTGTATATATATGTATGTGTCTGTGTGTGTGTATATGTGTCTGTGTGTGTATATGACTCGCCCTGGTGGGGACCGTGGAGTGCTCGGAATTAAGCCCTCCCAATGTCGTCAGGACTGTGGGATGTCACGGTAGCGTAACCCAGTCCGTGGTCCCCTCGTTGGGCGGCCAGTAAAATGGGGTAGTTGAAAGGGGATGAAAAGAAAAATAAAAGTAAAACAAAAAAGTTTGTTTCGTGACGCCACCCGTGGAAGGCGGTCTGTAGGGCCGCTGCTGCAGTCGGGACCTCTGGGGATGATGGGAGTAGCAGCGGTGATGGTTTGGCTTTGCACGGGAAGAGCGGGTCCCCAGGGCAACTGTAAAGTCTAAAAAGGTGATTTGGGAATTGGAAGGCCAGCGGGACTGAGCTGGCTGCTGGCAGGGATCAAAGACACTTACAGGCAGGCTCCCGCTGCCTGCTCGGCGTTTCAGTCTACCTCTCCTCAGGCACAGAATAAACAGTCTGACACAAGGCTGAGCTTCAACTGGTTTACTTGGCTTTTCTCATCAGGTGGTACAAGTTACAAGCCAGTACAGTGGCGGCTCCGGTAGTCTTTTAGCAGCCGGAATGGTTCATCCAGTTCACTCCCTCTTGTGTTCCTTTCCATGGGCCTCTCTTCCGCATACAAAGCTCTCATCCAGCGGCCACGGGCCTTCGTTGGGCGACCTGCCTGGTCCCCTGGCCCTAGTATGGCGGCCTTCTGACCAGGGGTTGAGTCACGGGACATAAAGACCCTGCAACCGAACGGTTTTGGGGTTGGAGTGTGGAGCGTCCTTGCCACTTCAGGGCCGGTACCCTGGTTCCTGCCCCATCCTTCAGCTTCCCAGCTAATTTGGGCGCACAGGTGGATTGCTCACTACCTGCACCCCTAGGACTCCTTCTGTCTCTCTACGGTCTGTAGCCCGGGACCCGGAACAAGCCTCATGATGGTAAAGGCCACCGGATCCGTATCCTCACAGTCCTGTGTTCTCCTCCGTCTCCTTGCTCCTGATGTTCCTCTGACTGTTCCCAGACTCGCTCTCGGGCTAACTAACTCCTGGGCTGACTAACTAACATCCTGTGTTGTTTCCTGATGTTGTTTCTCCTTTCCTGACCATTTCCTGTGCTAACATTCCCACCCACAACCTGTCTCCTCCTGCCATCCCACAGCTGTGCCTAGAGTCCCCGTCTTGGGACCGAGATGTGTTGGGTGTGTGGGTGACTGGACTTACCGATCCCGATTGCTGCAACTTCTAGTGGCGACCGGCCCGCAGGGGTACCAAATATATGTGTATGTGTGTGTATATGTGTATGTGTGTGTATATGTGTATGTGTGTGTGCGTCTGTGTTTGGTTATAATCGTGTGTTTGTTGTACATTATCTTTTGTATATATGTTTACTTCATTTCCTCTCTGCTGACATCCCCACCATCATTATGGGCGACTTCAATATCCCCATCGACACCACCCACCCAATTGCCTCTCAACTTCTCTCCCTGACCTCCTGACCTCCTCATTTGGGCTCTCCAAATGGTCCTCCTCTGTCACCCACAAAGACGGCCACACGCTGGACCTCATCTTTACCCGTCTTTGCTCACTCACTAACCTCACAAACTCAACCCTCCCCCTGTCGAACCACAATCTGCTGACCTTCTCCTCCCTCACCTCCCCTACTACGCCACCCCATCTCCGCAAACTCGATCACCCCCGCTGAAACCTAAAATACATCGATCTACACTCACTCTCAGAATCCCTTCTCCCTCTTGCCGACATAACATCCATACGCGACAAAGACACTGCCACCACCCTCTACAACACCACATTAACCAAGACCCTCGACCTAGCCGCCCCCTCACACACCACGCTCCACGCACGAACAGCCAAATGGCACACCACCCTCACTAAAGACTTGAGACGGGCATCCAGGGTTGCCGAGAGGAAATGGAAAAAAAATCACACTCCACTGAGCACTTTGCGCTGTCCCTCACCGCCTTCAAGGCTGCACTTGCCGCCGCCAAACAAACCTTCTTCTCATCCCTAATAACCTCCCTGTCCCACAATCCCAAACAGCTTTTCAAAACCTTCAATTCCTTACTCCGCCCGCCCCCCCCCCTCTCCCTTTATCTCCACTGAAGACTTTCCCTCCTTCTTCAAAGAAAAGATTGACAGAATCAGAGACAGCTTTGACCCACTGCACCCACAGCCTCCCCTCTCGCCTATACTGCCCTCTTCTTCCACCAGCTGCTTCCCCCCATAACTGAGGATCAGCTCTCCTCCCTCCTGTCAAAATCACACCTCACCACCTGCGCCCATGACCCGCTCCCATCCCACCTCATTCCCAACCTCACCTCTGTTATCATCCCAGCCCCTTAATCATCTTTTTAGCCTATCACTTACCACTGGCACCTTCCCCTCAGCCTTCAAACAGGCCCTGATCACACGCATCCTTAAAAAACCCTCCCTCGACCCCACATCTGTCTACAACTATCGCCCCATATCTCTCCTCCCTTTTGCCTCTAAACTACTTGAACAGCATGTGAACTCAGAGCTGTCCTCTCACCTTTCCTCCTGCTCCCTCTTGGATCGCCTGCAATCTGGCTTCTGACCCCTCCACTCCACTGAAACTGCCTTGACCAAAGTCACCAATGACCTACTGACTGCCAAAAGCAAACGTCACTTCTCTGTCCACCTCCTCCTCGACCTATCCGCCGCCTTCGACACTGTTGACCACTCCCTTCTACTTCAGATCTTGGAATCTCTTGGCATCACGGACCTTGCCCTCTCTTGGATCTGCTCATACTTAACGGACTGAACCGTCAGCGTCACCCACTCCCACACCTCCTCTTCACCCTACCCCCTATCTGTCGGGGTCCCCCAGGGCTCGGTTCTGGGACCGCTACTCTTCTCAATCTACACTCTCAGACTAGGGCAACTCATTGAGACCCACGGCCTCCAGTACCACCTCTACGCCGACGACACCCAAATCTACCTGTCTGGACCTGACATCGGCTCCCTACTATCCAAAATTCCACAATGTCTGTGTCACGCCTCCGTGGAAAGGTGCCCTAGAGTGGACCCACTGGGCCGTGGTACCGAACTCCCCTGGGTGAGCTGATCCTAGTTTACCCAACACTTATACAGGGATTATGAATATGCAAATAAAGTCTGTGGAGCCTTGGTTAGGAGTCTCAAACACAGGACTAGCCAGATATCCTTCCAGGGAAGGACCCAGCCAAGGGGTGGCTCCTTTCGGAGATCACCATAACCACCATTTTAAGTGGCCCTTTTAGTCCATATCCAGCTCTTTTACAAGCTTAAAGATAAGACAAGGGAATACCAAGGCCAGGTATCCATCCACAGACAGCTGTTTCGGGGTGTTGCCCCTCATCAGTGTGGAGTAGGATTCTGGCTAGGTGGAAGCCAGGCCTAGTAGACCAACATCACAAAGTATTCACTGATCTCAGGGAGACCAGTCCAAGAAAACACTGTGGGCAGCTGGCTAAAGCGCTCAACACAGTGAATTCCTAAGCGCATTGCCTCCTGGGAATTATGAATATGCAAATAAAGTCTGTGGAGCCTCGGTTAGGAGTCTCAAACACAGGACTAGCCAGATATCCTTCCAGGGAAGGACCCAGCCAAGGGGTGGCTCCTTGCGGAGAACACCATAACCACCATGTTAAGTGGCCCTTTTAGTCCATATCCAGCTCTTTTACAAGCTTAAAGATAAGACAAGGGAATACCAAGGCCCAGGGGGTCTAAGTACCACAGCAGCTAGTACCAGGGTTAAGGTTAGCCTATACTAAGGCACAGCTAAGGATTCCAGGATAACAGGGTACAAAGCTAGGAGAACGGGAATGGTGCTACCGGGTAAGAGCACAGCAAGGGTTCCAGGAAACAGAGTGCAAGGCTGGAAGAACAGGAATGGTGCTACCGGGGAAGAGCACAGCAAGGGTTCCAGGACACAGAGTACAAGGAAGGCCTGACGAACAGCTAGCAAAGCAGAAGCTCAACTAACACAACGATCAGGCACCTCCCATCAGATGAGGTGGCCTGATATACCATAGGAAGAGCAGCTATTGGTCAAGGGGAGTGTCAGGTTGGACCGTGCCGGCCCCTAGTGTCACAGCTAGTGTCACAGGGGAGGAGTGCACCTAGTGCGCCGCTGATTGGTCACATGAATACAACCATAGTAATGTGCTCATGTGCGAGCCTGGCGGTCAGCTGCCAGGAAGGGAAACCGGTGACGGCTCCGAGACACAGCACGCCTGGACGCCAGATGCCCGGTTGGCATAAGAGCAGGAGATGCCGACCCGGGAGAGGTGAGCTGGGAAGCGGTGCCAGGGGGTCTAACAGTACCCCCTCCCTCACGCCCGCTCCTCCGAAGGCGCGCTAAGAACCTCGCCAGAATGTGTGGCGCATCAATGTTCTCCTGTGGCTCCCAGGTGCTCTCCTCAGGACCAAAGCCAGCCCAGTCAATTAGGAAGAGGGTCTTGCCTCTACTATTGTTCATGGCAAGGATGTCCCTGACTTCATAGACATCCTCGGAGCTGAGAGGCCGTGGCACAGTGCCGGAGGAAGGATGATAGTGATTAAGTACCACCAGCTTCAACAACAAGATATGGAAGGAGTTAGGGATGAGAAGTGAGGCGGGTAGCCTCAGCTTGTAGGCAACGTCGTTGATGCGACCCAGGACTTCGAAGGGACCGATATAACGCGGCCCCAACTTGTAGGATGGCACCTTTAGCCTGACGTATCTGGAAGAAAGCCACACTTTATCGCCTGGGAGGAAAGATGGCAAATCCAGACGTTTCTTATCGGCATGCCTTTTCATCCTGCCGGAGGGTTGTGTGAGAGCGTCTCTGGTATCTCTCCAGATCCTGGAGAAATCCATGGACGATGCATCAGCCGCCGCGTTGCCAGACGTTGAGGAGGCGGAAGAGGTAACCCAGGGTGTTGCTCGAATACCACGAAAAAAGGGGATTTAGCTGATGACTCACTAGAGTGATTGTTGTATGCAAATTCTGCCCAAGGAAGGAGACAGGTCCAGTTATCGTGATGAGCGCTGGTGAAGTGCCGAAGATAGGTGGTGAGGACTTGGTTAATGCGTTCCACCTGCCCGTTGAACTGAGGATGATAGGCAGAGGAGAAGTCCAACGTGACGTCCATATGCTTGCACAGCGCCCTCCAGAACCGGGAAGTGAACTGGACTCCCCTATTGGACACGATATGGCGAGGAAATCCATGGAGCCGGTAGATGTGTTCAATGAATAACTTGGCGAACTCAGGAGCGGATGGTAGACCGGGTAAAGGAACGAAGTGAGCCATTTTGGAGAAGCGATCCATGACTACCCATATGACCGTACAGCCGGAGGAGCAAGGGAGATCTGTAATGAAATCCGTCGCTATATGTCACCAAGGAGCTGACGGGACCGGAAGAGGCAGTAGACGTCCAGCCGGCAACTTTATGGACACCTTATTTCTAGCACAAGATGGACATGAGGCAACGAAGTCCTGGATGTCTTGACGGATAGTAGGCCACCAATAGTGACGAGTGATCAAAGAAAAAGACTTGTTAACTCCAACGTGACCGGCAATTTTCAACGAGTGTCCCCATGACAGGACCGTCCTCCTTTGATTCTGGGCGACGAATGACTTACCCTGTGGAAGTCCAGCTACACATAAGGGAGCCACAGTGATTATTTTGGTAGGATCAACGATATGGAAGGGCTCATCTTCCACATCCGACGGCTGGAAGGACCGCGACAGAGCATCAGTCTTGACATTTTTACTGCCAGGTCAGAAGTGCAGTTCAAAATTAAAACGTGCAAAGAACAGGGACCACCGGTACTGCCGGGGGTTGAGCCTCTGGGCAGACTGGAGATAAGCCAGGTTCTTGTGGTCAGTGAAGATTATGAACGGATGGACAGCACCCTCGAGGAGGTGTCGCCACTCCTACAGTGCCAATTTGATGGCCAGCAATTCACGATCCCCGATTGAGTAATTGCGCTCTGATGCGGTAAATGCCTTAGAGAAGAACCCATAGGTGACTAACCCGAAGAGAATTTCTGGGAGAGGACAGCCCCCGCTCCTATGGAGGAGGCGTCTACCTCTACAATAAACTCACTGATCTCAGGAAGACCAGTCAAGGAAAACACTGCAGGCAGCCGGCTAAAGCGCTCAAACACAGTGAAATCCATGATGCATTGCCCCCTGGGAATTTGAATATGCAAATTGAGTCCGTGGAGCCTTGATTAAGAGTCTCAAACACGGCACTAGCCAGATATCACTCCAGGGAAGGACCTAGCCCTGGGATGGAATCCTTGCGGAGACCACCATAACCACCATATTAAGTGGCCCTTTTAGTCAATATCCCACTCAGTTACAAGTTAAGGATATGACAAGGGAATTAACAGAGCCAGGTATCCATCCACAGACAGCTGTTTCAGGGTATTGCCCCTCATCAGTGTGGTGTAGGATTCTGGCTAGGTGGGAGCAATGCCTGGTAGACCAACATCACAAAGCACTCACTGATCTCGGGGAGACCAGTCAAGGAAAACACTGCAGGCAGCCGGCTAAAGCGCTCAAACACAGTGAAATCCATGATGCATTGCCCCCTGGGAATTTGAATATGCAAATGGAGTCCGTGGATCCTCGATTAAGAGTCTCAAACAAGGGACTAGCCAGAAAACCCTCCAGGGAAGGACCTAGCCCTGGGGTGGAATCCTTGCGTAGACCCTGGAGGGATATCTGGCTAGTCTCGTGTTTGAGACTCTTAATCAAGGCTCCACGGACTCCATTTGCATCTACAATAAACTGTCTGTTTACCTCTGGTCGGTGCAAGGTAGGAGCCTCGGAGAAGGAGCGTTTTAAGGAGGAAAAGGCGCTTTCAGCCTCTGGGGTCCAGCTACAAACTTTTACTCCCTTACAGATGAGAGCCGTGATGGGCTTGATCAGGGACAAAAAATGGGGAATGAATTGCCTGTAATAATTCACAAAGCCAAGGAACCGCTGAATAGCCTTAGTCCCCACAGGATGGGGCCACTTCAGAACAGCGGAGAGCTTCTCAGGATGCATCCGTAATCCAGAATCAGAGATGATGTATCCGAGGAAGGGCAATGAGGTCTGCTCAAAGACACATTTCTCCATCTTGGCGTAGAACCGATTCCTCCTCAGTCGCAGGAGGACTTGCCGTACGACCCGTATGTGAGAGGACAAATCCGGAGAGAAGATGAGGATGTCGTCCAAATACACCACCACACAGGTGTACAACAAATCACGGAATATGTCATTGACAAACTCTTGAAATACTGCGGGAGCATTACAAAACCCGTACGGCATGACCAAATACTCATAATGGCTGTCCCGGGTGTTGAAAGCCGTCTTCCATTCGTCTCCGGCACGTATGCGAACCAGGTTGTAGGTTCCTTAAAGATGCAAGCCCCTTTTAGCCTGTCAAAGGGCTCCGGAATCAGCGGCAGGGGATATTTGTTCTTGATGGTGATGGTATTCAAGCCTCTGTAATCTATACAGGGTCGAAGGGTGCCCTCCTTTTTCTTCACAAAGAAAAATCCGTAGATTTTTGGATGAAGCCCCTGGTCAAATTGTCCGTGATGTACTCGGACATGGCTTGTGACTAAACCGGGGACAATGGATAGATACATCCCCTGGGTGGTGTAGCACCCAGTATCAGATCAATAGGGCAATCATAAGGCCTATGAGGTGGGAGGACCTCTGCCACCGTTTTGTTGAAGACATCCGCGTACTGCCAATACGCAGCCAGTAAACCAGGAAGAACAGAAACCGGTTGCGGGGAACCGGGTGGTAGAACGGACTGCAGGCACCTCTCGTGGCAGAGAGGGCCCCACCGCAGAACGTCCCCTGAGCGCCAGTCCAAGACAGGTTCATGAGTTCGGAGCCAGGGAAGCCCGAGGAGCAGGGCATGGGAGAGTCCAGGCAGGACGTAGAAGGCAATCTTTTCACGGTGTAGGACCCCGATCTGCACCTCCACCTCCTCTGTCACCTTGGTGACGGTCTCCTGCAGCGGCCTGCCATCCACCGATGCGATTACACGAGGCGTCAATAGGGGTATTACGGGGATACCAAGTCGAGTCACTGCCTCTTGCTGAATGAAGTTTCCTGCTGACCCTGAATCCAGGTAGGCTAACTCAGAGTAGCGTCTCTGCGGACGTATCACCTGCAAGGGCAGGGTGAGAGGTTGAGAGGCATCGCTCTCGCCTAGGATGGCTGCTTGTACTTGACCTAGGCGGAGGAGTTTCCCGGCTTTTAGGGACAAATCCGGCGCTGATGGGATGCGTCTCCGCAATACAGGCATAGGCCGCGAGCCAGCCTCTATTCTCGGCGGCGTTCCGCCATTCTGACCCGGTCCTCCTGCATAGGGTCAAAAAGGGGGCGGTGGCAGACACCAGAGGCCGTGTACAGGGCGGACTGCATTCAGAGGGAAGCGGCCGGATGGATCTCCTCTCCCTGGCGGACTCACGGGAGCGCTCTTGCAACCACAAGTCGATGTGAGTGGCTAGCGAGATCAAGGTCTCCAGCTCCGCTTGGATATCCCGACCCGCGAGCTCATCCTTTATCCTGCCGGACAGGCTACGCCAGAAAGCTCCAGTCAGCGCCTCGTTATTCCATCCCAACTCGGAGGAGAGTGTACAAAAGCAGATGGCGTACTTCCCAATGGTGAGCGTCCCTTGACGGAGGTTGAAGAGAGACTCCGTGACAGATGCGACCCGGCCGGGTTCATCGAAGACCCTCCGGAATGTCTCCAAAAAGGTTAACAAGTGGGAGACCGCAGGGTCATCATGCTCCCAGAGGGGGTTAACCCATGCCAGGGCCTTGCTGTCCAGGTGGGACATCACAAAAGCCACCCTGGCCTGATCGGTGGGATACTGTCTCCACTGTATCTAGGCAGTTGGCCAAGGCGGGGCAGAGGGGTCAGAACGCCACTCGGAGACCGGTCATCGGATACGGACTGGCCCAAGGTCGTTGTTGCCGACTGCAAGGAGACCAGACGATCATTCATCACGGATATGTAAGACAGTGAGGCACCCCAAAAGTTAAAGTGCCATAGTAACATCACACGGGTTCCCTCCCCACAACACACTGACACTACACTAGCACCTCTGGGCCAGGAGGGGGTAGCAGTACTGTGAAGAGTCCAGTTCCTGGGAGAACTGAGGGAGACTGTAGTGTAAATGAGCTGCGTCAGGCTTCTCTACAGTCCGCTCACTGATTCCAGGCCTAGCCAGGGTCTGAGGAAGGAGAACTGAAGACAGAGAAACACATCTGGGAGACTGAGTGCCATCACCACTCGCCCCGGAGGAGCGCACAGATCGGATACCGGATCCGAAACTGTGACTGACACACACAGCACAGTAAATCCCGGGATAGTGGGGGTTGTAGATCAACACTGTCCCTGAGCGAAGCAACACGGCAGGGTCGGAAGTACAAGGAAGACTCAAGTTGCCTAGCCAAAGGGTACCTGTGAGGAGAGAGACAGTGCCAGCAGCTCAACTAGAAGCAGCAGCAGGGCCACACACACACAGCGCAGCAGGAGGAAGCTGAGGACCCAGACAGGGTTGATGCAACCCGGCCCCATTACAGACTCCATGGACAAAACTATGTTGCTACATCTACAGTAAAGCTTGGGAAAACTTCAGAAACATGAGTGTGTGATCCATGAACCCATCTCCCCACTTACTATCACCCCCTTACTATAACGTCCAACCCTTCATAAACTCTAAGTTCCATTGCCCTGGGGAACCAGCCTCTACCTACGGAGAGCCGTTCCATCTAAGCTGCCCAACATCATCCCCGGAGGTCCTGCAGCAGCGGTGGTCACCCTGACCACAACCCGTGGGTGGCGTCACGATAAACATTCATCCCTTGTAAATATCACCTTTTACTTGCAGAACCCGGGACACGGTCCAGACCAGGCCCTCCGTGACATCCTCAGCAGCAACCCGGTCCAGTACCGAGTACCCTGTCCCAGTGGGCTCCACAACCTGGCGTCACGAACAGGATTTATCGTGCCCGGTAAAACGGGCATTGTGTGCCGTGATTTATGTGAAAACTGATTGTAAGCTGCGCCATACGAACTGTACTTTTGAAAATCCGCCATTATACAGTGCGCGGCGCGCGGGAAGAAAGGGGGCGGTACCTTGTAGTGGCGCGAATCCATCCTCCTCCCTGGTGCTGACGACATCCGGCGGGGAAGAGAATCCCTGGTGCACCGCGGAACCTTGAAGAGACATCCGGATGGATGCGGAAGACAGGAGGGCGAACCTTAACTAAGGGGGCACAGAATGTCGCTGCCAGCGGCGCCCGGCAGCGGCGGAGCACCCGCCGGTGCAGCGGCGCAAGGAGCAGCACCTATCATGCCGTTCCTGATGCCGTATACTCCAGGGGCAATGTGGCTGTCCCAATACTCCGGTGAGCCTAATACTCTTAATGACTTTCTTCTCAAGATAAAAGCTTACTATGTGATGTACCCCCTGACTGAAGCCCAACGTGTAGGAATGATTATTGGACAATTAACTGTCAATGCACAGCGGTAGGTTGCGTCCTGGCGGGACACAGATAAGGACACTGTAGAGCATCTTGTAGCTGGACTAAAAGCCACATTTGAATCTACTGCTGATACCCGGGCTAAAATGAGGTTCTTTGCATGCCAACAAAAGCCCAAGGAGAGTGCCAGAGACTATGCCTTAATTCTGCAGGAAGCACTCAAAGCACTTAAACTAGCAGAACCTGCCTTAGCCCCGGGAGCTGATAAAATGCTACTCGACCAATTCATAGAGGACCTCCTGTCCCCTTCCCACAGAGGACAGTTGAGTATGATGCTTCTTCAGAATCCTGACATGACATTTGCTGAGTTAAAAGACAGAGCTATCCGTTTGCAGCAGATAGAAGAACCTCGGGATCTAAAATCTATACAGGACCCTGCAGCAAGACCTCAGCAACCGAAAGCATCAGCGACATTGGCCATGTCAACAACTGCTGCAGAAAACAATGAACCAATCTCTAATGGGGCCCTCAATCAAAAGCTAGATGCCCTGACAGACACAGTTATCTCAATGGCTAAAGTCATCAAGGAGCTTCGAGGATCCAAGCCTGCACCCAAGATCGAGTTGGCGACTAGCAAGGAGGATGTCCCGAGGATGAGGCCCAGGAGGTATCAAGCGACAAGAGGACAACCCAGTGACCGCTATCAACCGGATGGACAGCTCATTTGACGCCGTTGTCAGAAACCAGGTCACCTTGCCAGAGAGTGTGCTTTAAATGACGATTCCCTGGGCAGGCAGCCCGCTTCTCAGGAGTAAACTCTCAAGGTCCTTCAGCCTGGTATGACAGATTTGTGGGAGGACAGACGGTTATTCCTATCGTGTTGGATGGCATTCCCTTTAGTGCCTTGTTGGATACCGGGTCCCAGATAATATCGATTCCACATGTTCTATACAAAAGGTACTGGGCTGATTCAGACATTACTAGTGCTCCATCTGACACTACAATGAACGTATGGGCTAGTAACGAACAATTAATACCACAGGTTGGGTTCAGAGAAATAACCATTCAGATTGGCAAGGTAGAATTTCAGAACCAGGGTATTATAATCATAGGTGTTGACCGGCGAGAACGTGAACCAGTAATGTTACTAGGAATGAATGTGATTGAAAAATGTTTTTCCGAGGTAATTACTGTTTTGCAGCAAATCGCCGAGACTGCCTGAACCAGACAGCAGAGGCTTCTGCACAAAGACATGAAAGCCCTGATGTTGAAGCAACAGGTAGATATATCCGGAGGTGAGATCGGCAGTGTACGAGTAAGTGATCCAATACCCTTTGTAATACCTCCCAAAACTGAAATGTTGGTCTGGTGTAGAGCCGCAGTAGGCATTCGGGAGCAAGACTATCAAGCCCTGGTAGAACCCGTGTACTCACAGTAGACCTACTATACTCACAGCTAGAGGAGTGGTTGAGCTACACCGGGGAAGAGTGCCATTACGCCTATTAAACTGCGGAGAGGACGAGATCACATTACCAAAGTATGCTACCATGGCTAAATTGTACCTGGTTGATAATAATGCCATCACAGCCGTCGAGCCTTTGGACCCATCAAGTCAGGCGGATGACAATAGCTCAGGGGAAAGGCTGGAGGATTGGTGCCAAAAGCTACATATAGGTATCAGTTCTACACCTCCCCATCAAAAGCATGGTGTATACCGGGTAGTGAAAGAATATGAGCAAATATTCAGCAAACACCCATTAGACTTTGGGCAGATTAAAGGGGTAGAGCACACTATAAACACAGGTAACCATCAGCGTATAAAAGAGAGGTATAGACTATTACCACCCGCTCACTACCAAACCACCAAAGACATGCTCAAAGAAATGAAAACTGAAGGGGTAATAATAAGAGACAGTTGTATCCCCTGGGCAGCACCTCTAGTGTTAGTTAAAAAGGACAGGACCATGAAAATGTGCGTAGATTACCAGCAGATCAACCGCATCACACATAAGGACGCATACCCATTACCTAGGATTGAGGAGTCATTAGCTGCATTAAAATCTGCTAACTACTTTTCCACCCTTGATCTGACTAGTGGGTACTGGCAAGTTCCTGTGGCCGAGGCCGACAAGGAGAAGACAGCGTTTACTACGTCGATGGGCCTCTGTGAGTTCAATTGTATGCCGTTCGGACTCTGCAATGCACCCGGGACCTTCCAACGCCTGATGGAGAGCTGCCTAGGACATAAGAACTTTGAAACTGTCCTCCTGTACCTAGATGACGTCATAGTCTAGTCCGAGACGTATGAGCTACATCTACAAGACCTGGCAGAAGTGTTTGAAGCCTTATCCGGACATGGCATGAAAATCAAGCCATCCAAGTGCCACCTTCTCAAGCCAAAGGTACAGTACTTGGGACACATCGTGAGTTCCGAGGGAGTAGCACCGGATCCTGATAAAGTCACAGTGATAAGGGATTGGCCAAGAACTACAAACGTGAAAGAAGTGAGGCAATTCCTGGGCCTGGTAGGCTATTACCGAAGATTTATCAGAGGATTCACGAAGCTAGCAGCTCCCCTGCAAGACATCCTGGTGGGACAGTCAAGAAAGTCTTCAACCCGTAATCCTCCTTTCCAGTGGAGTGAAGAGAAGGAAGACTCCTTCAACAAGCTGAAGTGTGCACTGACAGGAGAAGAGATCCTGGCATATCCGGATTACCATCAACCATTCATTCTATACACGGATGCCAGGAACGTGGGAATAGGAGCAGTACTGTCACAGAAGCAAGGAGGCAAAGAGAGAGTTATTGCCTTTGCAAGCCGCCCTAGGAAAGAAATCCCGAGAACTACAGCTCCTTCAAGTTGGAACTACTGGCAGTAGTTTGGGCTGTAACTGAACGTTTCAAGCACTACTTGGCAGCTGCAGAATTCACCATCTACACGGATAACCCGTTGACCCACTTGGATTCAGCAAAATTAGGTGCGTTGGAGCAGCGATGCATAGCCTGGCTGTCTAATTACAATTTCGTCATCAAATATAGGGCAGGCCGCAAGAACAGGAACACAGGTGCCTTATCCCGGATGCCACACCTGGAAGACGTGGAAGAGGAACCGAAAGAGTTGGAAGAAATTGAATTACCAGCCTTTCATCCTTCAAAGGTAGACAAGTATCAACCCGGCATCTACCACAGAGAACAACAGGCAAGTCTCAACCCCTATACACACCATGGATGGGCTGATACCCAGGATAGCGACCCGGCTGTGAAGCTAGTGAAAGAACTGCTCACACAACAAGGTGCGTACCCTAACCAGAATGCCCCGGCTGAGACCCAACAACTCTGGAAAGAGAAATGCAAGTTGTTCCTGTATAAAGGGAAGCTCTGCAGAAGGCATACCAACCCCAAAACACAGGAACTGGTCTGGCAGATAATCGTACACAAGCGAGACGTCAAAATGGTCTTAGAAGCCTACCACGACAGACCAGGTCATTTTGGATGGAAGAAGTTGGAAGTGCTCCTTAGAGAGTCATTCTACTGGGTTTATATCTAAAGGGTTGAGAATGCGCAAATAGGGTCTTATCTTTTTTAGACAGATGTATGATGTGAAGATTGGTATTGCTCACCTGATGTGGTTGTGTAGCAGGGATGTTCCCTGAGGAAGGAGCTCGGCACGTGGCTCCGAAACGCGTTTGAAATAAGGAAATAAATCTATATCTCCAATACCTAGACGTCCAGTGTCATTGGTATACCGGTCTGACAGCAGCGCGGACATAAAGGTACTTCGTCCGAATAACCTTGTGATTCTACTGGGTTGGCATGAGAAAGTCAATTGAACATTGGTGTAGAAAATGTGGCCCGTGCAACCTCAGAAGAAAAGATCAACAGAGAGCCCCACTCCAGTGCATACTAATCAAGCAACCACTTGAGTTAGTTGCGTTAGACCATGTCAAGTTGTCACCAATCCGGTCAGGCTATGTCTATGCCTTAACCATCGTGGACCATTACTCACGCTTCTTAGTGGTGGTACCTGTCAAGGACTTGACAGCGAAGACAGCTGCAAGAGCGTTTCAGGCACATTTCTCTAGACCGCATGGTTACCCAGAACAAGTCCTTGCAGATCAAGGTCCAGCTTTTGAATCAGAGATTTTCCAGGAATTCTGCAATATGTATGGCTGTAAGAAGATCCGCACAACAGCGTACCATCCCCAAACAAATGGCTTATGCGAGAAGATGAACCATATTGTAATTGACCAGTTGAAAACATTACCAGAGTCTGAGAAAAATCAATGACAAGATAAATTACCCGATTTGGTAGACTTATACAACCATGTTCCAGTGAGTTCTACAAACTGCACCCCAGCTTACCTTATGCGTGCAAGACCCGGAAGCTACCAATGGATTTAGATATTGGAATCGTAAAACCAGACACAGACGTGGAAGAATCTGATTGGGATACCCTACGTCAGCAACAGTATCGTCAAGTACAAGAGTGCGTAGAGAAAAATCTTCAGCAAGCTAGAGCAAGACAAGAGAGAACCTTTAACCAACGTGCTCAAGCAACGCCATTACAACCTGGTGAGCAAGTTCTCAAGAGAAAGAGACGCACTAACAAATTGGATAATCAGTGGGAAGCCACCCCATTCACAGTCTTACCATCTAACTTGGACAATGCTAAAACGTGTCTGATAAGTAAAGATGAAGGAAGAACTTCAGCGATTGGGTCCAGAGACCATCTCAAATTGTGTCCTGAAACCCTGAAGACACCAGAAGTAACAGTACCCGTACAGGTCTAACCTGTCAAAGAAGAAGAAGAAATATTTCATACAGTCCTAGGAGATTTCCCCAAAACATGGCCAAATTACTACGGAGCAGTTGTAGTACCAATGATTGCTTTCCCTTCAATGGTGGAACCAACACTAGAACCAGTATTACCAGAAGAAGTCCCAAGACCTGAAGCACTGGAAGTAGAACCCGTAGAGGAAGAACCAATTCCTGGTCCCAGTGAACTTGCCAGTCCTACAGTCAGACCTCCACCTGCCACAGTACCAAACACTACAAATAGGTACATGCCCACCAGCACCAATAGCCCACATGCAAGTAGTATACCTGTTTTACGCAGGTCAGAGCGTAGTACCCAAGGTCAGTTACCAGCTAGGTACAGAGATTGAAATGTCAAATTAACTGTAAAGTGTAAATATGTTTATGTAAATGTAAATTGAACCCGGTAGACCGTGTCCAAGAGGGTAGAGGAACTGGATTGACCCCCATGCACATTAAGTTAGGGAAAGCAAGTGCCTGGGGGTGGTGTAGCGAATCCAGGCCTCCTAAGCAGATACACCCGTGGACAAATGTACATAGTTAATGCAAAGTTAAAAAAGCCCAGTACCTACAGAGACTATCCTGTATGAACTCATGATAAATTCTTGAGCTTTTAACTTTTCTTGTTTATCTATGGACCATATATACCACGGACTGGTTGTGGTAAGAACTCTCTTGTATATATTAATCAGCCCAGAGGCAATAGACTAAACCCCCAGAAAAACTGCTTTTTGAATTTTTGAACTCTTTTCAAATTTCAGTGATTTTTGTACCTTTTACTTTTAAGTCTCTGTAAATATTAACTGTACTAACTGTTAGTTTACTTGTTTTTCCACAGTCCCGGAGTACTGTATTTAACTAAGGGGGAATGTGGCACTCCAAGGGTTAAAGTGCCACAGTAACTTCACACAGGTTCCCTCCCCACAACACACTGACACTACACTATCACCTCTGGGCCAGGAGGGGGAGCTAAACCAGCTCCCTTATATACTCCGGGTCAAGAGGAGTAGAGAGGAGAGTTCAGTACGTAGTAGTACTGTGAAGAGTCAAGTTCCTGGGAGAACTGAGGGAGACTGTAGTGTAAAGGAGCTGCGTCAGGCTTCTCTACCGTCCGCTCACTGATTCCAGGCCTAGCCAGGGTCTGAGGGAAGGAGAACTGAAGACAGTGAATCACATGTGGGAGACTGAGTGCCATCACCACTCGCCCCGGAGGAACGCACAGATCGGATACCGGATCCGAAACTGTGACTGACACACACAGCACAGTAAATCCCGGGATAGTGGAGGTTGTAGATCGACACTGTACCTGAGTGAAGCAACACGGCGGGGTCGGAAGTACAAGGAAGACTCAAGTTGCCTAGCCGAGGGGTACTTGTGAGGAGAGAGACAGTGCCAGCAGCTCAACTAGAAGCAGCAGCAGGGCCACACACACACACAGTGCAGCAGGAGGAAGCTGATGACCCGGACATAGTGGGAGAAACCTGGCCCCAGTACAGAATCCGTGGACAAAACTCTGTTACTACATCTACAGCAAAGCTTGGGAAAACTTCAGAAACGTGAGTGTGTGATCCTTGAACCCGTCTCCACTATCACCCCCTTACTACAACATTCAACCCTTCATAAACTCTAAGTTCCACTGCCCCGGGGAACCAGCCTCTACCTACGGAGAGCCGTTCCATCTAAGCTGCCCAACATTATCCCCGGAGGTTCTGCAGCAGCGATGGTCACCCTGACCACAACCCGTGGGTGGCGTCACGATAAAAATTCATCCCTTGTAAATATCACCTTTTACTTGCGGAACTCGGGACACGGTCCGGACCAGGCCCTCCATGACATCCCCAGCAGCAACCCGGTCTGGTACCGAGTACCCGGTCCCAGTGGGCTCCACAACAGCATGCGAGACTGCGTGTCTCGTTGCACTGACAGCTCCTGTTGTAGGTTCGCTAGCTGAGTGGCAGATGCTGGGTCGGAGGTCTGAAGGGAGGCTAACCGGGTATCCACGGACTGAAGAAAAGCCATAATACGGTTCTGATATTAACGAAGATAAAGCCAGCTCCTTTTGCGCTGAAATCGAGGTACCAGCGGGGTCCATGGCCTGATTATTCTGTCACGCTTCCGGGGGAAGGCGCCGTAGAGTGGACCCACTGGGCCGTGATACCGAACTCCCCTGGGTGAGCTGATCCTAGTTTACCCAACCCCTATACAGGGATTGTCAGGGGCAAGCCCAGGCGGTCTAAGTACCACAGCAGCTAGTACCACGGGGGCGGCTTGTAAGGTTAGCCTATACTAAGGCACAGCTAAGGATTCCGGGATAACAGGGTACAAAGCTAGGAGAACGGGAATGGTGCTACCAGAGGAAGAGCACAGCAAGGGTTCCAGGACACAGAGTACAAGGAAGGCCTGACCAACAGCTAACAAAGCAGAAGCTCAACTAATGCTACGGGTCACACGATCAGTATTTGGTCAGTATTTGACATCAGTATTTGTATGCCAAAACCATGAGTGGGTGAAAAATGCAGGAGTGGAGCACATGTTTCTATTATACTTTTCCTCTGAGAGTTCCACTCCTGATTTTGGCTTGCAAATACTGATGTGAAATACTGACAAAATACTGATTGTGTGACTGTGGCCTAACACAATGATCAGGCACCTCTCATCAGAGGAGGTGGCCTGATATACCATAGGAAGAGCAGCTATTGGTCAAGGGGAGTGTCAGGTTGGACCGTGCCGGCCCCTAGTGTCACATGGGAGGAGTGCATTGACTATTGCAACCTCCTGCTTTACGGCATCTCCGACACCTCCCTTGCACCTCTGCAATCTATCCTAAACTCCACTGCCTGTCTAATCCATCTGTCCTCCCGCTACTTCCCTGTCTCTCCCCTCTGCCAAGCCCTTCATTGGCTCCCTGCTTCCCAGAGATCCCGGTTTAAAACATTAACCATGACACACAAAGCCATCCACAACCTGTTCCTTCCATACATTTCCGACATGGTCTCCCGATACCTACCCTCACGCAAGCTGCAATCCTCCCAAGAACTCCACCTCTACTCCCCCCTCATCTCCTCTTCGCACAACCGCATTCAGGATTTCTCCCAGGCATCCCCCATACTCTGGAACTCTCTGCCCCAACACATCAGATATTCTCCTACCCTGGGAACCTTCAAAAGAAGCCTAAAGACCCACCTATTCTGCCATGCCTACAACTTCCCATGAGACCCAGTCCACCCACCGCCTCATGATCTGCACCTCCCCTTCCTACTGTATGCACACCCGCCCCTCGTAGAGTGTGAGCCCTCGCGGACAGGATCTTTTCCCCTCTTGTATCTGTACGACCAAATTGTCCACATTTATTGTACTTGTCCTTGTCTGCCCTTTTAGCATGTAAAGTGCCATGGAATTTAATGGCGCTATATAAATAAATAAATAATAATAATAATAATATGTGTACATGTCTCTGTATATTTGTCTATATATGTGTGCGTGCATGAGTACCTAGGCCAGTGCCAGGGCCCTGGATGACCGGGTCGGCACCCTCGTTGTTGGGGACACTGTCCACGCCTCTTGCTGGACAGTGTCCCATGCGCAGTCTCTGTCCCCCTGTGCACAGCCTTTGTCCCCCTGTGCGCAGTCTCTGTCCCCCCTGTGTGCAGTCTCTGTCTCCCCTGTGTGCAGTCTCTGTCCCCCCTGTGTGCAGTCTCTGTCCCCCCTGTGTGCAGTCTCTGTCCCCCGTGTGCAGTCTCTGTCCCCCTGTGTGCAGTCTCTGTCCCCCTGTGTGCAGTCTCTGTGCCCCTGTACGCAGTCTCTGTCTCCCCTGTGCGCAGTCTCTGTCCCCCTGTGCGCAGTCTCTGTCCCCCTGTGCGCAGTCTCTGTCCCCCTGTGCGCAGTCTCTGTCCCCTTGTGCGCAGTCTCTGTCCCCCTGTACGCAGTCTCTCTCCCCATGCACAGTCTCTGTACCCCTGTGCGCAGTCTCTGTCCCCCTGTATGCAGTCTCTGTCCCCCTGTACGCAGTCTCTCTCTCCCCATGCACAGTCTCTGTTCCTCCTGTGCGCAGTCTCTGCCCCCCCTGTGTGCAGCCTCTGTCTCCCTGTGTGCAGTCTCTGTTTCCCGTAGGCAGTCTCTGTCCCCTTGTATGACATCTCTGTCCCCCTGTATGCAGTCTCTCTCCCCCTGTGTGCAGTCTCTTTCTCCCTGTGTGCAATCTCTCTCTCCCTGTGTGACGACTTCTCCCCTTCTTGCGCTGTCTTTTCCACGCACGAGTTGTGCTGCGATGAGAGCAGCGTTTGACTGTCCGATAATAAACCGGATTTGCTGCCGACTTACTAGTTTCATAAGCCACCAGCAGTTGGAAGCTGCACTGATCGCAGCACCGGTCACAGGGAGAAGATAGCAATGGGGAGGGGGGGGGGGACAGGGGACAATGTACAGGAGGGGAGGACAGGAGAAGACAGCTCAAGGGGGGAAGAGGCACCGTGCACAAGAGGGAGACAATGCACACCAGATGACAGCTCAAGGGGGGCAAGAGACACTGCGGACAAGGGGTAGACAATGCACAGGGGAAGACAGCTCAAGGGGGACAAGAGACACTGTGCACAAGGGGAGACAAGGCACAGGAGAGGACAGCTCAAGGGGGTGTAAGAAACAACGCACAGCAGAAGAAAACAGCTCAAGGGGGGCAAGAGCTACAGTGCACAGGGGGAGAAGACACAGAATAGGGGAAGATAGCTCAGGGGAGGCAAGAGACACAGTGCACAGGAGAAGACAGCTGAAGGGGGGGGCAAGAGACAGCTCTTAGAAGGAGAAGATGGTGCATAGGTGGAGAAGACAGCGCGAAGGGGGAGAGACACAGCACATGGAGGAAAGACAGGCACAGGGGAAATTGACAGCACACAGGGTGAGACAGTGCAAAGGGGGAAGACAGCCACAGAGAGGTGAGACACAGCACACAGGGGTAGAAGTCAGAAGCTGCTCTTATAAGCCACTCAATAAAAGTCTGAGAGCCTGAATGAGTCTCTCAGACTGTTCATGGTGTGGCAGTATTTGTCCCTTGTATGTGGTATTATTCTGTCACTATGTGGTGGTAATGTGCACTCTGATCATGGTGTGGTGGTATTTCTCCTTGCATATGGTACGGTATTATTCTGTTACTATGTGGTGGTATTGTGCACTCTGATCATGGTGTGGAGGTATTTCTCCTTGTATGTGGTATTATTCAGTCACTATGTGGTGGTAATGTGCACTCTAATCATGGTGTGAAAAAATAAGAGAGAATAGAGTAGGTCCCTGCCAAGAGAGTCTACCTTGTCGTGGCAGCAGGCTTAAAAAAATATTTTGGTCAAACAAAATCTGATAGCTATGTTTGTATGTGATCTGGTGTTTGATGGGAACTGTTAGGCTATGTTCACACAGTGAGTTTTCTAGCATTTATTCTGCAGGTTATGTGATGCGTTCTTACTATGGTTTTATTGTAAGCTGCATTTTTGTTTCCCTACAAAACTAATGTGAAATAGGAACCACTGTCCACACATACTGGTTTATCTGTGATGAGCTGCCGTAATGTGCAATGCGCAGCTTGATGTCGTGCGATACAGTACCGGAAATGACACGTTCGACGTCATAACCGCACAGAGGGCTCCGAGGCAGGCTGAGGGCACACACTAAAGTTACAATATCACGCCCATCGGGGCATGATAAAGACTCTTGGAGACGGCGAAAGGGAGCTAAAGAGGATGCCCAGGGGGTTAGTAACAGTAGCCCCCGCTTCCAGGGCCATAACTAATAGGTGCAGGGGTTGCGATTGCACCAGGACCCTGGAGCCTAGGGGGCCCCAAAAGTCCCTTTGGCCTATAGAAAAAGACTAATACTATTAAAGATTTGCAATAATTGGGGGCCCCATTGGAGCTTCCACACCGGGGCCCATGGGCCTGAAGTAACACCAGTGCCCGCTTCATTATCATAGGAGGCAGTAAGTAAGAAAAAGCTTTTAAAACACATTCACACCAAACATTTAGGAGAGAGAGGGATAGTTAGAATAGTAATAGGAAGGTGTAAGTACAGGTAGTGATAGCCTGGGCTGATTTAAACTAGGTGACAGGTTCACTTTAATAACTACTTCTAATAAATATCTTAGGCGGCCGTCACACGCATCAATTTCTTGAACGATATCGCTTAAGCGATCTGCTTTTTTGATCGCTATGCGATATCGTTTGTGCGTCGCTGCGTGTAATCAAGCGATTTTACAATGTAAATCGCTTGTTTGATCGCAGATTTGTGAGCAGGACCTCAAATCAAGCGATAATCGCTTGATCAATCTGCATCATCGTGGTGTGTGACACCACGATGAACGATCTCCCAGCGGCAGAGCCTATGCTGGGAGATGGTATCTATGGTAAACGTCGGGTTACTAAGCGCCACGCGGTGCCTAGTAACCTGATGTGTACCATAGTTACCAGCGTTCTCGCTGCTTCACATTGCTGGTGAGTCTGCCTGTGTGACAGCTCACCAGCGATGTGAACGATATTGTTAGCGATCGCGCGTGCATGTGATCGCTAACAATATCGCTCACAAGATTGAAGCGTGTGACGGCCGCCTTACTTTTATGACCAAAACTCCTTTCTTTTCTCCTGCTGTTCTATACCTGTCATGGAGAGGTCTGCATACTAGTATTACTGCATACTAACCGTATTAGGGTGATTCATCCCTTTACGTGGCATATTTGAATACATGCCTAAAGGTACCGTTAAAGGTACGCTTAAATGTTGAAACTATATCACTAATCTCGGGGGCGCGTGGTCATTAGGACATCTTTTTGACTTCGTTGGTGAGATGTCATACGTCTAGATATCGTGAACATCGCACCAAACATCCAGCGAGCAGGTATCATTTGCACAAACCAGTGAACCATACTTGTTCACTGTTGTGAATAGGGGAAGTCGTTAACGACATCGTTATCGCGGTGTCACACAGAACAATGCAGCAGGTTGGCTGGTCGAGGATCTTCTGATTTGAGAACATGTTCTCAAATCTGCGATCAATGATCCAATGATTTATCATAGGGCCACGTCACACACACAGATAATTGTGCAGATATTGGTCAAAAATCTCTGGTTGCAGTGAAATCATGGACACATTGCTCCATTTTGTGGCTGTGTACAAATGAACAATGTGTCCATGATTTCACTGCAACCAGAGATTTTTGACCAATATCTGCACAATTATCTGTGTGTGTGACGTGGCCCATAGTTGTATCTCGGTGTCACACGCAACGACGTCCTAACGGTGAACAACCCATTATCAAACCCATTATCAACATGGCAGGTTACCTTTAAAAAAATGTGGTCTAATTTGGAGTGTTTTTTTGTATTTTTTGCAGAAAAACCCCAAGGATGGGTATGTTGCTTCATTTTCTACACATAATAAAACAGTACCAAATGCATCTTACGTATATTTTCTCTTTGATATTAAAAGACAGTTTATTCAAAGCTTATCAAAGCTTAGCACAAGCAGTTTTATTACAGATTTTGCAGAATTGACTCCAAAATCCATGTACAAAAAACCTTCATATAGATTTCAATGGGATCGTACACAGATAAAAGTGCAAATGTGGCACCCCAAGGATTAATGTGCCACAGTAACATCACACGGGTTCCCTCCCCACAACACACTGACACTACACTAGCACTTCTGGGCCAGGAGGGGGAGCTAAACCAGCTCCCTTATATACTCCAGGTCAAGAGGAAGTAGTTAGTTCAGTACGTAGCAGTACTGTGAAGAGTCCAGTTCCTGGGAGAACTGAGGGAGACTGTAGTGTAAAGGAGCTGCATCAGGCTTCTCTACAGTCTACCGGATCCGAAACTGTGACTGACACACACAACACAGTAAATCTCGGGATAGTGGAGGTTGTAGATCGACACTGTACCTGAGCGAAGCAACACGGTGGGGTCGGAAGCACAAGGAAGACTCAAGTTGCCTAGCCAAGGGGTACCTGTGAGGAGAGAGACAGTGCCAGCAGCTCAGCTAGAAGCAGCAGCAGGGCCACACACAAAGCGCAGCAGGAGGAAGCTGAGGACCCGGACAGGGTGGGAGCAACCCGGCCCCAGTACAGACTCCGTGGACAATTCTCTATAAAGAACATCTACAGTAAAGCTTTGGAAAACTTCAGAAACGTGAGTGTGTGTGATCCTTCTACACGAGTCATAATCACTCCCACAAGCAGCCGCCATCTCCACTATCATCCCCTTACTACCACATCTATCCTATCCTTCATAAACTCTAAGTTCCACTGCCGCTGGTAACCAGCCTCTACCTACGGAGAGACAAACTGTACTTTTGAAAATCCGCCATTATACAGTGCGCAGGAAGAAAGGGGCGGTACCCTGCAGTTGCGCGAATCCAGCCTCCTCCCTGGTGCTGACGACATCCGGCAAGGAAGAAGATCCCTGGTGCACCGCGGAAACTTGAAGAGACATCCGGACGGAAGCGGAAGACAGGAGGGCAAACCTTAACTAAGGTGGGACAGGATGTTGCAGCCAGCGGCGCCAAGCGGCAGAGGAGCAGCCGGCGGAGCTGCAGTGCCGGATCAAGGAGCAGCACCCGGTGGTGCAGCAGCACAAGGAGCAGCACCTATCATGCCATTCCTGATGCCGTATACTCCGGGGGCTGCCCCAATACTCCGGTGAGCCTAATACTCTTAATTACTTTCTGTAAAAATAAAAGCTTATTATGTGATGTACCCCCTTACTGAAGCCCGACGTGTAGGAATGATTATTGGACAATTAAGGGGCAACGCACAGCGGGAGGTTGCGTCCTGGATGGACACATATAAGGACACTGTGGAGCATCTGGTAGCTGGACTAAAAGCAACATTTGAATCTACTGCTGATACCCGGGCTAAAATGAGGTTCTTTGCATGTCACCAAAAGCCCAAAGAGAGTGCCAGAGACTATGCCTTAAATCTGCAGGAAGCACTCAAAGCCCTTAAACTGGCAGAACCTGCTTTAGCCATCGGAGCTGATAAAATGCTACTCGACCAATTCATAGAGGGTCTCCTATCCCCTTCCCACAGAGGACAGCTGAGTATGATACTTCTTCAGAATCCTAACATGACATTTGCTGAGTTGAAAGACAGAGCCATCTGTCTGCAGCAGCTAGAAGAGACCCGGGATCTAAAATCTATACCGGACCCTACAGCAACACCTCAGCATCCGGCAGCGCCAGCGACATCGGCCATGTCAACAACTGCTGCTGAAAACCGGGAACCAATCTCTAATGAGGCCCTCAATCAAAAGCTAGATGCCCTGACAGATACCGTTATCTCAATGGCTAAAGCCATCAAGGAGCTGCGAGGATCCAAGCCTGCACCTAAGATCGAGTTGGCGATCAGCAAGGAGGATGTCCCGTGGATGAGGACCAGGAGGTACCAAGCAACAAGAGGACGACCCAGCGACCGCTACCAACCGGATGGATAGCCCATTTGCCGCCGTTGTCAGAAACCAGGTCACCTTGCCAGAGAGTGTAATTTAAACGGAGATTCCCTGGGCAGGCGGGCCGCTCCTCAGGAATAAACTCTCAAGGTCCTTCAGCCTGGTATGACAGATTCGTGGGAGGACAGACGGTTATCCCTATCGTGCTGGATGGCATTCCCTTTAGTGCCTTGTTGGATACCGGGTCCCAAATAACATCGATTCCACATGTTCTATACAAAAGGTACTGGGCTGATTCAGACATTACTAGTGCTCCATCTGACATTACAATGAACATATGGGCTAGTAACGGACAATTAATACCACAGGTTGGGTTCAGAGAAATGACCATTCAGATTGGAAAGGTAGAATTTCAGAACCAGGGTATTATAATCATAGATGTTGACTGGCAAGAACGCGAACCAGTAATGCTACTAGGCATGAATGTAATTGAAAAATGTTTTTCCGAGGTAATTACTGTTTTGCAGCAAATCGCCGAGACTGCTAGAACCAATCAACAGAGGCTTCTGCACAAAAAGATCAAAGCCCTGATGTTGAAGCAACAAGTAGACATATCCAGAGGTGAGATCGGCAGTGTACGAGTAAGTGATCCAATACCCATTGTAATACCTCCCAAAACTGAAATGTTGGTCTGGTGTAGAGCCGCAAAAGGCATAAAAGGGCAAGACTATCAAGCCCTGGTAGAACTCGTGTACTCAGACAGTAGACCTACTATACTCACAGCTAGAGGAGTGGTTGAGGTACACCGGGGAAGAGTGCCATTACGCCTATTAAACTGCGGAGAGGACGAGATCACATTACCAAAGTATGCTACCATGGCTAAATTGTACACGGTTGATAACAATGCCATCACTGCCGTCGAGCCAGTGGACCCGTCAAGTCGGGCAGATGACAATGGCTCAGGGGAAAGGCTGGAGGATTGGTGCCAAAAGCTACATGTAGGTACCAGTTCTACACCTTCCCATCAAAAGCATGGAGTATACCGGGTAGTGAAAGAATATGAGGAAATATTCAGCAAGCACCCGTCAGACTTTGGGCAAATTAAAGGGGTAGAGCACAGTATACACACAGGTAACCATCAACCTATAAAAGAGAGGTAAAGACCATTACCACCTTCTCACTACCAAACCACCAAAGACATGCTCAAAGAAATGAAAACTGCAGGGGTAATAAGAGACAGTTGTAGCCCCTGGGCAGCACCTTTAGTGTTAGTTAAAAAGAAGGACAGGACCATGAAAATGTGCGTAGATTACCGGCAGATCAACCGCATCACACATAAGGACGCATACCCATTACCTAGGATTGAGGAGTCATTAGCTGCATTAAAATCTGCTAACTACTTTTCCACCCTTGATCTGACTAGTGGGTACTGGCAGGTTCCTGTGGCCGAGGCCAACAAGGAGAAGACAGCGTTTACTACGTCGATGGGCCTCTGTGCGTTCAATTGTATGCCGTTTGGACTCTGCAACGCACCCGGTACCTTTAAACGCCTGATGGAGAGCTGCCTAGGACATAAGAACTTTGAAACTGTCCTCCTGTACCTAGATGACGTCATAGTCTAGTCCGAGACGTATGAGCTACATCTACAAGACCTGGCAGAAGTGTTCGAGGCCTTATCCGGATACGGCATGAAAATCAAGCCATCCAAGTGCCACCTTCTCAAGCCAAAGGTACAGTACCTGGGACACATCGTGAGTTCAGAGGGAGTAGCACCAGATCCTGATAAAGTCACAGTGATAAGGGATTGGCCAAGACCTACAAACGTGAAAGAAGTGAGGCAATTCCTGGGCCTGGTAGGCTATTATAGAATATTTATCAGAGGATTCACGAAGATAGCAGCTCCCCTGCAAGACATCCTGGTGGGACAGTTAAGATAGTCTTCAACCTGTAATCCTCCTTTCCAGTGGAGTGAAGAGAAGGAAGACTTCTTCAACAAGCTGAAGTGTGCACTGACAGGAGAAGAGATCCTGGCATATCCTGATTACCATCAACCATTCATTCTATACACGGATGCCAGCAACGTGGGACTAGGAGCAGTACTGTCACAGAAGCAAGGAGGTAAAGAGAGAGTTATTGCATTTTCAAGCAGAAAACTCCGGCCTACGGAAAGAAACCTCGAGAATTACAGCTCCTTCAAGTTAGAACTACTGGCAGTAGTTTGGGCTGTAACTGAACGTTTCAAGCACTACTTGGCAGCTGCAAAATTCACCATCTACACGGATAACAACCCGTTGACCCACCTGGATTCAGAAAAATTAGGTGCGTTGGAGCTGCGATGGATAGCCCGGCTGTCTAACTACAATTTTGTTATCAAATATAGGGCAGGCCGCAAGAACGGGAACGCAGATGCCTTATCCTGGATGCCACACCTGGAAGACGTGGAAGAGGAACCAGAAGAGTTGGAAGAAATTGAACTACCGGCCTTTCATCGTTCAAAGGTAGACAGGTATCAACCCGGCATCTACCAAAGAGAACAACAGGCAAGTCTCAACCCGTTAGCACACCATGCATGGGCTGACACCCAAGATAGCGACCCGGCTGTGAAGCTAGTGAAAGAACTGCTTACACAACAAGGTGCGTACCCTAACCAGAACGCCCCGGCTGAGACCCAACAACTCTGGAAAGAGAAAGGCAAGTTGTTCCTGTATCAAAGGAAGCACTGCAGAAGGTTTACCAACCCTAAAACACATGAACTGGTCTGGTAGATAATCGTACCCAAGAGAGACGTCAGAATGGTCTTAGAAGCTTACCACGACAGTGCAGGTCATTTCGGATGGAAGAAGTTGGAAGTGCTCTTAAGAGAGAGATTCTACTGGGTTGGCATGAGAAAATCAATTGAAGATTGGTGTAGAAAATGTGTCCCGTGCAACCTCAGAAGAAAAGATCAACAGAGAGCTCCACTCCAGTCCATAGTAACTAAGCAGCCACTTGAGTTAGTTGCGTTAGACCACGTCAAGTTGTCACCAAACCGGTCAGGCTATGTCTATGCCTTAACCATCGTGGACCATTACTCATGCTTCTTAGTGGTAGTACCCGTCAAAGACCTGACAGCGAAGACAGCTGCAAGAGCGTTTCAGACACATTTCTGTAGACCGCATGGTTACCCAGAACAAGTCCTTGCAGATCAAGGTCCAGCTTTTGAATCAGACATTTTCCAGGAATTCTGCAATATGTACGGCTGTAAGAAGATCCGCACAACAGCGTATCATCCCCAAAAAATGGTTTATATGAGAAGATGAACCATATTGTAATTGACCTGTTGAAAACATTACCAGAGTCTGAGAAAAATCAATGCCCAGATAAATTACCCGATTTGGTAGACTTATACAACCATGTTCCAGTGAGTTCTACAAACTGCACCCCAGCCTACCTTATGCGTGCAAGACCCGGTAAGCTACCAATGGATTTAGATATGGGAATCGTAAAACCAGACACAGAAGTGGAAGAATCTGATTGGGATACCCTACGTCAGCAACAGTATCGTCAAGTACAAGAGTGCGTAGAGAAAAATCTTTAGCAAGCTAGAGCAAGACAGGAGAAAACCTTTAACCAACATGCTCAAGCCACTCCATTACAACCTGGTGAGCAAGTTCTCAAGAGAAAGAGACGCACTAACAAATTGGATAATCAGGGGAAACGACCCCATACACAGTCTTACCATCTAACTTGGACAATGCTAAAACGTGTCTACTAAGCAAAGACGAAGGAAGAACTTCAGCGATTGTGTCCAGAGACCACCTCAAACCATGTCCTGAAACCCTGAAGTACTCGTACAGGTCCAACCTGTCAAAGAAGAAGAAGAAGTATTCCATACAGTACTAGGAGATTTCCCCAAAACATGGCCAATTTACTACAGAGCAGTTGTAGTACCAATGATTGCTTTCCCTCCAATGGTGGAACCAACACCAGAACCAGTATTACCAGAAGAAGTCCCAAGACCTGACGAACTGGAAGTAGAACCCGTAGAGGAAGAACCAATTCCTGGTCCCAGTGAACTTGCCAGTCCTACAGTCAGATCTCCATCTACCATAGTACCAAACACTCCAAATAAGTACATGTCCACCAGCACCAATAGCCTACATGCAAGTAGTATACCCGTTTTACGCAGATCAGAGCGTAGTACCCAAGGTCAGTTACCAGCTAGGTACAATTGAAATGTCAAATTAACTGTAAAGTGTAAATATGTTTGTGTAAATATAAATTGAACCTTGTAGACCGTGTCCAAAAGGGTGGAGGAACTGCATTGACCCCCATGCACATTAAGTTAGGGAAAGCAAGTGCCTGGGGGTGGTGTAATAGCGAATCCAGGCCTCCTAAGCAGATACATCCGTGGACAAATGTATATAGTTAATTCAACATTAAAAAAGCCCTGTACCTACAGAGACTATCCTGTACGAACTTACGATAAATTCTTGAACTTTGAACTTCTCTTGTTTACTAATGGACCATATATACCATGGACTGGTTGTGGTAAAAACTCTCTTGTATATATTCATCAGCCCGGAGACAATAGACTAAACCCCCGGAAAGACTGCTTTTTGAATTTTTGGACTCTTTGAACTTTAGTGATTTTTGTACTTTTTACTTTTAAGTCTCTGTAATTATTAACTGTATTAACTGTTAGTTTACTTGTTTTTCCACAGTCCTGGAGTACTGTCTTTAACTAAGGGGGAATGTGGCACCCCAAGGGTTAAAGTGCCACAGTAACATCACACGGGTTCCCTCCCCACCACACTGACACTACACTAGCACCTCTGGGCCAGGAGGGGGAGCTAAACCAGCTCCCTTATATACTCCGGGTCAAGAGGAAGTAGTTATTTCAGTACGTAGCAGTACTGTGAAGAGTCCAGTTCCTGGGAGAACTGAGGGAGACTGTAGTGTAAAGGAGCTGCGTCAGGCTTCACTACAGTCTGCTCACTGATTCCAGGCCTAGCCAGGGTCTGAGGGAAGGAGCACTGAAGACAGAGAAACACATCTGGGAGACTGAGTGCCATCACCACTCGCCCCGGAGGAGCGCACAGATCGGGTACCGGATTCGAAACTGTGAGTGACACACACAGCACAGTAAATCCCGGGATAGTGGAGGTTGTAGATCGACACTGTACCTGAGCGAAGCAACACGGCGGGGACGGAATCACAAGGAAGACTTAAGTTGCCTAGCCAAGGGATACCTATGAGGAGAGAGACAGTGCCAGCAGCTCAGCTAGAAGCAGCAGCAGGGCCACACACACAGCGCAGCAGGAGGAAGCTGAGGATCCGGACAGGGTGGGAGCAACCCAGCCCCAGTACAGACTCCATGGACAATTCTACAGTAAACATCTATAATAAAGCTTTGGAAAACTTCAGAAACGTGAGTGTGTGTGATCCTTCTACCCGAGTCCTAATCACTCCCACAAGCAGCCACCGTCTCCACTATCATCCTCTTAAGGTACCTTTACACGCCGCCACTGCGTGGTAGCAATTGCCTGGCAATCGGGATTTTTGTGTCTGTTGCCTTGAAATTGCTACGAAGTGGTGGCATGTAATTTGGGAAAGTGATCAGGTTTCTTGCAGTTGCTTCAGGTAGCTGTTTCTGAGCCGTGTTCTAAAATCCAAGGCAACACAAAGGGAGAATTGCCATGGTAGTGGCGTGTAAACGAGGGACAGGGATGGAATCGGCGTCGCCTAGTGATTTCCCAGGGGCGTGCCACAGCCTCATGGATACCGCGCCCCATCAGCGATCATTGGTGGGGGCTACTGTGTTACCATTGGCTGTCCCTTCACAGGGCGCCATATTTAAAGAGCTGTCCATTTACACTACACAATTGCAATGGCGTCATGTATTAGCCAGTCTTCCTGCGCAGGCTGGCCAATCATGACGCTATTGCGTTGTCCAATCAGCATGTTAGCGTCAAGGAATACGCAACTCTGTCATGCCTAGGTTCTTGGTGCGCTAAAGATGTACGCCCATATTCCTTTGTGGATAGCGGCGTGTGAAGCGGCGACTGTATTCAACAGCAAGTTATCCGCAGGATCTGTGGGAACTTCCGGGGAACCACGATACCTTGAGTTAACAACGCAATGGCGGCGTGTACATGCGGTATCGGCGATCGTTAGCAACCGTTAAAAACGTGCACGTGCGGTTGATACCGGTTGCCAGGGATAGTGGCGGCGTGTAAGGGTACCTTTATGTATTAGCCAGCCTCCCTGCGCTGGCTGGCCAATCATGATGTTATTGCATTGTCCAATCACCGTACGAACGCCGCGTAATACACAACTCTGTCACCTCTATGTAGTTACGGCGCACAATATGTACGCCCATATTCCATTGTGGTAGCGGCGTGTAAATGAGGGAAGGTGCTCCACGGAAGGTAACCTGCGGCACCCGTCGGCACTTCCAGGGATCGAAAATACCTTCTGTGGAGCACCTTGTGGCGGCGTGTAATTGCGGTATCAGGTACCGTTGAAAACGCGCGCGTGCACGTGCAGTGCCTATCTGTTGCTACCTTCGGTTGCGGCGTGTAAAGGTACCATTAAGGTACCTTTACACGCCGCCACTATCACTGGCAATCGGTATCAACCGTACGTGCGCGTGCACGTTTTTAATGGTTGCTAACAATCGCCGATTCCGCATGTACACGCCGCCATTGCGTTGTCAACTCAAGGTATCGTGGTTCCCCGGAAGTTCCAACAGATCCTGCGGATAACTTCCTGTTGAATACCGTCGCCTCCTCACACGCCGCAACCACTAAGGGAATGTGGACGTACATCTTTCGCGCCGCAAGTACATAGGCGTGACAGAGTTGTGTATTTCGTGACGTTAACACGCTGATTGGACAACGCAATAGCGTCATGATTGGCCAGCCTGCGCAGGAAGGCTGGCTAATACATGACGCCATTCCAATTGTGGAGTTTGAATGGACAGCTCTTTAAATATGGCGCCCTGTAAAGGGACAGCCAATGGAAACACAGTAGCCCCTACTAATCATCGCTGATGGGGCGCGGAATCAAACACGCTGTGGCACGCCCCTTCGAAATCACTAGGAGACGCAGATTCCATCCCTATTGCCCGTTTACACACCAATACCAGGGCAATTCTCCCTTTGTGTTGCCTTGGATTTTAGAACACAGCTCAGAAACAGCTATCCGGGGCAAGTGCGAGAAACCCGATCACTTCCCCAAATTACACGTCGCAACTTCGTAGCAATTTCAAAAATCCCGATTGCCAGGCAGTTGCTACCACGCAGTGGCGGCGTGTAAAGGTACCTTTATAGTGGAGTGTGGACTGTAAAACACAGGCGGATCCTGCACATAACTGAGCGCTCACCATTACTGCGATGTATCATTACTGGAGTTTCGCTCACCATTACTAGGATGTAAAATTACTGCACTAAAGGGATTTTTTGGTGAAAACAAGTTCTCAGCGATGCACATGTTAGGAAGATGATCACTTATTTATTGGTGGAATCCGCACCATCAGAAGAATGTGGAGCTTTGAGTATTTGGTGAGTTTTTTTACCTCAGTATTTGTAAGGCCGACTTCACAGCATGTTGTGATCAGGTCCGGGGCTGTCTGATGTGAATCGGACAGCCCTGGACCCGATTTTGACATAATGTATGCCTATGGTGCCAGACAGGGCCGGATGGCAGCTATTTGCCATCCGGTTTTGGAGCTTGCAGCATTTTAGTGTCCAGGGTGAGAAATTTAAGCAAACCGGATCCTACTGGATTCTCCTGGGACTGGCGCGATCCGGCACCCCCTAACATGAGAGTCTATGGGGCGCCGGATCGTGCCAGACCTGACAGAGAGTATGTCAGGAGACCCGGACTGCTGCAGTTCAGCGTGAGCTCCGCTGAGCTTCAACACCAGGAGCTGTGCCCTGTGAAGAGGTTCAGCACCATTTCAGCAGGAAACATCTCCTAAAACTGTGCTCTGCAGAATCCGGCTACAAACAGGACCAGAGGGTATAATAACACTCCAACTCTATTTGTCTAGTCCTGTCAGGCTGTGTCCGATGCCTACTGCAAAGCACCGGACACAGTCAGACAGGGGAAAAACGTGGCGTGAAGCTAGCCTTAGACAAAACCAGGAGTAAAGCAATCAGAGGTAATTTTTTTTTATGCATATCTCACCCTCTCCTGGTTTAGTCTTATAAATACTGAGGTGAAAATCTCACCAAATGCTCAACTTGCTTTCTCTGGCGAACCTCTGTAACTGCATCTCTACTGCTGTGTCACAGGACAGGGAGGGGTTAAACATACAAGTATTTAATATCAATCCGAAACAAAGAAGTTTCCACTTATTGATATCAGATAAAACAAATGACCGAAAACAATCCACTCTACCAAGACCAATAATACCAAACAGAAGGCAGAAATACCTCCATCAATCCCATTCTGCACCCTCTTCTAGGCCACCCCATTCATCCATCCATTCATCCATCCCACTCTGTCCCCCACAACGGCTGCTATATTCGGCTGTCACAGCGCCTTACCTGACTCCACACTCCTGATCCTGGCAGCTTCCTCCTGTGCGGCTCCCGGTCTCCGGCACCAGGCAGCCGGCACCAGGCAGCGTCTTCCTCTACGGCTCCCGGTCTCCGGCACCAGGTACCTGGCACCCGGCAGCTTCTTCCTCTGTGGCTCCCAGTCTCTGGCACCAGGTACCCAGCAGCTTCTTGCTCTGCAGCTCCCGGTCTCTGGCACCAGGCAGTTTCTTCCTCTGCGGCTCCCAGTCCCTGGCACCAGGCACCCGGCAGTTTCTTTCTCTGCAGCTCCCAGTCTCCGGCACCCGGTGGCACCCGGCAGAACCAGGCATCTGGCAGCACCAGGCACCCAGGACCACCAGGTACTCGGCAGCACTACCAGGCACCCAGCAACACCACCAGGCACCTCCAGGGACTCGACAGCACCAGGCACCACGAGGCATCCACGGGCCCAGCAGCACGAGGCACAACCAGGGGCCCGGCAGCACCAGGCACCACCAGGGACCCGACACCATCAGACACCCTGGGGGCCTGGCAGCACCAGGAGCCCGGCAGCACCAGGCACTCAGAGGGCCTGGCAGCACCAGGCACCCGGCAGCACCAGGCCCCCAGGGGGCCCGGCAGCACCAGGCACCCAGGGGGCCCGGCAGCACCAGCCACCCAGGTCACCCAGTGGGCCTGGCAGCACCAGGCACCACCAGGGGCCCAGCACCATCAGGCACCCTGAGGGCCCGACAGCACCAGGGGCCTGGCAGCACCAGGCACCCAGGGGATCCAGGAGCACCAGGCACCCAGATGGCCCGGCAGCACCAGGGGCCCAGCAGCACCAGGCACCTCCAGGGGACCCGGCAGCACCAGGCACCTCCAGGGGCCCCGGCACCATCAGGCACCCTGGGGGCCTGGCAGCACCAGGGGCCCAGCATCCTGGGGGCCCGGCAGCATCAGGCACCCTGGGGGCCCAGCACCATCAGGGGCCTGACACCATCTGGCACCCTGGGGGGTCGGCACCATCTGGGGCCCGTCACCATCAGGCACCCTGTGAGCCCGGCACCATCAGGGGCCCAGACCATCAGGCACCCTGGGGGTCCGACACCATCAGGGACCTGGCACCATCATGCACCCTGGGGGCCCGGCACCATCAGGCACCCTCCAGATCCTCCGGTGGGCCAGTCCGCCCAATGGGGACACATTGACCCCCCCAGGATGGGGACACGTAGGGGCCCCCAGGTTAGATGGGGACTTCTAGGGGGCCCAACCGGATGGATCGGGACTCATAAGGGGCTCCCCAGGATGGGGACACGTAGGGGGCTCCCCAGGATGAGGACACATAGGGGGCCCCCAGGGGGCTGCTCATGATGGATGGGGACACATAGCGCCCCCCCAGGATGAGAACACATAGGGGGCCCCCCAGGATGGATGGGGACACATAGGGGGCCCCTCAGGATGGGGAGACCCCATCCATCCTAGGGGGCCCCCCATGTGTCCCGATCCATCCTGGGGGGCCCCTATGTGTCCCCATCCATCTTGGGGGGCCCCCCATGTGTCCCCATCCATCCTGGGGGCCCCCCCATGTGTCCCCATCCATCCTGGGGGGCCGCCCATGTGTCCCCATCCATCCTAGGGAGCCCGCCATGTCCTGATCCCTGTGGTGTGCAGTTAAAAAAAAAAACACTCTACAGGCATGGCCAAAAGTTTTGAGAATGATACAAATATTAATTTTAACAAAGTCTACTGCTTCAGTTTTTCTAATGGCAATTTGCATATACTCCAGAATGTCATAAAGAGTGATCAGCTTAACAGCAATTACTTGCTAAGTCAATATTTGCCTAGAAAATGAACTTTAACCCCCAAAACACATTTCAGCATCATTGCAGTCCTGCCTTAAAACGAGCAGCTAACATCGTTTTAGTGATTGTTCCACAGGTGTGGGTGTTGATGAGGACAGGGCTGGCGAACAATCAGTCATGATTAAGTAAGAATGACACCACTGGACACTTTAAAAGGAGGCTGGTGCTTGGTGTCATTGTTTCTCTTCAGTTAACCATGGTTATCTCTAAAGAAACACGTGCAGCCATTATTGCACTGCACAAAAATGGCCTAACAGGGAAGAGTATTGCAGCTAGAAAGATTGCACCTCAGTCAACAATCTATCGCATCATCAAGAACTTCAAGGAGAGAGCTTCCATTGTTGTCAAAAAGGCTCCAGGGTGCCCAAGAAAGACCAGCAAGCGCCAGGACAGTATCTTAAAGGGGGTGTCACACGCGTCAATATCGCCTGCACGATATCGACTGCACGTGACGTTGCAGCGATATTGACGCGTGTGACATACTGCATCAACCAGCGATAAATCGCTGGTTGATGATCGCCAGGTTTCAGAACCAGCTCTGAAACCTGGCGATTGTCGCCCGGTGGACACGCAGCATCGCTGCGTGTGACACCGGGACTAGCGATATTCCAGCTCCCAGCGCCTGTCACAAGCGCTGGGAGCTGGTATCCAAGGTACACTGCGGGTAACTAGGCAGCGCGCGCTGCCTAGATACCCGACGTGTACCTTAGTTACCAGCCTCCTCCGCTCACCCGGTGAGCGGAGGAGGCTGGTAACTAAGGTACACTGCGGGTAACTAGGCAGCGCGCGCTGCCTAGATACCCGACTGTGTACCTTAGTTACCAGCCTCCTCCGCTCACCGGGTGAGCGGAGGAGGCTGGTAACTAAGGTACACGTCGGGTATCTAGGCAGCGCGCGCTGCCTAGTTACCCGCAGTGTACCTTGGAGACCAGGCTGCTCCCGCTTCCAGCAGGCTGGCAGCGGGAGCAGGACATCGTGGAAACGATATTTAAATCGTTTCCATGATGTCACTGGTCAATTGATCGCTGGTGAGTCTGTCTGTGTGACAGCTCACCAGCGATCAGCCGTCAATGTCGTCAGCGATCAGATCGCTGACGACATTGACGCGTGTGACACCCCCTTAAAACTGTTTCAGCTGCGGGATCAGACTACCAGCAGTGCCGAGCTTGCTCAGGGATGGCAGCAGGCTGGTGTGAGTGCTTCTGCACGCACTGTGAGGCGGAGACTCTTTGAGCAAGGCCTGGTTTCAAGGAGGGCAGCAAAGAAGCCACTTCTCTTCAGAAAAAACATCAGGGACCGACTGATATTCTGCAAAAGGTACAGGGAGTGGACTGCTGAGGACTGGGGTAAAGTCATTTTCTCTGATGAATCCCCTTTTCGATTGTTTGGGACAACAGGACCTGACAGTGGAGACTCCGTGTAGTGGGTGTCAGGCTTACTCTCTAGTGGCCACTATTGAAACCAAGATCTCCGGTTTTCCTTATTTAGCATAGGGCAGTTTCTGCAATACACACATTCACCATACCTATTGATCCTCTTGTCTTTAGTGCCACTCATTGAGCTATAAATTTCATGAAAAATAGTAGTGTCGCGGCAGATAACCGTTCATGTAAGGGCCCTTTCACATCAGCGTTTTTCGTAATTCGCGGCAGATGCGGTGAAAAAAACGCATCTGCCGCGTTTGCCGCATAACCGTTCCACTTGCGGCGCGGTTGCGGTTTTTCCCATACAAAGTATAGGGGGACTTGCGGCAGATGCTGACCGCGGTTTTTTTCGCTGCCGCACCTGCCGCAAGTGCAAAACCGCACTTGCCGCATCTGCCGCAAGTCCCCCTATACTTTGTATGGGAAAAACCGCAACCGCGCCGCAAGTGGAACGGTTATGCGGCAAACGCGGCAGATGCGGTTTTTTCACCGCATCTGCCGCGAATTACGAAAAACGCTGATGTGAAAGGGCCCTAAGTATATAATTTTCTGCCTGCACCTACGCTTGTGGTGATGCCAGTCTTGTCTATATTTGCAGTGTTTGGCACTGCATTTGCATCTGCATGCCAGACGCTTGCAGACACAAACGCTAGTGCGAACGTAGCCTTACATGAAGTCCATTATGTCATGAAAAAACATTCTTGGAATCACTGGGATATGTTGAAGGGTTCCAGAGTTATTATCTCATAAAGTGTCAGAATTGCAAAATAAGGCTAGGCCCTTAAGGGGTTAAAAAAGAAAAACTCTTTAAGGCCCCTTTCACATCAGTGTTTTTGTCCAGATTCGGCCGATCCGGACGAAAAACACATCTGCCGTATGTGCTGCCTAATGGCAGGACTTGCGGTATACTTGCGGCAAGCCCCATGCATTGTCTATGGGTCTTGCGGCAAGTGCAGTATTGCCACTATACGGCACTTGCGGCAATTGCAGCCGCGAAAAAAACGCTGTTCACGCGTTTATTTTCGTGGCCGCAACTGCCATATCGCGGCAATACCGCACTTGCCGCAAAGCCCCATAGCCAATGCATGGGGCTTGCCGCAAGTATACCGCAAGTCCTGCCATTAGGCAGCACATACGGCAGATGTGTTTTTTTTGTCTGGATCGGCCGCATCTGCACAAAAACACTGATGTGAAAGGCCTCTTTCACGTTAATGCAAAAAACCTGGGATGGTCCATTTTACGAGTCCGTGTGTGTCATCTGTGTGTCATCTGAACGCCATATGTACTGGGAGACACGGAGCTGTGATTAAGGTCTAAATTCAACAACTGAATCAAAAGAATGCCCTATATGGAAACAAAACTGCATAAGCCATGTGCACACGCTGAGTATTTGATGAGTTTTTTACCTCAGGATTTGTAGCCAAAACCAGGAGTGCAGCAATCAGAGGAAAAGTCTAATAGAAACACCTGCACCACTTCTGTGTGTAATCATCCACTCCTGGTTTTGGCTACAAATCCTGAGGTAAAAAACTCATCAAATACTCAGCGTGTGCACGTGGCCTAAAATCCCTGAAAACACACCCAAAAACTTGTTATTCTTTTTTTGCAGGCAAATACACTGCCACCTGCTGGCAGCTCTGGTTAGAACACGGCTCACATCACTCATCTTATACTCAGTACAAATTGAAATGGTATTTTAAAAAGATCATTGTTTTTACAGAAAGCCAGCAAAATAACTAAACATCAAAGAAAAAAACTTCAAATACAAAACAAGAAGCATAAAGAGACGCTAACGTGACTGTTATCTACCGTCCTGCATATACAAGTCACACAGAGAGCGCGGGAAGCTGCCCACAGCTAAAATGGCTGCGCGGCGTTCAGCTCTTCTCAACAAGCTTTATTCAACGTTAACACAGTGCACGGTCTCTCTTAACGACTTTTTACGCAGACGTTAAGTCCGGCTCTCGCGCATTCGCTGTAGGGTTTTTCTGAGTCTGCGCCACACGTGTGTACGGGTGCTGCGGAAGAGATTGTATAAGAACGGGGAGCGACGAGTACAACCGGTTGAGTGATGTTATAGGACATTATGTATACATCAGAGTAGACTTGCTGTTCTCAGTGTGTATACATCAGAGTAGACATGCTGCTCGCAGTGTATATACATCAGAGTAGACATGCTGCTCGCAGTGTATATACATCAGAGTAGACATGCTGCTCGCAGTGTGTAGACATCAGAGTAGACATGCTGCTCGCAGTGTATATACATCAGAGTAGACATGCTGCTCGCAGTGTATATACATCAGAATAGACCTGCTGCTCGCAGTGTGTATACATCAGAGTAGACATGCTGCTCGCAGTGTATATACATCAGAGTAGACATGCTGCTCGCAGTGTATATACATCAGCGTAGACATGCTGCTCGCAGTGTGTAGACATCAGTGTAGACATGCGGCTCGCAGTGTGTAGACATCAGAGTAGACATGCTGCTCGCAGTGTATATACATCAGAGTAGACATGCTGCTCGCAGTGTATATACATCAGAGTAGACATGCTGCTCGCAGTGTGTATACATCAGTGTAGACTTGCTGCTCGCAGTGTATATACATCAGAGTAGACATGCTGCTCGCAGTGTATATACATCAGCGTAGACATGCTGCTCGCAGTGTGTAGACATCAGTGTAGACTTGCTGCTCGCAGTGTGCGTACATCAGAGTAGACATGCTGCTGGCAGTGTGCATACATCAGAGTAGACTTGCGGCTCGCAGTGTGTATACATCAGTGTAGACTTGCTGCTCGGAGTGTGCATACATCAGAGCAGACATGCTGCTCGCAGTGTGCATACATCAGAGTAGACATGCTGCTCGCAGTGTGTATACATCAGTGTATACATCAGTGTAGACTTGCTGCTCGCAGTGTGTATACATCAGTGTAGACATGCTGCTCGCAGTTTGTATACATCAGTGTAGACATGCTGCTCGCAGTGTGTATACATCAGTGTAGACTTGGGGCTCGCAGTGTGCATACATCAGTGTAGACTTGCGGCTCGCAGTGTGCATATATCAGAGTAGACATGCTGCTCGCACTGTGTATACATCAGTGTAGACATGCTGCTCGCAGTGTGTATACATCAGTGTAGACTTGCTGCTCGCAGTGTGTATACATCAGAGTAGACATGCTGCTCGCAGTGTGTATACATCAGTGTAGACTTGCTGCTCGCAGTGTGTATACATCAGAGTAGACATGCTGCTCGCAGTGTATATACATCAGTGTAGACATGCTGCTCGCAGTGTATATACATCAGTGTAGACATGCTGCTCGCAGTGTGTATACATCAGTGTAGACTTGCTGCTCGCAGTGTGTATACATCAGAGTAGACTTGCTGCTCGCAGTGTGTATACATCAGTGTAGACTTGCTGCTCGCAGTGTGTATACATCAGAGTAGACTTGCTGCTCGCAGTGTGTGTACATCAGTGTAGACATGCTGCTCGCAGTGTATATACATCAGTGTAGACATGCAGCTCGCAGTGTGTATACATCAGAGTAGACATCAGAGTAGATATGCTGCTCGCAGTGTATATACATCAGAGTAGACATGCTGCTCGCAGTGTATATACATCAGAGTAGACATGCTGCTCGCAGTGTATATACATCAGAGTAGACATGCTGCTCGCAGTGTGTATACATCAGTGTAGACTTGCTGCTCGCAGTGTGTATACATCAGAGTAGACATGCTGCTCGCAGTGTGTATACATCAGTGTAGACTTGCGGCTCGCAGTGTGCATACATCAGAGTAGACATGCTGCTCGCACTGTGTATACATCAGTGTAGACATGCTGCTCGCAGTGTGTATACATCAGTGTAGACATGCTGCTCGCAGTGTGTATACATCAGTGTAGACTTGCTGCTCGCAGTGTGTAGACATCAGAGTAGACATCAGAGTAGACATGCTGCTCGCAGTGTATATACATCAGTGTAGACATGCTGCTCGCAGTGTGTATACATCAGTGTAGACATGCTGCTCGCAGTGTGTATACATCAGTGTAGACTTGGGGCTCGCAGTGTGCATACATCAGAGTAGACATGCTGCTCGCAGTGTGCATACATCAGTGTAGACATGCTGCTTGCAGTGTGTATACATCAGTGTAGACATGCTGCTCGCAGTGTGTATACATCAGTGTAGACTTGCTGCTCGAAGTGTGCATACATCAGAGTAGACATGCTGCTGGCAGTGTGCATACATCAGAGTAGACTTGCGGCTCGCAGTGTGTATACATCAGTGTAGACTTGCTGCTCGGAGTGTGCATACATCAGAGTAGACATGCTGCTCGCAGTGTGCATACATCAGAGTAGACATGCTGCTCGCAGTGTGTATACATCAGTGTATACATCAGTGTAGACTTGCTGCTCGCAGTGTGTATACATCAGTGTATACATCAGTGTAGACTTGCTGCTCGCAGTGTGCATACATCAGAGTAGACATGCTGCTCGCAGTGTGTATACATCAGAGTAGACATGCGGCTCGCAGTGTATATACATCAGTGTAGACATGCTGCTCGCAGTGTGTATACATCAGTGTAGACATGCTGCTCGCAGTGTGTATACATCAGTGTAGACTTGGGGCTCGCAGTGTGCATACATCAGAGTAGGCATGCTGCTCGCAGTGTGCATACATCAGTGTAGACATGCTGCTCGCAGTGTGTATACATCAGTGTAGACATGCTGCTCGCAGTGTGTATACATCAGTGTAGACTTGCTGCTCGAAGTGTGCATACATCAGAGTAGACATGCTGCTGGCAGTGTGCATACATCAGAGTAGACTTGCGGCTCGCAGTGTGTATACATCAGTGTAGACTTGCTGCTCGCAGTGTGCATACATCAGAGTAGACATGCTGCTCGCAGTGTGTATACATCAGAGTAGACATGCGGCTCGCAGTGTGTATACATCAGTGTAGACTTGCTGCTCGCAATGTGCATACATCAGAGTAGACTTGCTGCTTGCAGTGTGTATACATCAGTATATCGGTAGCTCTGAAGTCCACTGCCTTCCCTGGACTTTATACACTCCACGCTTGTATGTACTACACTGGGTTTGTGCTGGTGCCATTATTACCAGTCCTATACTAATGCCTTTGTTAATCTGTGCCCTATGGAGGCAATGAAAACCTCTAATGCCACCCAATAAAGGTAGCAATCCTTAAAGTCATAATTGAATTTTTAACGAGCCTTTTAATATGACTTAGCATTTGTGCCAGATCAGAACCCCAAACTGCAGATGCTGCATTTCAGTGTGATTGCCCCTCATCAATGCAGTGTGTGGAAATTCTGATCTGGCTGTATGAGAGGCTGAGATGAGGTCTGGGGGACTAACTATTCTCCTCATGGAGAGGAATCTGCCTGTCAATATAAGGCGAAACATAAGCTGATAAGTAGACTTATAGCTGCAATGCTCCTCTGAGAAATATGCAAATTGTCACTTCAGTGAGGAAGTGGAAAACTCTTAATGCCACCCAATAAGGGTAGCAATCCTTAAAGTCATAATTGACTCTTTAACAAGCCTTTTAATATGACTTTGGATTTATGCCAGATCAGAAACCCAAACTGCAGACGCTGCGTTTCAGGGTCATTGCCCCTTATCAGTGCAGTGTGTGGGAATTCTGATCTGGCTGTGTGAGAGGCTGAGACTACATTCACACGCTGTGTAATTGTCATGCTTTTTTGTGCGCGCTTTTCCACCAAAGGGTGCTTTCACACAGCGTTTTTTTGTGATCCGTGGCTGTCCGTTGTAAAACGGACAGCCACGGATCAGATTTTGGCCCCATGTTATCCTATGGGCACGGATCACATCGGATTTGGCCTTATTGGCATCCGATTTTTGTCGGATGCGATGCTGGCCGATTTTTTGCGGTGCCCAAAATCGCAGCCTGCTGCGATTTTTGGCACAGCGGGTCAGATCGGACCGAATTGGATCCGACCTGATCCGTGCCAAATAACATGGGGCCTATGGAGCGAGGATCCGAGGAAACAGCTGATGTCTCCTCGGACCCGATGTTAGTGTACTGAGCATGCTCAGTACACTAACACCCCTCTGTGCCATCTAATATCACTTCTGCAATGTATATTCATACATTGCAGAAGTGATATCCAGTTAAATGAAAGGGTTAAAAATAAAAAAAATCATTATCCTCACCTCTCCACGATCCAGCGATGCCTCCAGCGCTCTGTGCTTCTAGGACCTGGCCTGACGTCACAGTTGAGTCACATGGGCGGTTACCGCGGTAAGCGGTCATGTGTCTGTGACATCACGCCAGGTCCTGTTGATCAGAAGAAGCTGGAAGCACCGCAGGTGTCGTGGAGAGGTGAGAATGAAGATTTTTTTTTTTTTTAAGCTCTGCAAAGAGGGGGTCTAAAGAGGGGACAAAGAGAGGGCCAACAGGAGGGCAAAGAGGGGACCAACAGGAGGACAAAGAGGGGAGACAGAGGGGACAAAGAGGAGGACAAAGAGGGGACAAAGAGGGGAGACAGAGGGGACAAATAGGGGAGACTGAGGAGAAAGGTGACAGGAGGGGGACGAGATGACAGGAGGAGCAGGGAGAGGATCCAAACTGATGATGCTGCTAAATATCGGGATCGGATGCCTATTTGGCATCCGATTGCAGGCATCAGTTTGGATCAGTTGCTGTCCGAGGGGTGCAGCAAAAAGTCTGATCCCCTCGGACAGCACAAAAACGCTGTGTGAAAGCAGCCAAAAGCGCATCTGCGTTTGTTTGCTGGCAAAGTGAATGGAATTTCACTTTTGCCATGCAGGCGCTGCAATTTTATGGGACAAAGCACGCGCATAAAAAGAATCAACATGTCAATTCTTTCCACTTTTGAGTGTGCACTTTCTCCCATAGGCCCTATTATATTCGCTGGAATTACGCATCATTATTCAGACAATGTGCAATTCCAGCACGTATGATGTCGGCGCTGCAGGATGTGATGTCACACGGGGAGGGAGAATTCTGTGTTCCTTCCCTGTGTGACATCTGTGACAGCCCTTTTGGATTTTGCAGTGGATTAATATACACTGCGAAAGCTAAATAAAAGTTATCATAAGGTATTAAAAAAAAAAAAATAAAATAGAATACTTACCCACCCACTGGCTGTTCTGGGAGCCGAGACATCCACGTTTGATCTGCTGCCAAGACCTTAAAGGTGTGATTGGCTAATAGCAATCATGTGATCTGTGTCGCGCATATCACATGATCGCTACCGGCCAATCAGAGCTGGAAGGTCCTGGCCGCAGATCAGACGTGGATGTCTCGGCTCCCAAAACAGCTGGCAGATGGGTAAGTATTCTATTTTTTTTATTTTTCATACCTTTTGATAACTGTTATTTAGCTTTTGCAGTGTATATTAATCCACTGCAAAAGACAAAATGCATGTCACATCTGTCACACGGGGGTGGAGCACAGGATTCTTCCTCCCCATCTCTTCCCTCCTGCGCTTTTGGGGGAGAAATGTGGCCGTAAAAAAAGGTGGTGTGTGAATGCACTGCATTTATTTTACCTTCTCTAAATAGCGCGGCCGCAAAATGGGGCAAAAAACGCTTGCCCCCAGAAGCGCAGGTAATACGCTGTGTGTGAACGCAGCCTAAGACGATGTCTGGGGGAACAGCTATTCTCCTTGTGGAGAGTAATTACCTGGCACGAATCCTAAACTGTTCCCCCAGACCCCATGGAGGCAGTGATCATACACTTCTCTATGCTGGTTATGGTTGGGCTTTGCTTAGCTAGTTTACACTACCTTCATCCTGTCATTGTGGATTAACCAGAAAATAATTATCTCCTGCATAGGGAAAGTAGAACATGGCAGCAGTCAGGACAGACTGTACACCCAACACATCCCATTTAAATCCATAGCTTCTCTCCTCTTCCCCTTCAGTTTTCTGTAAACAGCGGGGCTTCGGCCACTGGTATTTCCAGGGCTCATTCACTTGGATAGGTCCTTCGGCCCCTGCCCTACATGACTGGGAACACAGGGGAGATTAGCGAAGATATTGCAATCACTGTAAAAGTCCCTAAGTGTTAAATAAGTCAGCCAAACCCAATGATTTCATCAGAATCAAGTGACTAATATAAGTTGATTTGAGGCTTCAACTGCAGTGAATTGGTGACTGGTATTGAACTGCAGGTGCTCTATTGCTTCCCTTAGATGAATGTCGTAAAAATTGAGAGTGTAGTAGCCTAATAGTGGCCGCTGATTGGCTGGAGGGCTCACGGAGCATAACAACGTCACTGGAGACTCAGGATAATGACTGTTCAGCTAAAGTGTTATTTTTTTTATTTTTTTTTGCAAGGGGGAATACCTTTCAGAAGTACCTGGACAACCCCCTTTATCTGACGGGTCCTATTTGCTCCTAGGAAAGGTGGGGGTTCAGGAGTCAAGACACCCACTAGTCATGAAGTGATATGCTTTCTGTTTACAAAAGTGCATTCAGATGTCCATATATATGGAACGCAATGGTCGAACTGAGCTTGCGTTTCTTGAGCCAAGTGTGATGACTACACATATGCACATATACACATTGCAGTCCAGTTTATACATTTGTCTGAATGCACCCAGAGGTGAAGAATAAACCTTTTTCTGTTACCTTCCAAATGTTCCCTGTAGCAGCTGTGTCAGACATGTAGTATTCAGGTATGTTCACATGTCACAAATGTTATTATTTACTTACAGAGCACCATTGCTTCCATGGTGCTGTACATGAGAAAGGGTTACATACAGACAAGTTAAAAATACAGTGAACAAACTAACAGTGACAGACCGATACAGAGGGGCGAGGACCCTGCCCTTACTGACTTACAGTCTACAGGATAATGGGGAAGAGACAATAGGTTGGTTCTGTTCCAGTGGTAATGGATCACCGTCTCTGGTAGTGGTGGAGCGCTGGCTTCGGAGGTGGTAGGGTCATTTCAGGCAGTAAGCTGAATAGATGGGATTTCAGGTTCTGCTTGAAAGTTCTGAGTGTAGGGGCCAGTCGATGTTTTGGGGTGCAGAATTCCAGAGAATGGGGGATGCAAGGTCGAAGTCTTGCAAGCGGTTAGATGAGGAAGAACGTACAAGTGTGGAGGAAAGGAGGAGGTATTGGGAGGATCTAAGATTATGAATTGGATGAGGTTAGTTCAGGGAGATATGGAGGAGACAGATTGTAGATGGCTTTTTAAGTCAATATCAGTAGTTTGAAATGATAATTTGAGAATTGGGAACCAGTGAAGAGATTTACAGAAGGGAAAAGTGGAGGAATAACGAGGAGAGAGGTGGATTAGTTGGGTAGCAAAATTAAAGGGAACCTGTCAGGTGGTTTATGCCCCTCCAGCTGTCATTATCAGTAGCTGCAGCTTTATAATACCAGTCTAATCATCCCTGAGCTCATAGTGTAATGTGAAAGGTGAAAAAAAGCATTTATACACTTACATTTCAGTCTACACCTTGGAGGAGAGAGACTGTCTGGCAGGATAATAGTTAACTCACTTTTAACTTGGATAGCTAAAGGACCTGTGTGATGTAACGATCATGTGACCATAGTGGGCGGAGCTAAGCCAGCAAACGTATTATGTTCTATGAGAACTTGGCTCCGCCTATTGTAGTCACATGGTTGTGACATCACATCAAGTCTCCCAACATGTTCTAGCACAAGGCTGAAATGTTAACTATTAACCTGCCAAACAGTCCCCGTCCTCCAAGCTGGGGACTGACTGCCTCCTTACATAAGGAAATGTAAGTGTAGAAATGCTTTTCTTTCACCTTTCACATTACACTATGAGCTCAGACAGGGATGATTAGAATAGTATTATAAAGCTACAGGTACAGACAGTGATAACTGGGGGGGCATAAATCACCTGACAGGTTCCCTTTAAAGGAGATATCCAAGATAACTCCCCCAAAAAATTGTGCCTAAGCACTAACAGGCAGGTTGCTACAGGTCGCTAGCGCCTACCTACCTGTTATGCATGGCACCGTTCACTGCCGACCAGTGTGGTCACAGACCGATCCTGTCGGTGAGTTTGCCAATTCTGATGATGTCATAACTACCTAGGGTAGGATTCCCTCCCCTCGGTAGATGGACACATATCCGACGTCACGGTGATTGACAGCCGGCTCCCCCAATCAGGTAGTGGGGGAGCACACTGTGAATCAGTGTGATGTGAGCTATGTGACCACTTCAGCAGAAAATTACGTAAATATCCCAGATATCTCCTTAAAGGACAGACTGGAGAGGTGCCAGAGTGTTAGCAGGGAGGCCACAGAGAAGGATATTGTAGTAATCAAGGCAGGAGATGATGAGAAGCATGCACTAGTATTTTAGTAGATTAAGGGCCACTTACACACACCAACTTAGGGTGCTTTCAGACTACGATTTCTTCATTTGCGATGCTGTCCGATAAAAATCGGACAGCATCGGACCGATTTTCGGACCCCATGCATCCCTATGGGGATCGGACCGAATCGGATGTGCACTAAATGCCATCCGATTTGGTCCGATCCGATTCTGTCCGATTTTTGCCGATTTTTTTCCGGTGAAAAAAATCGTTGCCTGCAACGATTTTTTCATCCGATTACAAAATCTGACAGACTCGGATCGGACCAAATCGGATGGCATTTAGTGCACATCCGATCTGACCCGATCCCTAACATGGGGCCCTATGGAGAAGGGTCCGAGGAAACATCTGATGTCTCCTCGGACCCGATTTTACTGTACTGAGCATGCTCAGTACAGTAAAACTGCTCAACTAGGAGGGGTTAAAAAAAAAAAAAAGTTCATGCTCACCTTCCCCCGAGCCCCCGCCGTCTCCCGCCATCTTCCTGGAGGTTCCCGGTGGCTCCCGCAGGCTCCTGTGGCTGCAGAGGTCTTCTGCAGTTCAGGACCTGCGGTGATGTCACAGTCACGTGACCGCGGGTTCACCATGGCAACCCGCGGTCACATGACTGTGACATCACCGCAGGTCCTGTGTACAGCAGAAGACGACCTCGGCAGCCACAGGAGCCTGCGGGAGCCACCGGGAACCTCCAGGAAGATGGCGGGAGACGGCGGGGGCTCGGGGGAAGGTGAGCATGAACTTTTTTTTTTTTCAGCCTCCGGCTATGATTTTATGCCGGAATCGGGTGCCTATTATTTGGCACCCGATTCCAGGCATCAGTAGGGAGCCGATGCTGTCCGATTTATATCGGACAGCATCGGCTCCCTAAAAATCGTAGTCTGAAAGCACCCTTATCTGTCCAACTTCTGACCAACTTGCTGGTTGCAGTGAAATCATGGACACATTGCTTCATTTTGTGACTGTGTACAATGGAACAATGTGTCCATGATTTCACTGCAACCAGCAAGTTGGTCAGAAGTTGGACACATAAGTTGGTGTGTGTAAAGTGGCCGTAAGGATTGAGGAAAGGACAGATTCTGGAAATAATTTGGAGTTGGAAGCGGCAGGAGGTGGAGAGAGCTTGGATGTGTGGATTGAAGGACAAGGCAGAGTCAAGAGCTACTCCTAGTCAGTGGACTTTATGTACAGGGTAAAGCGTGATGTCATTTATTGTGATGGATAGATCAGGTAAGGAAGGTGTGTGAGATGGGGGAAAGATGATGAGTTCGGTTTTGTCTACGTTGAGTTTTAGGAAGCGAGAGGAGAAGGAGGAGGATATGGCTGATACACACTCCGGGATTCTGGACAGCAGAGAGTTGACATCTGGGCCAGAGAGGTAGATCTGAGTGTCGCCAGCGTACAGGTGGTACTGGAAGCTATGGGACTTTAAGAGTTGTCCTAGGCCAAGTGTATAGATGGAGAAAAGTAGAGGCTCCAGGACAGACCCCAACACAGATGGCTGAATTTTCAGTATCATACATGTGGCATAGTCATGCAGATTTTGCTGCAGCATTTATTGCAGATCTGCTGCTGATGTCACTTTGTATTGTAAAGGGTGAAATACCCAATGAATTATACAGTCTTAATATTCGTATGCATGTTATTTTCTCTCCGAATTTTCAGCAGTTTGGAGGTTTGCCATCTGATCTACTTAACAGGTCCTGTATTATGCTGCTGATTCTGGGTGCTCAAATATGGTTATCAAATGCTCAGCGTGCTATGCCACCTGCCATGTGAATGAGTGACCAAGCCTAGAGTTATTGCCTCCTTTGTTGGTCAGATATTACTGTGCCATCTATTTCATATGTTGTTTTTATTACAGCTTTCAGTATGGAAGGGAAGGGCAAAAAAAAGATGAAAGCAAAGCTGAAACCTCAGCAGAAATCTCGCAAGAGTGGCGCCTTTAAGAAAAAAGGTAAAACTATTCATGGTCAATATCCTATTAAACTCACTTAGGCCTCATTCACACTATTTCTGTTCATAGATGTGTGAGTTTTGGGTCTACAAACAATGAGTCTGCAAAAAACAAGGGACATCTGAAAGTGCCTGTAGAGTATAATGGGTGTGAGTTCTGTCCTCAAAAACATACAACACATCTGTCATCAAAGACGTGAATGGGGCCTTAGGGTGCCTTCACACTGCGGCACGATCCGGTCCGGGGTTGTTTGGGATGGCCACTCTTAGGCCACTCTTGGATGTCTATTTTTTTTCTGTTTTAAATCAGCTTTTCGTCAGTGTCATTTCTTACCATCAATAATTTTCTCAGATGCCAAACTAAAAAATAAAGTTGCTAAACTTCTACTTATTGCACTGTTCAAAATAGACAGCACATGTATATATTTCTTATAAGTTTGGTATTGCTGAAGATGTACTGACATGAACAATCGTATTGCTACCACAAGGGGGAAAAAAGGTGGTCATTTGTAATTTTTGTTTTCAATATTTTACCAACTTAAATTTTTTTTTTTCCCTGTGTTTTTTTTTTTCACCTTTTCACCCCTGTACATTACATGAATGTGTGTGGTCATTTATAATTGCAACTCATATTTGCAACACTATCCACCTAGATTTTCCAGCTATAAAGCCATCCTGTTTGGATGTACCTTCAGATTTCTCCATTTACAGTTTGCCTAAGTTGCAATCTCCCACACACACTGGTTTAGTCGTTTGTTATTGTAACAGGCTGGGAGCCTGATTCCAGGGATGTGTCACTTACTAAGTTGTGTTCCTATTTCAATAAACTAAGTGTTTTATCAGCAGGAGAGGACTAGGTGTCTTGTTTCTCCTGTTCAACTGCTTTGTATAACTCCACCTCATCACTGAGTAGCAGCTTTCTGCCTATGCACAGTGTACACAGAAAGCTGCCATTCAGTTGTGTAGCAGGGTTATACAGAGCTCAGCATTCAGAGAACTGATAGATTTGCCACATACAAAACAGAAGTGCTGCATCCAGTAAATTTATGTAACACATCACTGGAGTTCGGGTCTCTGCCCCTGCATTATGCTGTTTTTTGATGATCTAGCAAGGACCTAGTGACAGATTCTATTGAATGGATATCTAACCTCCGATATCTTGTATGTCAATTTTAATATAACTCCCACCCAGGGCCGCCAATAGGGCATTAAAGGCCATACAGCTGTATGGGGCCCTGCCATAAGTGGAGGGGGCGTGGCCATACAAACAGCAGGGGGGGCCCGGGCGCGCTGGCTGTGGGCGGGGCCATTTGGAGCAATGAGGCCCGCCCCCTTTGGCCAGCAGCAGTGGCACAGTAGTTCCTACACAGCGCTGCCTGACTCTGAGTCACCAGCCAGGGGCGGGGCGAGGCTGAGAGTGACGAAACTGACTGACCTGGCCTGCTGAGAGCCTGGCTGGGACCGTCACAAACACACACACAGGCTGGGGCTGGGCTGGCCAGCAGGCACACGGAACCGCCCAGCCGCCGCCCAGGCACGCCCACCCTCTATTATCCTGTGGGGTCCCGGCGGCCCGCCCATCCACGCTCACCCCAGGCCTCAATGCACAGGGGCGCAGCACAGCCTGTACCATATACAGCTGACTCTCCTACTCTTGAGCGTCAGCACCCGCCCACAGTGTGACTCAGTACATCAGCCTCTCAGTGCAGGGGCCCTGGCCCGCCCACTCTCCCTCTGCTGCTGTCTGTGTCATGGCCAGGGCCCGGGGCCTGGGCGCAGCAGTTTGGGGGTGCCTGCTGCAGTGCCCAAGGTCGGGATCCCCCCCCCATTGTTCTCCACTTACAGAGCAGTACGGTACATACCGTGTTTCCCCGAAAGTAAGGCCCCCCCGATTGTAAGGCCGCCTAGGGGTAAAGGGGGGGCCTGCTAATGTAAGGCCTCCCCCGATTATAAGGCCGGGTAGGGGGGAGGTGGGGTCTTACTTTCGGGGAAACACGGGGGGGAAGGTTTACATGCATACATACACACATACAGACACATGCATACACATATATACACATATATACACACCATACACACCACACACACCACACACACACATAGCACCGCTTCTTACCGGGTCCGGTGTGGGGTCCCCGATGGTCCTGTGCCGTCCTCTGTGCTCCGGTCCGGTCCCCGAGATGATCCGCTGCCGTCCGCCGTGTTCCGGTGCCGGTCCTAGGCTCCATGGTCCCTGCTCTTCCGGAGTTCAGGCCTAGCTCCGCCCAGGTCATAGTGTGGGCCAATCAGCATAGCGGTGCTGACGTCAGAGGCAAGCGCCCGATGACTCTTGCTTGAGCGCCGCTATGCTGATTGGCCCACACTATGACCTGGGCGGAGCTAGGCCTGAACTCCGGAAGAGCAGGGACCATGGAGCCTAGGACCGGCACCGGAACACGGCGGACGGCAGCGGATCATCTCGGGGACCGGACCGGAGCACAGAGGACGGCACAGGACCATCGGGGACCCCACACCGGACCCAGTAAGAAGCGGTGCTATGTGTGTGTGTGGTGTGTGTGGGTGTGTATGGTGTGTATATATGTGTATATATGTGTATGCATGTGTCTGTCTGTATGTGTGGGAGTGTGTGGATGGATGGATGGATGGTGGGGCCTCCAATGTAAGGCCCCCCCCGAAAGTAAGACAGGGGGCCACTTTTGGCCACAAAAAGAATGTAAGACCCTGTCTTACTTTCGGGGAAACACGGTAGCTGCTCTGTGCTTACAGGACCTGTGATGATGTCACATGGAGAGGAGGAGTCATGGGTCACATGATCAGCTCCTCAGTTGTCATGGTGCTGGATGAGGTAAAGTGTATCTGTGGTCAGGATGGATTTACAGTGTGGATGTAGCAGAGCCGAATGTATACGAGGTGTACGGAGCAGAGCCATGTGTGTATGAGGTGTACGGAGCTGAGCCACATGTGTACAAGGTGTACGGAGTGGAACAACGTGTACGAGGTGTACGGAGCGGAGCCACTTATGTACGAGGTGTACAGAGCAAAGCCGAGTGTGTACGAGGTGTACGGAGCAGAGCCGAGTGCGAGGTATACGGAGCAGAGCCACGTATGTATGAGGTGTACGGAGCAGAGCCGAGTGTGTACGAGGTGTACGGAGCAGAGCAGAGTGTGTATGAGGTGTACGGAGCAGAGCCGAGTGTGTATGAGGTGTACGGAGCAGAGCCACTTATGTACGAGATGTACAGAGCAGAGTCGAGTGTGTACGAGGTGTACGGAGCAGAGCAGAGTGTGTATGAGGTGTACGGAGCAGAGCAGAGTGTGTACGAGGTGTACGGAGCAGAGCCGAGTGTGTACGAGGTGTACGGAGCGGAGCCGAGTGTGTACGAGGTGTACGGAGCAGAGCCACTTATGTACGAGGTGTACAGAGCAAAGCCGAGTGTGTACGAGGTGTACGGAGCAGAGCCGAGTGCGAGGTATACGGAGCAGAGCCACGTATGTATGAGGTGTACGGAGCAGAGCCGAGTGTGTACGAGGTGTACGGAGCAGAGCCGAGTGTATGAGGTGTACGGAGCAGAGCCGAGTGTGTGTGAGGTGTACGGAGCAGAGCAGAGTGTGTATGAGGTGTACGGAGCAGAGCCGAGTGTGTACGAGGTGTACAGAGCAGAGCCGAGTGTGTGTGAGGTGTACAGAGCAGAGCCGAGTGTGTGTGAGGTGTATGGAGCAGAGCAGAGTGTGTATGAGGTGTACGGAGCAGAGCCGAGTGTGTATGAGGTGTACGGAGCAGAGCCGAGTGTGTACGAGGTGTACGGAGCGGAGCCGAGTGTATGAGGTGTACAGAGCAGAGCCGAGTCTGTATGAGGTGTACGGAGCAGAGCAGAGTGTGTATGAGGTGTACGGAGCAGAGCCGAGTGTGTATGAGGTGTACGGAGCAGAGCCACTTATGTACGAGATGTACAGAGCAGAGTCGAGTGTGTACGGAGCAGAGCAGAGTGTGTATGAGGTGTACGGAGCAGAGCAGAGTGTGTACGAGGTGTACGGAGCAGAGCCGAGTGTGTACGAGGTGTACGGAGCGGAGCCGAGTGTGTACGAGGTGTACGGAGCAGAGCCACGTATGTATGAGGTGTACGGAGCAGAGCCGAGTGTGTATGAGGTGTACGGAGCGGAGCCAAGTGTATGAGGTGTACAGAGCAGAGCCGAGTGTGTATGAGGTGTACGGAGCAGAGCTGAGTGTGTATGAGGTGTACGGAGCAGAGCCGAGTCTGTATGAGGTGTACGGAGCAGAGCAGAGTGTGTATGAGGTGTACGGAGCAGAGCCACTTATGTACGAGATGTACAGAGCAGAGTCGAGTGTGTACGAGGTGTACGGAGCAGAGCAGAGTGTGTATGAGGTGTACGGAGCAGAGCCGAGTGTGTACGAGGTGTACGGAGCAGAGCCGAGTGTGTACGAGGTGTACGGAGCAGAGCCGAGTGTGTACGAGGTGTATGGAGCGGAGCCGAGTGTGTACGAGGTGTACGGAGTGGAGCCGAGTGTGTACGAGGTGTACGGAGCAGAGCAGAGTGTGTATGAGGTGTACGGAGCAAGGCCGCATGCGTACAAGGTGTACGGAGCAGAGTCGAGTGTGTACAAGGTGTACGGAGCAGAGCCGTGTGTGTACGAGGTGTACGGAGCAAAGCCGCATGCGTACGAGGTGTACGGAGTGGAGCCACGTGCGTACGAGGTGTACGGAGTGGAGCCACGTGCGTACGAGGTGTGTGTACCAGTGGTAACCCCCAGCAGATGCCGCTCCCACTCTTATAGTCTCGGCTGCCTTTGCCGGTAGCATTCTTCTCCAGAGTCTCTGATAATAATAAATAATCGAGATCCGCTGCCATTTTCTGGAAGCTTGTGACCCCTGGCTCCAGAGCTCACTTCACCCCCTCAATGGGTGGGGGCCCGGGGAGAGACCATACATCTCTGTGGCTCCTGCAGAGCTCAGCTCACCCCCAGTCTGTGTCCCCTAGCCCTCTGCAGTGCTGTATATGCTCTTTGTCCTGTATATTGTGTATATATAACAATTTCCTATGTGATGCATTTGATTTACAAAACTTATTGTCACAGAGTCGACTGCGCTCCAGACCAACGCAAATCTGGAAGATCAGATATCACCGAACATCGCAGGACACAGAGAAGCAGCTGCAGCCAAATTAGGTGAGCTAATTAATTTAATGTAGCCGGTAATTTTCATTGTGATGTGCGGCCCTTAAATGACAGTAGTAATTTCCAAATGTCCCTCCAACAGCTTCCCCACCCCTGTACAAGGTGATGAATAACAGCACCAGTATTATTCTGCCTCATGTGGCATTTATTGTTCACATCCCTCCACAGCTCTGATAAAGAACAATGTATAGAAAGAGATTAATGAGTGATTGGCGAGGACGTGGTGCAGAAGGGGAGTTTCTCCAATAGTGGGTGGTGAAACTATGGAAGGTTTGATGGGTGGAGGCAGAGCGTGGGTGGAGGCGGAACCTGGATGGAGGTGGAGCTTGGTGGAGGCGGAGTTGGGGTGGAGTCTCAGGGGGGCCCCAAAATTTTGCTAGTAAGGGGCCCCAAAATTTCTAGTGGCAGCCCTGCTCCCACCCAACTAAAGTGCATGCTTTATGGCCTAGTGTAAGCTCTACACACTTGCCATTATCATTAATGCCGTTATGTTCATTGTTGGTGTTGACACTTTGGTGAAATAAATCTTTACGCTCTCTAATTAGTACTTGGCTCACCAAAGCATGGAAAAAACACAGAACAGGGCCCGGAGGGGAATCGTAAGCCCATGAAGTTTGAGCAGGGAAAGAAGCCTGAACATACAGGAGGCAAAGCTGGCGTGAAACAGTTTGCGACAAAAAACAGAAAACCGGCCGACAGCTTCACAAAGAAGAGAAAGCGACAAGGAGAGGAGGAACAAACCGGTACTTTATCCAAAGCTAGCTTCAGTTACTTAAGATAAGATTTAAGCCCTTTACCTCACCCCTGCAAATGTAACCCAAAATCCTTGACATTGCAGGCAACCTGCAGATTTCTCATGGACTTCACCGTTTGCAAATCTGCAGCAAACTTTGCATGTGACGCACTGAAAGTCTAGTGTACAATGTGTGTACTGGGCCACCATACACAGGAGACGTCTGAATCCCCTGACCATGCAAAGTTTTTTTTTTTCACCTTTTCACCCCTGTACATTACATGAATGTGTGTGGTCATTTATAATTGCAACTCATATTTGCAACACTATCCACCTAGATTTTCCAGCTATAAAGCCATCCTGTTTGGATGTACCTTCAGATTTCTCCATTTACAGTTTGCCTAAGTTGCAATCTCCCACACACACTGGTTTAGTCGTTTGTTATTGTAACAGGCTGGGAGCCTGATTCCAGGGATGTGTCACTTACTAAGTTGTGTTCCTATTTCAATAAACTAAGTGTTTTATCAGCAGGAGAGGACTAGGTGTCTTGTTTCTCCTGTTCAACTGCTTTGTATAACTCCACCTCATCACTGAGTAGCAGCTTTCTGCCTATGCACAGTGTACACAGAAAGCTGCCATTCAGTTGTGTAGCAGGGTTATACAGAGCTCAGCATTCAGAGAACTGATAGATTTGCCACATACAAAACAGAAGTGCTGCATCCAGTAAATTTATGTAACACATCACTGGAGTTCGGGTCTCTGCCCCTGCATTATGCTGTTTTTTGATGATCTAGCAAGGACCTAGTGACAGATTCTATTGAATGGATATCTAACCTCCGATATCTTGTATGTCAATTTTAATATAACTCCCACCCAACTAAAGTGCATGCTTTATGGCCTTGTGTAAGCTCTACACACTTGCCATTATCATTAATGCCGTTATGTTCATTGTTGGTGTTGACACTTTGGTGAAATAAATCTTTACGCTCTCTAATTAGTACTTGGCTCACCAAAGCATGGAAAAAACACAGAACAGGGCCCGGAGGGGAATCGTAAGCCCATGAAGTTTGAGCAGGGAAAGAAGCCTGAACATACAGGAGGCAAAGCTGACGTGAAACAGTTTGCGACAAAAAACAGAAAACCGGCCGACAGCTTCACAAAGAAGAGAAAGCGACAAGGAGAGGAGGAACAAAACCGGTACTTTATCCAATTTGCATGTGATGCACTGAAAGTCTAGTGTACAATGTGTGTACTGGGCCACCATACACAGGAGACGTCTGAATCCCCTGACCATGCAAAGTGCATGGGCCCCATCACATGATATACTTTGTTTTGTGACTACTGACAGCCAAAGGTTTTTAATATATCAGTGGCCATGGTTTTGGCTTCCATCTACTACAAGGAAAAAAAACCACAGCTGATGATGCCAGCCCCCACAGAACAAATTTGGCGAGACAATGCTCAAGTGTTCAGTGAATCTGCACAATTTCCAAATTGTGTTGGAGCAGTGGATGGCAAACATATACGAATTTGCAAGTCACCACATGGGGGATCACTTTTTTCAACTATAAGAAATTCCACTCCATAGTGCTCATGGCCATTGCGAATGCCCATTCACGCTTTGTGGTTGTGGACATTGGGGCCTATGGACGTGCCAATGATGCCCGTGTGTTCAAGGCAAGCAATATGGGGAAAGCCTTGTACCAGGGAAGATTCAATATACCACCACCAGCCCCATTACCTGGCACAACTGATCCAAATGTGCCACACGTGCTGATAGGAGATGAGGCATTCCAGATGCATCCGAATTTGATAAACCCTACTGCAGCAGAGGCCTAGACCACAAATGCAGCAATTTCAATATGCGCCTGAGTCGAGCCCGCCAATATGTGGAATGTGCATTTGGGATACTCTCTGCTAAATGGCGTGTGCCTTTAACCACCATTGAATTGTTGCCCCGAAATGTGGATAGTGTTGTAAAGGCTTGTGTGTGCCTACACAACTATGTTTTGATTCATGATCCACAAATGTTTGTGCCCTCTGAATGGGAGTGTGACCTTCTTGCCATTCAACCACGATCGGTACGTTCACCCACCTCCGCCATAAACGTGCAAAATAGTTTTTCAGATTGATGATGCTAGCTGGACAGTCCCATCCGCATTCACGTGTCGTCTAATTTATTCCTTTGTTTCAAGGTGGAAGTTTTGCCTAAGGTTTAGTTTACACACAGATGTGCTTTTTGTTGTGTTCTTTGTTGAGTTTGCCTGTATAAAGTAGTCACCACTCAACACATTGCATTTCTTTCTCTTCTGTAACATATGTGTTTTTGCTGTCAATGGTGTGGTTGGATAAAAGGTTCTGTGTGATGATGGAATTGGTGACCAACGGCTAAGGTATGTGGTGTCATTGTGCACAATGACCCCAAATAGGTGTAAGGAATTTGGCCCCATAGTTTGCACCTGGCCCTGACAATAGTGGGTGTTCTGCCACACTACCTGCTTGTAGTCGTTGAACATTTACATTCTAAACCACAGTAATTGTCAACCAAACACACCACAACCACCAAGGGACACATGCCAAGATGGCTGATACATCATGTCCTTCATTTTTAAAGCAAGGCAGTTGGATATGTGTTGCAGCCCCAGAAAGGCTATTTGGCCAACCAAGTGCTTTGCAAATCCACCAAGCTGGGGCTGTTCCTAAAAACACTGTACACCATGACATTATCATCATCCTACTCAGTAAACACACAAACAAACATGACACATCCAAACAACCTTTGTTGTTTTCAAGTGGCAAAACTTTTGAGGGTTGGTTTGTCCCAAATGAAGAAAACCCATATTCCTGGGCATGCAAAAAAAAAAGAAGGCATGTGAGACATAATGCAAATGTGATGAAACAAATACCCAATAAGTACCGATTAGTCTTCCTCCACGGCCTCCTCCGAGAGGACCATAGTAAGCTGAATTGGCACTTTCACCACATACTTGGAGACCAGCTGGGACATTTCAATCTTGAATGCCGCCCTGTCGGCAACATTCAGGGAGCAGAGATCTGATACAAATGAACATAAAAATTCCCTCCACTCCAACATCTCAAGTGGGACAGGCGGGGCAGGCTGGGCAGAAGCAAGTGCCTGTTGCTGGTGTGCAAAGTTTTGGGACCGTGACACATGCTCCTCGAGCCGATGGACGGCATAGAGGATTAGGTCATCCTGATGACCACTTTGGCCGTATGTACAGCGCCTTGGCCGAGGGCGTGGCGATGGTGGTGTTGGGGAGGCCATGGCTACATTATTTGGTTCCTCGCCTGTTGTTGCCGCTGCTGGCTGTGTTGCCACGCTGGTGGTCTGCTCCTGGCCAGGCTCTTTATGCAGCTGTTCAACCTCCTCGCCATTGCTGTGCTGGTCCACTAGTGAGCTTGCAGGGGCATTGCAGTGGGTCCCATGGATTGTTTAAAAAAAAAACATTAGGGCTAACTGACAAGCACATTCAGCCCCAACACATGTCCCTAACCACAAACAGGCACATACATGCGCTCCTGTGCAACCCGGCCGAGGAAGCCCAGCATTGGTGCATATTTGTAGGTCTGCGTGGGCTTGGCCGCTGCCCCACTCCTATACATTGCCCAGTTCCTGACTTCCTTGATGTATGCATCTTTTATCGACCGCCAGCACACCTTAATCTTGTCAGCTACATAACACAAGAGCAAAAAAACACATTACATTGGCGTGCACTCATACTACACAGTATTGTTCCAACATGTCCAGTAACATGTGTGACATGTCCAATGTTTATGGGACACCTACCGATCACATCCTGCTCCTCTGTGGTCAGATCTATGTAGTCAGTGCGGACCTCGGGGAAAATATGCTTCCAAGCCGCCCGGCGCTTCAAGACATTATCATGGTCGGGGTGACCAGGGTCCCACAGCAGGTTATGATGCTGCATTAAGTTAATCAGTGCATCATTGTCTATGCGTATTCTAGGGGTTTTCTCCTTGACCCCAGTCTGGCGACTGGTTGCAGGCACCTACATGAGAGGAACACCAACACAATCAGCACACATACAGTATCAAACACACACATGACATGTGTGTTTTATGGGCCAAGTGCCCAACAAATTTAATCTGGCAACATGGAAGCAAGCCTCCAAAATGCCACTTTGAACACGTGTAGTGGTCAGTACACACGAGCTGATGAAATTTGGATGATGTGTCCCCTCACTGTACCCACCTTAGAAGCCGATGACACAGTTGTGCGGACACTCGTTTGTCGCTGTCGGGGGGGAGATGCAACCACAGTCTGCAGAGAGATACAACATGTTTGTGGCATGTGTGACCATCATTAAGGGCACATCACACATAAACATAACTGGACAAACACTGTTTCTGGATGTGTTTCCCACAGGGGTGTGAAAGAGCATGGTTGGAGTGCCACACACAGTGGCTGATTGTGTTTTTGCGGGACAGTTTGCCTGTTGCTCATTTCATCAACAAATGTAAAAGGCAATTGAAAGGGTGAAGACATGGCCATGGCCACACACCTCCGGTGTTCTGATTTTACGTGTCTGTGCTACATACTGGGTATGAGACTGAATAGCAGAGGTGTGTGGACATGGGCGATGGACTGTGTGTGGCATTTGAGGGCTGTAGGTACATCCCCCTTGTTTATCCATTCTATGTTGGAAAACCAAGGCTTACAAGGTGTAGCGTGACCAATTCTAAACTAAGGGGCGATGGTTTGCGGCTGCAACCACATCCGTTAACACTATTAGCACAGAAATGTGTGTGATGTGTACAGGTTTAAAAAATTCAACAACATTAACCAGCCCATGTAGATATAAGGACAAAAAAGGAGAGGAGGTGTGCACAAATATATATTTTAATGTTAGATAAGTAAACTGGCTTCACAAGATAAAGGGATGGATACATAAGATGCTTAGGGGCAAAGTGCATACAATGCAAGTAGAACAGTACAAATTAAACCAATTACAGTGCACAGTACAATATCCAAGTTGATAGTAACATAGACCACCTATAATACATCAGAGATGTGGAAGTAAAAAATGTACACATATATAAAGTGCCAGTGCAGCTAATGACACCACAAACACTGCAATCATAGGTTGGATCAAAAGGCTACAATAGTAACCTAAAGTAAAGGGTGCACAGAGGTAGTTACCACAGAGTATACAGCAGAGCCCCTGGGCAGTGGAGGATCCCCCGGATCCGGACCCCTACGTACGTTTCGTTATTGCTGTAAAAATGACTTCATCAGGGGGGTAGGGATGTCTAAACACTATCTGATATATATACCTATCAGCACTAACGCTGATAGCCGCCATCTGTGCGGCATCCGGCCGCCGCCTTACCATGCCCCCGCCAGAAGTGCGCAGGCGTCACCGCCGTGATGCGCACATCCGGGAGCCAGGACGCGTTGCCATGGCTCCCGAGCATGCGCGCCTGCGGTTAAAGACGTCGCACATGCCACGGAGGGAGGGGAGCGACATGACGCATAATGGCAGGGCTTAACCTCTGCATACCTACAGAAGTAGGTAAAATCATAGTGGAGCCTCAAAAGGCATGTATAGATGCCAAAAGCATATATATAGGACACAGACCAAGGATGAACATTTGGAAATACAAAAATTGAATAGATAGACAATCATAATAGAAACATATATAAACACAAATGTATTCTCAATCTTAGAGATGTCCACATGCGCAGGGCTTCCATTGCTGTAGATGATGGCAGAATCACAGTAGGAGGCAGTAAAAAAACAGAGTGTGAAGACGGTCCCAAAAAGAACTATAAGAAAAAAAACAAAATAATAAATAATCTGCATATATGGGTATACGTAACAGAGAAATCTAAGGAGCGGCTACTACAAAAACGGAGCAAAGCTAAGAGTCTCATTTAACCCATTGGGTATCATTGTCCCAAGGGTGGAAATCCACCTTGTTTCGTGTTGGGCAAGGATCCTTTTAACATCACCACTGCGAGCACCAACATGGATGACATCAATCCCCCTTATTTTTAGGGAGACCGGGTCACAACCATGATGTGCCTTAAAATGGCGGGGTAATGTTTTTAAAGTTGAAGGATTCTCCACTTTTTTGGCTGCAGCAATGCCGTTCACGTGTTCCCTCACCCGCTTGCGTAATTCGCGTGAGGTTAAACCAACGTATATCAACCCGCACCCGCATGTGGCATAATATACCACATAGCGGGTGCTGCAGTTAACATACGATTGGATATAAAAGGTTTTAGTACCATCAGATGATTTAAATGAGACGGAACGAACAACATTGCTGCAAGCCAAACAGTGTCCACACTGGAAACAACCCCTCACGGATCCACCAGACCCAAACAAAGGGGGAATGAAGGGAACATAGTGGCTCCTAACAAGTACATTACGCAGGTTCGGTGCTCTGCGTGGAGTCATTAACGGAAAATCAGACAAGGAATCCTTCAGATGCGGATCGGTCTGCAGAACCAACCAATGATGCTGCAGAGTAGACCGCATATTCTCCCACTCCTGGTTGTACGAAGAGATGTAACGTACCGTACTATTCAAAGATTTATCTCCACGACCCCCTGAAGCTGAGCCCTTGGAGTGTGTTTGGCTCTGAGATATGCCCTTTTGATGCTTCGATTACTGTAGCTTCTCTCTCTCAACCCCCTCCCAAGGGTGTGTCAGGAGCATCCACTCCCTCTGGCATAGATGAGTCAGATTGTGACCTTTCTAGCATTGGTGTGGTCACACGCTTTAAGTCAAAGGTTCAACCGCCTAAGTATCCTCCCAAGAATGCTCCGAATAAAGGTGACAGGGCATTACAGGTAATTAATTTATCAAAAATCAAACTTTCAGACGCACAAATTGAGGTGTGCTGTCTTGTGGGTTGCCATTCTCACCTTCTAACTCCTTCCATCTTTTCACAGCCATAAAAGACCTGTATTTATTCTCCCGCAAACTGGTTTATAAAAAAACTACACAACAAACGGATTTCCTCCACCACTGACCTTGAGACTCGTGAGACTGAGGCCTTGGCTAATCTCGAGGATCTTGCCCGTCACTCCCCCGGGTCGTGTCCGATTGTGTCCGGCATAGGAGGGTTGTGTGAACTCATTTGTAAGTTTATAGATTTCTATTTGAAACCATTGGTTGAGACTCTGCCCTCCTATGTCCGTGACACAACGGATGTCCTTGTGCGCATTGGACGGGATCTTTGTGGATTCTGACGTACTATTGGTAACAGCAGATATTGAGTCCCTCTATACGTGCATCCGCCATACGGATGGCCTGGAGGCTGTGGAATTCTATTTGAAGGCTGACGGTAGGGAAGCCGCGATGAGTGGCCTAATACTTGAGCTGCTCCGCTTTGCCCTGACCCACAATTTTTTAATTTTTAAAGATAAATTTTATCTACAGGGGCGGGGCACTGCCATCGGCGCGGCCTGCGCGTCCTCGTATGCCAACCTCTTCCTTGGCTTTTGGGAGAGGTGGCTTTTTGGCGGTGAGGGCGGTGCGGACTGCGCCCATGTGCAGTGCTGGTACCGCTATATTGATGATTTATTATTTTTGTGGCAGGGCACGGCGGAGCAGCTTGACTATTTTATGGGCAGACTGGGCATTAACCCTTTTAATATCAAATTAACGTATAAACATGATACAACAAAGATAGAGTTTTTAGATATCTCTATCGTTGTGGGGTCCGATCGAATGATCATGACTGATGTCTTTCGGAAACCCACATCTGTTAATGCCCTGTTACATGCCAGGTCTGCTCATAGTGTGTCAACAATTCGTGCCGTCCCTACCGGACAGTTCCTTCGCATTAAACGCATTTGTTCCTCAGATGCTATCTTTGAGGAACAGGCAGACGATCTAGCATCACGTTTCCGAGAGAGAGGCTACAGTAATCGAAGCATCAAAAGGGCATATCTCAGAGCCAAACACACTCCAAGGGCTCAGCTTCTCCGCGTGTCCGAGGGGGGTCGTGGAGATAAATCTTTGAATAGTACGGTACGTTACATCTCTACGTACTACCAGGAGTGGGAGAATATGCGGTCTATTCTGCAGCGTCATTGGTCGGTTCTGCAGACCGATCCGCATCTGAAGGATTCTTTGTCTGAGTTTCCGTTAATGACTCCACGCAGAGCACCGAACCTGTGTAATGTACTTGTTAGGAGCCACTATGTTCCCTTCATTCCCCCTTTGTTTGGGTCTGGTGGACCCGTGAGGGGTTGTTTCCAGTGTGGACACTGTTTGGCTTGCAGCAATGTCGTTCGATCCGTCTCATTTAAATCATCTGATGGTACTAAAACCTTTTATATCCAATCGTATGTCAACTGCAGCACCTGCTATGTGGTATATTATGCCACATGCGGGTGCGGGTTGATATACGTTGGTTTAACCTCACGCGAATTACGCAAGCGGGTGAGGGAACACGTGAACGGCATTGCTGCAGCCAAAACAGTGGAGAATCCTTCAACTTTAAAAACATTACCCCGCCATTTTAAGGCACATCATGGTTTTGACCCTGTCTCCCTAAAAATAAGGGGGATTGATGTCATCCATGTTGGTGCTCGCGGAGGTGATGTTAAAAGGATCCTTGCCCAACACGAAACAAGGTGGATTTCCACCCTTGGGACAATGGTGCCCAATGGGTTAAATGAGACCCTTAGCTTTGCTCCGTTTTTGTAGTAGCCGCTCCTTAGATTTCTCTGTTACGTATACCCATATATGCAGATTATTTATTATTTTGTTTTTTTCTTATAGTTCTTTTTGGGACCGTCTTCACACTCTGTTTTTTTACTGCCTCCAACTGTGATTCTGCCATCATCTACAGCAATGGAAGCCCTGCGCATGTGGACATCACTAAGATTGAGAATACATTTGTGTTTATATATATGTTTCTATTATGATTGTCTATCTATTCAATTTTTGTATTTCCAAATGTTTTTCCTTGGTCTGTGTCCTATATATATGCTTTTGGCATCTATACATGCGTTTTGAGGCTCCACTATGATTTTACCTACTTCTGTAGGTATGCAGGGGTTAAGCCCTGCCATTATGCGTCCTGTCGCTCCCCTCCCTCCCTGGCGTGTGGAGCGTCTTTAACCGCGGGCGCGCATGCTCGGGAGCCATGGCAACGCGTCCTGGCTCCCGAATGTGCGCGTCACGGCGGTGACGCCTGCGCACTTCCAGCAGGGGCGTGGTAAGTCGGCGGCCGGATGCCGCACAGATGGCGGCTATCAGCGTTAGTGCTGATAGGTATATATATCAGATAGTGTTTAGACATCCCTACCCCTGATGAAGTGATTTTTACAGCAATAACGAAATGTACGTAGGGGTCCGGACCCGGGGGATCCTCCACTGCCCAGGGGCTCTGCTGTATACTCTGTGGTAACTACCTCTGTGCACCCTTTACTTTAGGTTACTATTGTAGCCTTTTAATCCAACCTATGATTGCAGTGTTTGTGGTGTCATTAGCTGCACTGGCACTTTATATATGTGTACATTTTTTACTTCCACATCTCTGATGTATTATAGGTGGTCTATGTTACTATCAACTTGGATATTGTACTGTGCACTGTAATTAGTTTAATTTGTACTGTTCTACCTGCATTGTATGCACTTTGCCCCTAAGCATCTTATGTATCCATCCCTTTATCTTGTGAAGCCAGTTTACTTATCTAACATTAAAATATATATTTGTGCACACCTCCTCTCCTTTTTTGTCCTTATATCTACTCTGTTTGGAGTTTCTCACTGGTTTGTGTGAGTTCCCCCTCACTACCAGTTATATTGGTTGTATGGAATTTTTTCTAATTAACCAGCCCATGTCCACACACCTGCGCTCAAAGTATGTAGCGTTTGTTGGCTAAATACTTGGGTGTTAACAGAGAAGTGCCTTTGCGTGTGTGTGTGCTTTATGAGGAGGCAGGCCCTGTGTGGCCCATGTGTATCGTGCTAACCAGCTCACAGACAAGGATGGGTATTGTGGTCTTTCACAGAGCACACATGGAATCGCTGCTCGCATTGTTTCTTTGTCCACTCTGGGACAGTGGACACTATGCATCCTTGTGTGTGAGCTGTTTACTCCAGTACACATTGGGTTACTAGGGGCAGTGTCGTCCGAAAGTGCACACACACACACGCATATGCCCTTCTCTGTGCATAACCCAGTATGTAGCGGACCCAAATTTATAAATTGACTGCGTGTGTGTGAACATGGGCACACATGAGTCAGCGGGTAGCTGCCTACCTTATGATGTGCATGTTTGGTTTTTTTCTTTTTTGGTTTAGTTTTTTTGGACACCTTTTTCGATCGTCCAACAGACTTGGTGCGCTACAAAAAACAAAAAAGGACACAACTTAATGTTACCATATATTACTACACAGTATAACACGTTAGCAACATGTCACATTGTAAAAGAACTTATGTGGCCACTGTATGAAGGCAAGATTCCCAAGAAACGGGCTGGAATGATAGAATGCGGCGTACGAGAAACAACACACAACACATGTAACCATGTGACCAGGGACAGGTATGACCCATGACCAATGGTGTAACTTCCGGCCCTGGGGCCCCGATGCGAAAGCTCCAATGGGGCCCCCAATTATTGCAACTATTTAATACTATTAGTCTTTTTATATGGCCCAAAGGGACTTTTGGGGCCCCCCTAGGCTGCAGGGCCCGGGTGTGATCGCAACCCCTGCACCTGTTGTAGTTCCGCCCCTGCCCATGACCTGGGATGTTAACAATACATGTGGCAATGTTACATGATGCCCGACATTTCACTGACACCTTGCCAAGTGAAAACCTTTTTATTATTTAAAAAAAAAAAAAGTGGCTTAGTACACTTACCCGTTTTGCTGGCGGCTGCGAAGAGGACGAGCTAGATGAAGAGAAATGGAGCCACATTACATAAGCATTACATAAGCATGTGCTCATATGCGTCACAACATTTCTGGCCACATAAGACTAGGGCCAGCAAACTGGCATAGGCCATGTCCACACACGTGCAATGTAAGTATTTAGTGGTGCTCCGCTACATACTTAGAGTGTAGGTGTGTGAACATGTCCACATGCACAAACACTTTAGTTAAGGACTCAAGTCACCTTGAATTTTGAGACAAAAGAAATAATTAGGGACACGAACAACGTGTCACAGGCCACATGGCAGCTGCTTGAGGGTACAACACATGCAAACCACAAATAGGATACTATTGTCCTAAAACATCCTCACAATGTAAGAGTATGTGCATATGGCTGCAAATACATCTTGAACAGTGAAATTTGGAGTTCATTTTGGGCAATATCACATATGGGCCACTGCACAACACACGCAAAGGTCCGGTCTATTGGTTAGGGGTGATTGAGGGCAGGAGCCATGTTGCATGGTCAGGTATACATGGTTTCAGGCTGCAAAGGGCAAGTTAGCACACGCACTGCAGAGATGTGTGGCATACATGAGCGACGTTGAGTCATGAACATGTTAAACACAACATGCTTACGCATAAATGTGATTGGCAACAGGTTTAAGGACATATATGTGTGTATAAGCAACTCACAGCAGAGTCAGAAGATGTAATAGGGTCCTCCAGGGTCTCCATCTCAAAATTCTGACTCAGAAGTCATCTAAACAACATATGTTTAAACATTCTGTGAACATGTTTGCCATAGCACACAATAGCATAACAATTTTAAAAACATAGAGGCATGTATTTAAAAACTGCGTTCATACCTTGGAGGATGCTGCTGTACACCTGTCCTGACCACACGGGGGGGATGGTCTGCCTTCCTCATGCCCTTCCCCCTATTTATGGACTTGATTGCTCAGATGTGCCTGATTTGCATTTTCCCCACTGAAAAGACCATTTTCCAAAAACGCATGCGTTTTTTAATGTGTCTGTTGGACACATGCGTTTTTCATAGGGCCCCATGTTATAAAAACGCATGCGTTTTTGGAAATGCACCAAAAACGTAGCATGTACTATTTTTAGGTGTGGATTCAAAAACGCACACAAAAACGCATGGTACTGTCACACATGCGTTTTTGCTATTAGGGCATGCGTTTTTTAACATGGGGGCCTATGGGTGCGTTTTTACATGCGTTTTTGAAAACGCAGGTCTTCAAAAACTCATGAAAAAAACGCAAGTGTGACCCCGACCTAAGTTTTTTTTTTAAACCAATAGATTTTTATTGGAATTTTGTAGCTGAACAAAGGCAAGTTTAAACAGTGGTACAAATCATTGCAAACAAAATACATATAAGAATTGTAACATGAAATCCATAACAAAAGGACTGGGGGAGGAGGATAATGGAGAGGGGGGGAAGGAAGGTGTGTGTGCAGAACAAGATCAAGATGTATTGGTTTGTAATGTTGGTGGACCTTCTAATTATAAGGAAGTGGGAACTGTATTATATCTTGAGGAAGTCCAAGGGTCCCACCAGGTGGCAATTTTTAATTTGCGTTTCAATGAATGGGCTAATGTGAGTTCATGAGCATAATGGGAATTTAGTCTCGTAAGCAGTTCAGGTTTTCCAGGTGTCTCTGTGGTCCTCCAATGAGCAGCAATTGTTTGTCGTGCTGCGATCAATACATTAGTTATAATAGGTTTGAGAGGTATAGGGAAAGAATCCAGTTCAATTCCCAATAATGCTAGGGGGGCGGTAAGAACAAAAGGGAGACCTGTAAGAGAACTTAATAACCACTCTACATCCTTCCAAAATCCTTTGATATGTGGGCAGGACCACCACATATGAACCTCTGTACCATGGACATTGCATCCCTTCCAACAATTTGGGGAGGGGGAGGGAAGAGGAGCTTTAAATTTGGCAATGCGTGATGGTGTTAAATACCAATTAAACATAACTTTTTTGAGTTGCTCCAAGTGGTTTATGCAGCGTGTGTAGAGTGCTGCATGGCCTGACGCTGATAACCATTGTTCTTTAGTAGCATCAAAGGCGAGTCTGGTCTCCCATCTGGTCATATAGGGTAATTTATGTTCGCTTTGGACATCTAGTAAAGCTTTATAGATGATAGAGGTACCATTGCTCACAATGCCTGTGCGCTTAAATAGTGATTGTAGAGGAAGAGAAATTTCTTCCATGTCATAAGTGGGGATGTCAACTGTTGAGAGGAAGTGTTTCAGTCGGAGGTAAGAGAAAATAGTGGCAGATGGTAAAGAGAATTTCGCTGCCAGTGAGTCATATGGGAGGAGGCGATTTTGGTGAAGTAGAAAGGTGAGTGGTGTAATGTCTCCCTCGCCCCAGGAGGAAAAGGAAATGTCGCCCATCAGGGAAGACACCGCCTTGAGTGTTACATAGCGGTATAAGAATACAAGGTGAGATCTACAAAGTTTCCGCCAAGTCGTCAATAAACATGAGATAGAACGTAGGGGGGTAGGTGGTGAATAACGTCGCAAGAGGTTAATTTGAAGGAGGAGCCGAAGGGACCCAGACGGGGCAAAGGCAGCCTCAACCTGTTGCCAACGAGAGATAGGGGACTCCGACCACCACATTCTCGCTACATCTAGTACGAGCGCCGTATAGTACCCCGCCACATCCGGGACCCCAAGGCCACCTTTATTATAAGGGAGAGTAAGAGAGGTAAAGGCCACTCGGGGGACCCTATAGTTCCATATAAAGCGGTTTAGAGTGGACTGTAGAAGAGAAAGATAACGTTTCGTAATAAGGAATGGGATGCAACGCAGAACATACAGGATCTTTGGCAGAAGCATCATTTTCACTGTTTGGATTCATGCTATCCACGATAACTGATAAGAGGAGTAATCTGCACATGTGGTTCTTAAAGTGGAAAGTAAGAGATCGCAATTACGGCTGACAATGTCTTTTATTGGAGTAATGTGAATTCCTAGATAGCAGAAGCCTCGGGGAGACCATTGGAACATGAAGCGAGAAGAGAGGTCACGTTGGGACTCGTTTGAGAGATTTACAGGAAATATCGTAGATTTAGATAGGTTAAGTTTGTAGAAAGAAGCACGGGAGAAATCAGATAAGATAGAAAGAATAGTGGGTAGAGAGCGTGCAGGATTAGTGCAGGAGAGGAGGACATCATCGGCATAAAGACTGATCTTATGGTCTACGGGACCCACTGTGATGCCCGAGACGTCTGGGTGAGCTCGTATAACTGCGGCTAGCGGCTCCATCGCAAGGGCGAATATGAGAGGGGAGAGAGGGCAGCCCTGCCTAGTTCCGTTGGTGATACGGAAGACAGAGGAAGAAAACCCTCCTGCTCGTACAAATGCACAAGGGGCTGAGTATAAAGCCAGTATAGCTGATTTTATATTGCCAATGAAATTGAACCTGTCTAAGACTGCTGCCAGATATCCCCAGTGTACTCGGTCAAATGCTTTTTCTGCATCCAATGAGACTAGTACTCCTGGGACGTCTCTCCCTCTCTAAGATCTCTAATGGTACCTTTACACGCCGCGACGGCAGGCTGGATACATCGCGCTACTTCACGTGCACGAGCACGCTCAAACGGCTACAAACGGTCAACGCACCCTCTTTACACGCCGCCATAAGGTGCGCTACGCCACGCTACATCTGTAGCTAGCTACATCGCGGGGTGTGTCAAGTAGCCAGCTGTAGCTTAGCGTACCACGTTTACACAGCGCTACAATAAGCTACTATGGGCGGACCTGGTACAGCAGGGACAGCACATAGGCGTGCCACAATCGTGGATTACGAGCCGTCCGTACGCTGATAGGACATCGCAATATCATCATGATTGGCCAGGCATCGCAGGAGGCTGAGAAATACAGCACGCTCGAGCGATTGTGTAGTGTGACTGGTCAGCTCCTTAAATATGCCGCCCTAGGCAGCGACTACCAATCGTCATGCAGGAGCTTCCTCCAATGATCGGTGATGGGGCGTGGTAACCCGGAGCCTGGGACACGCCTTAGCTACATTGCAGCTACAGCCCCGGGTGTCCGGAGTTCCCTTCCGTTGCCTCTTTACACGCCGATACAGCTCGCTACCATCGGCGATGTTGCCTTAAGTTTATGAGCAGAGACCATAAACAGATGTATCTGTCGCCGGCTGTAGCGTCGCCTCTTCAGACGCCGCTACTACAGGCGATATGGACGCTACAAGCTACAATTGTAGCTTGTAGCGCGATGTATCCAGCCTGCCGTCGCGGCGTGTAAAGGTACCATAAGAGATCAATAACCCGCCTTGTGGCATCTCTCGCTTGGTGGCCAGGTATAAAACCAACCTGGTCTAGTGCGATCAAGGACGGTAGAACGACCTTGAGACGGTCCGCCAGCAATTTAGAGTATAGTTTCAAGTCGCAGTTCAGCAACGCTATTGGTCTATAATTTCCTGGATCAGTGGGGGATTTTCCAGGTTTCAATAGGGTTGATATAGATGCCTGCAGACCTTCCGGTTTAATGGTCCCCCTCTCCTGCCAGAATTGGAATAAAGATAAAAGATGAGGGGCTAAAAATTGAGCAAAAGCCGCATAGTAGCGATAAGTAAAGCCATCAGGTCCAGGAGCTGAGGACTTCTTTGCCGAGCGTATAGCTGCCATGACCTCTGCTAAAGTAAAGGGACTATTTAGATAGGATAGTTGCTCGGGGGAGAGTGAGGGTAAATCTGCACTATCTAGAAAAGACGAGATGTGTTCCGTTGTCGGTTGTGGGTTAGATTGGGATGAGGATAAGTTATACAAGTCCTCGTAGTATTCGCGGAAGCGCTCTGCAATAAGAATGGGGTTGTGGATCGGTATTCCCTGTGGGGAGGTAATATGTGTAATTCTAGATCGTGTTTCTGTTTTCCTAATACGGCGTGCAAGGATTGCACCTGCTCTGTCCCCTATGCCATAGAAGCGGGCCTTGACTTTTTTTAGGTGATATTCTACTTTCGTGAGCATGAAGGCACGTAGTTGATGTCTGGCGGTCGAGAGATCTGAACAGAGAGCTGTGGTGGGGAATCAGCACATTTACGTTCAAGGTCTTTTATCTTAACCAGATGGGATTCCAGAGTCGCATGGTATCTCTGTTTAGTCAAGGAAGCTAACTTGATCAGATGTCCTCGCATCACCGCCTTATGAGTATACCAAAGTATGTCTGGGGATATGTCCTGTGTGGCATTAATCAAGAAAAACTCAGAGAGTTGCGCTTGAAGAGCTTCTACGTTGGATTCGGAGGCCAATAGGTGCTCATTTAGTCTCCAAGGAGCTCTAGGTACACGAGGAGAAGAATCAGCAAAGGTCAGGTGAATGGGAGCATGATCAGACCAAGTTGCAGTGCCAATGCTAGCTTCCGTACAAAGGGGAAGGAGAGAGTCATTGATTAATATATAGTCAATGCGACTGAACGACCTGTGTCGGGGTGAGAAAAATGTATAATCCCTCTCGGTGCTGTGCAGATAGCGCCAGATATCATGCATATGAAAGGAATGAACTAGATCACCCAACTCTGATCTATAAGCAGAGGAGGAAGAGCAGTCCAGCGTCTTAGATAAAGGAGCGTTCAGATCACCTGCGATAATTTTATGTCCAGCCATATCTGGAGTGAGACGCTCTAGTAAAGATCTCAAATAAGACATTTGTCTTGAATTGGGGGCGTACAGGACCAAGAGGGAATACAAGGCGTCGTTCAGACGGCATTTCAGGAGTAGATAACGCCCCTCAGGGTCTGGGAGGGCTGAGATAAATTCAAAGGCAAGGGAATTACTGATGAAAATTGCTACTCCAGCTTTTTTCGTCATGGCGTTAGAGAAGTATCGATGAGGGAACTGTCGGAGAGAAACACGTGCGTTGTCTCCCTGCAGCAGATGCGTCTCCTGGAGAAAAACAACATCCGGGCGAGTCCTCCTCAGCTGTGAGTATAATAGTGAGCGCTTGTGTGGGGAGTTTAAGCCGTTTGTGTTTAAAGATAGAACAGACACAGGCATATTAAGGCAATAATAGATCGCATTATGAGGTCACCAACAATTATATTGTTCTCTGAGGACATCTCTGCACACAGGGAAGGGGTTGGGAGAGAGGAAAGAATATAGTTATACAGAAAATGACAAATTCGTAATAACAGGGCTATAACTGGGTATACAGATAATCTGATCCAGTGTAAGCCAGGGTGAGCAATATAGTTACTCAAAAACAAAGAGAAAAAGATAAAAAACAGTATGTGACCAGAAAAAAAGGTCATAAAACAATAAACAGTCATTGATAGTCTGTAACTGAGTTATCACTCAGAAAAACAAGAGCGAGAAGATGGTGTCAGTTCTCTCGCTCAGCGGGGCTGTGCTCCCAAGGTCAGAAGGAGGAAGTAGGAAGAAGAGAGAAGGGGGGAGAAATGAGGGGAGAAGAGAAGAGAGAGTAGAAGTCAGAGGGGAGATTGATCAGAGGAAGGGAAGAATAATGAGGAGATAAAGAGATAATGAAAAGATATGACCTGGGAGGCTGATGGTAATTCCAGGAAGACAGTCCCGCGGGCATCCCCTCACAAATGAAGGGTATAAAAAGTAAAAGTTATCCACACTCGATCGATGATGGTTTCAGGCAGTTTTCCATTCTGGATCAATTCTGCGCCGCCGGGAAGATGTGTTCTCTGGGCTGTGAGTAGATGAACGCTCAGAAGGGCCAGTGGAAGATGGGATCAGGTTCCAAGTTTTCAAAAGCTGAGCAGCCCTATCAGGGGAAAGGCATACATGGAGCTTCTCATTCCTCTGAATAAGGAGACTGGTCGGGCGCCCCCATCGATAGGGTATGTTCTTCTCACGTAGGAGCGATGTGTACGGCCGATATGCTCGACGGAGCGCTAAAGTCCCCGGTGATAGGTCAGGAAACACTTCTAATTCTGCAAATCGTGGTGATAGTGATGTAGCAGATCGTAGGGCTTTTAAGAAGTCTTCCTTCGCTTCGTAAAAATGTATGCGCCCGAGCACATCACGGGGGAGTTCAGCCCTGATCCCAGGAGGCTTTGGAACTCTATGAATTCGATCTATTTTTAGATCACGAGGTTGTAGGTCAGGGAGAACCTCCATCATGAAGCTTTGTAAGAACGCACGTAGCTCTTCAGCAGGAACCGCCTCAGGGACCCCCCGGAGTCGGACATTATTTTGTCTGCTCCTATCCTCCAGGTCACAGTTTTTAGCTTGAATTAGATCTGCTGTGTGGCAGAGCTGATCCTGATCATCCATGAGCTGATTATGAGAGCGGATCAGCTCAGCTAACTTGTTTTCAACATGGTCCGTTCTCCCACCCAGATCTGCCACCTCACCTCTGAGATCTGTTAGTGCACTTGTAATGTCTTCTTGTAGGGACATACGGAGGTCTCCTAGTAATTCCTTCATAAGTGCCAGGGTGACTGGAGTCTCCGGGGGAGGGGAAGCTGCAGCTGAGCTCTGTGTTTGTTGTTCCCTGCGGGAGGCTCGTGCTGCACGAGGGGAGGCCGGTGCCATGTTTGCTTTAGATAGTGAGAAAGAAGAGCGGCCTGGGGGAAAATAGTCTGATACTCGGCTTGAAAAAAGATCTTGGCTGCTTTTAGTTTTCCCCATCTGTGCAGGACAGGCTCAGGAAGGGTTCTGGAGTTTCCGGGATCAGTTTGGTCGGTGTGGCTGCTGTAATAGCCGCTTTTATGCCCGCGGGACCAGGAGCTCCTGTGTTAGGTGACCTCCAGCATGTGCAGCCAGGCCACGCCCCCCCCGGCCTAAGTTTGACACATACTGACACAGTGAATGACTGGAGAGCTGAGTATCTAGAGCTCAATATTCATTCCATCAGGGAGGGTTTGGACCCTTTGTGCTTCAAAAATGGAGGAGTGGCCTGAGCTTGCCAGTCACTCCTTGGAGGTTCTGTCATGCCCGGCAGCCAGTGTTCACTCAGAACGTTTCTTCAGCACTGCTGGTGGTGTCCTGACATATAAGTGCATCCGGATGTCTCCTGAAAGTGTAGACTGCCTAACTTACATCAAGATAAACAAGTCATGGTTCTTCAAGTACTTTTCCACCCCAGTGGCAAACTGCTCAGAGTAGGCGATGTACTTTTCAGTGTGCTGCATTGATCTTGCCATTCTCCAATTTTTATTGTGGGCCAATTGATGCCACTTTGGTGGTATCTGGCCCTAATATTTTGAAATGTGGAGACTCTTTTTGGGGTCTTCTTGTCTGTTTCCTGAATTTAGCAGTGCCATGTGAGTATAATAGCTACACGTGTCACTAACTCCCTGTTACTGTAATGAATTTTTAATCTTGAAATGCTAGGCCAGGCCCTGTTACAGACCCTGTGCTATGCATGCAGGCTGGCCATTCTCCAATTTTTATTGTGGGGCAATTGATGCCACTTTGGTGGTATCCAGCCCTAATTTTTTGAAACGTAGAGACTCTTTTTGGGGTCTCCTTGTCTGTTTCCTGAATTTATCAGAGCTATATGAGCACCATGCCCACACCTGAAGTTTTACATACTGGTCCAGGCCTTGTCCCATGCATGCATAAAGCATAATGATGATAACTTTAACTTTGGGAATTAGATTGCACTTTTCTTGGTGTCTGTTTCTAATTTGAGATGTGTTTAGCAGCTTTTGTGCCCCTTTTAAGGTGTTTTTATAGGCTATTGATTTTGCCTCCCATTGTTTTCAATGGGGTTCGGAGGTTTGACGAACTGTTCGTCGAAAGTTGAAAGTTCGATGAACCTAACTGAATTCGAAATTCCAAAGATTCCCTCATCTCTAGTAATAATAAAAAGATCAGAGGAATTCCGGAAACTGTCCAAACAAACATATTAACTGTGTACGTTTAGAAAATGATCAAGTTTGTGATCCCGCTAACAACAGATAAAGAACTCCTTACAGATAGAGTCCTCAGACTGCAAAATCCAAGACATTTCCCAAACGAGAAACCTAGAGATACCATATTGAAATTACATTACTTGGTAGGTTAGAAAAGAATTACTGTATTTTTTGCTTTATAAGACGCACCTGATTATAAGACGCACCTAGGTTTTAGAGGAGAAAAATAAGAAAAAAAATATTTTGAGCCAAATGGTGATGCTCTGTTTTGGGGGATCTGCGGATGACGCTCTGTTATGGGGGATCTGTGGTGACGCTCTGTTATGGAGGATCTGTGGATGACGCTCTGTCATGGGGGATCTGTGGAGGACGCTCTGCTATGGAGGATCTGTGGTGACGCTCTGTTATTTGGGATCTGTGGTGACGCTGTGTTATGGAGGATCTGTGGTGACACTCTGTTGTTTGGGATCTGTGGTGACGCTCTGTTATGGAGGATCTGTGGTGACGCTCTGTTATTTGGGATCTGTGGTGACGCTCTGTTATGGAGGATCTGTGGTGACGCTCTGTTATTTGGGATCTGTGGTGACGCACTGTTATGGAGGATCTGTGGTGACGCTCTGTTATTTGGGATCAGTGGTGACGCTCTGTTATGGAGGATCTGTGGTGACGCTCTGTTATTTGGGATCTGTGGTGACGCTCTGTTATGGAGGATCTGTGGTGACGCTCTGTTATTTGGGATCTGTGGTGATGCTCTGTTATTTGGGATCTGTGGTGACGCTCTGTTATGGAGGATCTGTGGTGACGCTCTGTTATGGGGGATCTATGAACTACAGTACTGTGCTTGGAGTACCATATATTGTGACTACTATCCCCCTCATCCTTAGGAATACACCCATGTACTGTATACATGAGTGTATTCTGAAAGATGAGGGAGGTGGTAATCACAGTAGGTAGCAATAAACACATTGACTACATTACAATCTCTTCCTATTTACACCGAATATGGCTACAACCCCCATCATCCATCAGAATACACCCATTGGCACAGTATATTCTGAAGGATGATGGTGGTTGTGTTTCTCTTTAATGTGTGCTCACCTTTCCCAAGGATCTCTTGGCTAGTGAGTAAACAAGTGTTACATACATTATGCAGGGATGGATATCTGATTGGTGGAGGCAGCTCAGCAACAGTTCCCTCCACCAATCAATATCCATCCCTGCAGAGGAGGATGAGAATCACTCTTCTCTCCCTCCTCTACTTAGTGTCTCAATGTGCAGCGGAGCCCAGAATCCTGACTGCCGCCGACTATTTCCCCCATGACAACTGCAGCGCATGCGCAGATCGAGAGCAACCTTTCCAAAACTGAACTTCTTCTGCTCCCACCCTCCACTAACCTTCCTAAATCTGACATCTCCCTCTCAATGTGCAGCACCATGATAATGGCTAGGCAGAATTCTCGCTTTCTGGGTGTTATGTTTGACACTGATCTTTCCTTCACCCCATATATACAATCTCTCGCCCCCTCTTGCCGCTTGCACCTGAAGAATATCTCTAGAATCCACCCCTTTCTCACCATAGAAACAACAAAAACCCCCACTGTGGCCCTGATTTACTGCCACCTTGACTATTTTTTAAAGAAGTGCAACAACTAGAGTTAATGTTTACTAAAATCATTACCTTTATTGACACATATTAAAGTACAGACAATACACCGTTTACAATGAATTTTGGGGAGATCCCAATACAGACCACACCAGTAAGTACCACATTAGTTAAGGCAATGGAGCTGATACCTCAGGAATCACAGTATACATACAATATTGTTTTCTCATACATATGGATAACAAATATCAGTGGAGCATTTGTTATCACACTCATTCACCACTCACCCATTGTATAACTCTTGAAGTTCAAACTCCTGCCCACCGATGGTGTCCTGGTATGTGGTGCCCCCCCCTACGACTGTTTCGCAATGCTTTTTCAAGGGGTTATGGTGTGCACTGCAATTTTAGCTGCTTTTATCAGCGCTACCCAATTGTAATGATCGCCGTCTGGTAATTGTGTCACTACCCATCTTAAAAATTACTTTTAAAAAAGGAGCTTTTTTTCACCCGAAAATATTCCATTAAAACTTCCCCTGGTATGTACAGTTTGCCTCTTTTCCTTTTCTTCAATTCCAATTTTTTTCCCTGTTTTTTTTCTTCTTTTTCTGCCCATTTTGTGGCTTTTTATGGACCTTTTATTCTCAGGTTGCAGCTGATGATAGCGGTATAAGCATCTCATGTTATCAAGTTCTCCTAAAAAAACTAAAATATACAAACATAATTAAAATCACTCATGGAGGGGGGCGTGTCCTGGCCATGGAGGGAGCAGTCCACTAGAGCTTGAGCTCCGTCTCCCCGGCCACTTTAAAGCGACAATAGCGTCTCTTACCCCGGCTCTTCTGGCACCCCATGCCGGCGAAAAGGAAGAGCAGGCACCCGGCTACTACCCCGGACCCTCCGATCCCGAGTCCGGGCTCCATAACCCGCTTTTTACGGAGCTCAAACAAGCCCCTGGTCCCTGCAGCAGCTCCCAAGATGGCGGCGCCTGTAGCTGCGCAGCCCAGCGCTGTACACAGAGAAGATGGAGGACCGCGATCCGACTTCTATACACGGCCGCTCTCATCCCCTGGCGCGTTGCCCAACACCCCTGTATGGAAGAACACAAGTGGCGCGCTGCACGGTGAGTCTGCTGAGCCCATGACCCAGATGGGAGACATGGGGTCTGAGGGAACAGCGCGCTCCCACACAGATAAAACAATGGCTGGTGATGCTGTTGGGGCGGCCCTGGTGGGAGATGATGTGAGCGGAAGCAGGGACTTAAGGACTTACACACCAGGACACTCACAGATGACAGCTACATGTGAGACTTATGATCCTTCCATAAACTTTAGTCAGGCAGCCAGTTACCTAGATAGGGAAGTGCATTCCCCTGACCGACCACTACAAGAGGGGGCGCTACTCCAAAGTCAGATACTTCTTTCTAATGCCTATTCTGAGATTCAAGGATCAGGATTTGAGTTTCCAATCCCTAAGTCTAACTTCTCTATGACCAAAAAAGATGTCACACCCTCTAATATCTCAGAACCCCCCGCTGACTCGAATAAGGATGTTGGTGATTCTCCAACCCCTGAGGGTGATATGTGGGAATCCTTTAAAGCACGAATAATGAACATCCCCACAAGGGAAGAATTGTCCGATTTTATCACTAAAGTGGAGTCCTCCCTTAAAGGTCCTGTCACATGCGTCAATGTCGTCAGCGATCTGATCGCTGACGACATTGACGGCTGATTGCTGGTGAGCTGTCACACAGACAGACTCACCAGCGATCAATTGACCAGTGACATCATGGAAACGATTTAAATATCGTTTCCACGATGTCCTGCTCCCGCTGCCAGCCTGCTGGAAGCGGGAGCAGGCTGGTCTCCAAGGTACACTGCGGGTAACTAGGCAGCGCGCGCTGCCTAGATACCCGACGTGTACCTTAGTTACCAGCCTCCTCCGCTCACCCGGTGAGCGGAGGAGGCTGGTAACTAAGGTACACAGTCGGGTATCTAGGCAGCGCGCGCTGCCTAGTTACCCGACGTGTACCTTAGTTACCAGCCTCCTCCGCTCACCGGGTGAGCGGAGGAGGCTGGTAACTAAGGTACACGTCGGGTATCTAGGCAGCGCGCGCTGCCTAGTTACCCGCAGTGTACCTTGGATACCAGCTCCCAGCGCTTCTGAGAGGCGCTGGGAGCTGGAATATCGCTAGTCCCGGTGTCACACGCAGCGATGCTGCGTGTCCACCGGGCGACAATCGCCAGGTTTTAGGACTGATTCTAAAACCTGGCGATCATCAACCAGCGATTTATCGCTGGTTGATTCACTATGTCACACGCGTCAATATCGCTGCAACGTCACGTGCAGCCGATATCGTGCAGGCGATATTGACGCGTGTGACAGGCCCTTAAGTCTACGACAGCAACACTCCGAGGCGAGGTCCAGGTGATATCTGATAAAGTATTCCAGACTGACACCACTGTTGAAGACTTAACTAAACGAGTCCAGGCCCTGGAGGAGGAGGTGTCGCTTCAGAGATCCCAGCAGGAAGCCTTTCTAGACTCTCTTGAGGACCTGGAAAACAGGGAGTGGAGGCAGAACATTCGGATTCGGGGCCTCCCGGAGTCGGTGACTCCATCTCAGTTGTGGTCCACCTTAAGAGACTTATTTAACTCTATTCGAAACACTCCAGCTGAGACAGTCATCGAGTTTGACAGAGCCCACCGATCCCTTGGCCCTGTCCCTCCGGAAGGAGTGCCGCCACGTGACGTCATTTGTAGGTTTCACAGATACCAGGTCAAGGAGGAGGTCTTTGTCAAAGCAAGACAGTGTGAAGATATATCCTTTCTAGGAACCCAGCTGCAACTTCTAGCCGACTTGTCCAAACGGACCCTTCAAAAAAGGCGTGCATTGAGGCCTCTTTTGGACCTCCTGCGTCAGAACCAGTTGTTGTACTCTTGGGGTTACCCGTTCCGCTTACAAGTTCGCCGTGGAAACCAGCTAGTATCCCTTTCTCACCCTCGGGAGCTGCGGGGTTTCCTCCGGGCCCTGGAAATACCTGACCCAGGCCTCCTATTCCCAGATTGGCCGTCTTCTACATTTGACGGTATGCTCCAGTCAAGATCTCGCCTGACATGGAATAATCGTAGAAGAAGGAACGGGAGAGGCAGGAATCGGAGACGCCGTAGACTCAGCGAGGAGAGCCAACTTGAAGAAGGGTGACTTTTCTGTTGCCATTGGGTTTCTGAGTGTTAACTTATCCCCTTTTTTATTGCCATAATAGTAGGGACGGGATTCTCAATGTTCCGTCATATGATGCTGTGACGTTTCCTAATGATAACTATCTTATTATTTCCAAGGATGTGTCTTACCCTTTTCTTTCTGTCGCTTTCATCTTCCTTTCCTTCCCTTTCTCCTTCCTTCTATACCCCTCCGCTTTTTTCTGATACAATTCTATGGCCGATGACTGCCTATATTCTTTTATAGAGGTCCATATAGCAATATGTTACATTCTTTCTCTTTCTTTTCTCCCTCCACCACTCGTTTTTCCTGTCTTCTCTACGCCTCCCGCCTCAAATATAACCTTTCCTCCCTCCCTTCTTCCTTTCTCTACTAATGATCCCTCGTAATTTCATGATTCGATAAATGACTCCTAAAACCATTATGGAACTTTGGTGCATAATGTAGAGAGTACTCCACCCCACCACATAGTGGGATGGGGGCCTCTCTCCCTCCTCTTACTATATTGTACTTTTATTCAAACGATTGGGTTGACTTAGAGCCGGAATGTTGATGCTATATTATAGTTATGTTAGTTAGCATTTTCATGCTCTCAGTTGCAGGCCGGGGAGATGGTTATTCTCGGTCGCTTATAGTTTTTGTATTTACTTATAGTTCTAATATATTTGCATTCTCTAGGTGTCGTACCTGGAGTTTGTACTTGTTTAAGTCTCCTTTCCATTGGAAAGGCATTCTCCCACGGGGACGTCACACCTTTCTTAGAGTGTGACGCTGCTGTAAAGTACTTTCCCCACGTGAAGGTATTACCTATTTCTCGTCAGTCCAACAGGATCTCTTTCCCGCAAAACTCATTCTAAATTCTTCCCCTCTTTCCCTTCCCCCCTCTCTTTTTTTTCAGGGTGTTGTTTAGGTTAACTCCTTTAGGTCATTTAGTCATCACTGGGTGGGCTCGGTATGGCGGGCGGAACTCTAAAGATTGGGTCCTTAAATGTCAAGGGTTTTAATACCCCCCAAAAGAGAAGTCACATTATATCAGACATGCAGAGGAATGGGGTGCAGGTGATGTTCCTTCAGGAAACACACTTTAAAGAGGGCCACGTTCCATCCTTTGGAGGGGGACAGTTCTTTGAGTGGATACATTGCGTGAATCCCGAATCCAGAACCAGGGGTGTCTCCATAGCTCTTCATAAAAATCTGCCATACAATATTCTAGATTCAATAATTGACAAGGGAGGTCGCTACATCTTTCTCAAGTTGGTGGTTTCTGGAACCCCATTGACCTTAGTCAATTGGTACCTTCCTAACAGGGAGCAGACGAGGGTATGCAAAACCCTCCTGATGAAATTGGCAGATTTTGCGGAGGGGCGGGTCATCATCGGGGGTGACTTCAACTTTACCCTTGACCCTTCCGTGGACACCACCTCTGGTAGGGGGGCGACTCCTGTAAACGTGTAATAGCACTCCGGAGACTTTTGTGTAGACTTCAGTTGGTGGATGTTTGGAAGATCCTCAACCCTGCTGGTAGGGACTATACTTTTTACTCAGGGGTACACGGCTCCTATAGTCGTATCGACCTGTTCCTGGTCAACCATGGGATCCTTTCTTGGACACCCAAAGCCTCTATAGGCAATATTGTCCACTCGGACCATAGCCCCATCTTCTTGTCTATTGAGGTTCCCGGGCTGGCTAGGAAAGAGTGGTCCTGGAGACTAAATAGCCACCTCTTATCCGATGCAGTCTGTCTGGAGGAATTAAAATCTGACATCAGGACATTTTCTCAGACACATGCATCAGACGCGTCCTCTCCAACCATTAAATGGGAAGCTCTCAAATGCATTCTTAGAGGAACGCTAGTTAAACACGGGACAAGGATCAAGAAACAACAATCTGAACGGATGAGCGAATTGCTCTCCCAGATTGGCCGACTGGAAGTGACGCATAAGGCCTCTAGAAACCACGGGGTGCTGGTTGAATTAGCATCTAAGAGATTGGAGTTAAAGAACCTACTAGACGGAAAATATGACAGACACAAGGAAAAATCTAGGGCGTATTTTTATAAAAATGCCAATAATTGTGGACGTCCCCTAGCTAGACTTTTACATCCTGGGGGGGACCTGCGTATATCCCTTCCATAAAGTCTCCAAATGGCAAGATGGTACATCGCACGGAGGACATAGCAGAGGTGTTCCAAAATCTTTTATGCGGATCTATATGCCTTGAGGGGAAAATTTGCGGACATGCATCCCGACGACTTGCAAGCTAAAATTCAGGCATACATTTCTGAGGTGAATATCCCGTCTTTATCTGACGATGATATTCTGTCTTTAGAAAGTGACATTACAGAAGAAGAGGTGGCTAATGTGGTCAAGTCATCCCCGACATCTAGGTGCTCCGGCCCTGACGGTTATACTCCCATCTTCTACAAAACCCTAATTGACGACTTGTTACCTCACATGCTCTCTGCGTTTAAAGCACTCATGGAAGGAGGCACTCTAACACCGCAAGCATTAGAGGCACACATCTGTGTGCTTCCCAAGCCAAACAAAGATCATTCTGAGGCGGCAAGTTACCGTCCAATATCTCTGCTGAACATTGATGTCAAGATGTTCGCCAAGATATTGGCTGATAGATTGTCTTTGAGGCTCCCCTCGATTGTTCACCTTGATCAAGTGGGCTTTGTTAAGGGCCGAGAGGCGCGGGACAACATCATTAGATCTTTTCTCCTGATTGAGAAGGCTAAGATGTGGAAGTCCCCTCTATGTCTGCTATCTATAGATGCAGAAAAGGCCTTTGATAGGGTCCATTGGGGCTTTCTGTGGGAGGCTCTAAAGCACATTGGCCTAGGTAGTAAGTTTATGAGTGGGGTTTCCTCACTGTACTCCTGTCCATCCGCCAAGGTACGCATTAATGGTAGCCTATCGGGTTCCTTCCCTGTCAGGAATGGGACAAGACAAGGATGCCCACTATCTCCCTTGCTTTATGTTATCGTTATGGAGCACTTGGCGAAGGCAATCAGGGACAATGGCGGTATACACGGGATTTCAGTGGGAGACACCCATCATAAAACGGCTTTGTTTGCTGATGACGTTCTCTTGTATGTCACTCGCCCTTCGGAGACCTTCCACGCCTTGTTACAAGAGTTCAACAGATTTGGAGATCTCAGCAATTTCAAGGTGAATTATTCCAAATCTGAGGCGTTGAACGTCTCTCTGTCTGCATCTGAAGTGGTCTCCCTTTCTAAGGGATTCTCCTTTCGGTGGAGACCGGGACACATATCATACCTAGGTATTAATTTGCCTGCTGATGTGCGCGAGGCCTTTCACTTAAACCACAAGGTTCTCTTGGACCGGGTGGGTGCTTTATTGGAATCTTACAGACCCTTGAAGATATCTTGGTTGGGAAGAATTCATGTCGTTACGATGGACATTCTCCCAAGATTTTTATATGTCTTTCAGGCGGCGCCTATTTGGCCTTGCGGTGCATATTTTCGCACCATTCGCAGATTAATCTCTAGATTTGTCTGGAACGGTATGAAACCACAAGTGAGCTACAGGGTTTTGTCTTCCTTGAGGGAGTCTGGAGGTGTTGGACTGCCGGACATGCGACGATATTGCTTGGCCGCCATTCTTGTGCGTTTGCTTGATTGGCGTTTTAAGACAGACGTAAAACAATGGATCCAGATTGAGCAGTCCGGTAGTTCTGTTCCTCTAGACCACTTACAGTGGATCCCGATGGAGGCCCTAACTCCTTCTTGCCAACTAACCTCCTTGACTGTTGAGCTGCTGAGAGCATGGCGAGTGACATGGGGTGAATTGAATGGGAAGACAATGGTTAGTTCCCTGACCCCAATCTTCCATAATCCAGCTTTTCCCCCGGGCATGACCCATCAGGTTCTCCTCTTATGGCGAGCGGAAGATGACACCCGGGTGGGTCAGATTCTTTGTCGAGGTGAACTCCCTCCGTTTACCGAATTACAGGCGTCTTCCCCAGATGTGAGACTGAAGTGGTGGGAATACCTCCAACTTCGCTCCTTTGTGCGTTCTCTACCCCTCCGAAGGGACTCGGATGTTACATTATCTCCCTAGAGAGGATATTTACCTCCAAGCAGGGACCTACTAGAGGTATATCGGTCTTATATTCCATCACATCTAGAGCAGCCGTGGCAGAGGCCCATAATTATCAGCGGGCATGGGAGGCTGACTTGGGAAGGACGATAGATGCTCAAGACTGGGAGAGGTGTTTTTTGATGTCTCGTAAAACCTCAGGATCTTGTGAGGCACTGGAAAAGTGTTACAAGATACGCCTTAGATGGTATCTTACTCCGGACAGGCTGCATCGGTTCTCCCCAGCCAACTCCCCACTCTGTTGGAGATGTGGTCTTGAGGTTGGCACAATGATTCATGTTTGGTGGAGTTGCCCCCTTATCAGTGATTTTTGGAAGAAAGTATTCCGCAACTACAACCTGGTTACAGGCAGGCATGCGGGAGGTACTCTTGAGATGGCCCTGCTCTCTATGCTCCCTGGTTCATGGAAAAGACAGAAGAAAGACATCCTTCGGTTCTGCCTTTGTGCAGCACGCAATGTGATCCCCGACACTGGAGGGAGCAGTTACCTCCTTCTATTTTGGAGTGGTTCACCGAGATGGAATCCCTCAGGCGTTTTGAGGAGATCTCTGCCGATTTCTCTCAAACTCAAGCAGAATATGTAAACACCTGGTCAGAATGGATCCTTTTTAAGGATGCATCTAATTTTGGTGACCTCTTCACCTGAATGGTGGAACAACTATACCGCCCCCGATCTTGTGCCATTCTTCACTGTACATGTGATACCACCTTTGACATTCTGGACTTATTCTCATACACCCTTCCCACTCTTTGAACTTCTGTCTCTTTTCCTCCTTCCCCCCTATATTATTCCATTTTTTTTTTTTTTTTTTTTCTTTTCTCCTTGGTCCCTTCCCCTGGTTTCTTATACTATCACTCTAATATTAGTCCTTTCTCCCCCCTGTTGGACTGAATCTAGATATATGTTAGGTGTATATGATGTAATATATACGGTCTCTTTATTCTATATTTTTTGTATTGTTTTGTTTTGCTGAGAGATAGAATCTAACCTTTTGTTCCTTTAGACACTAAAAAGGGGATTTCCCCCTTATATAAATTTGGTAGAGACTTTTTGAGACCACAACTGTTTGGACTTGCTCTACATGGTTTCTGGTTCATGGACTCTTTTCATACCATTCTCTACTGGAATTACACAGTTTTATATGCTTTAATATACTGTTTTGTACTGTTTCTAAATGAAAAATTTCTTAATAAAAATATATTTACAAAAAAAAAAAATCACTCATGGAGGGGAAGAGCTACCGCCACATGTCATTATAATACTCCCTACAGATTAATTCACAGAGACATATCGCTTTTCATAAAAAAGGGGCATTACTCAATTTCTTAAAAATTGAATTTTCCATGGAGGCGGCCCTTGTGCTGCAGCCTGCGCCTCTGTACTGCCCATGTCCTCGTGCCAGTCATGAAATCCTTGCTCTGCGCGTCACTGTGCTGGTGACGGAAGGAGCAGAGCGAGGCATTGCTTATCACCGCCCCGGGTGGCTGTCCCGCCTCCTACTCTGATGTCAGAGCCTTTCCCCACCCTCCTCCATGTTATGCTATGGAGGAGGGCGAGGAAAGGCTCTGACGTCAGAGCAGGAGGCGGGACAGCCACCGGCGGCAGTGATAAGCAATGCCTCGCTCTGCTCCTTGAGTCCTGCATAAATCATTGAATTAGAATCTTATCTTTTCTTTAGAAACCACACAGATAGAGGATCCCCATGTTATGAAGGAACGAACAGGAGCATTTGACTAAAGGACTACCTAATGGTGGCACAAGATGCTCTAAGCACTCAGAAGGAGCTCTACCACGTGAAGGAGCAGCGGTTAGCTCTTGCTCTGGATGAGTATGTGAGGCTTAATGATGCCTACAAAGAAAAATTCAGTTCACGTACTAGCCGTAAGTATGCTGTGTACTGAGTAATTATTGTAAAATAACAAATTTTAACTGTTTTCTTAAGCTCCATGAAAGGGAGTCTGTCAGCAGGGTTTTGTTATGTAATCTGAGGGCATTTTGTACGGGCAAGGACTCTGATGCCAGCAGTCACTGGGCTGTGTGCTGTGGTTTCAGCAAAAATCGGTGCTTTATAAGCAGAAGATTATCAATACAGGACTAGATGTCTTGTGCCAACTAGTTAACTGCTGTGTGTAATCCTGCCCCACCACTGTGTAAAAATATTTCTGGTATGTGCATTTATTATATTTTTTTTTCTTTACAGCATAACCTTAAATCCCCCAGTAAAGTGTGTAGAACGGTGAACAGGTTTTTAAGCTTATTAATTTCCGGTGCAAGTTCACACAGCCTTACAATATTGCATTTTCATTCTATAAAATATTTCATTTAGGGATCTGAAAAGGGTCTTTTAAGTCCCATTTTTTTTTTTTAGCTTTTAATACTTGATTGGCCAGCCTTTGCTCTTGAGGACCAGTTTGCACCTCTGTGGTACTGAATAGACAAGCTTCAGCTGATGTTTGCGAGTGATGGTATCGCACCAGTTCTGTATCGGAGCCACAATCAACTCATGCTTGGTCCTTGGCTGTTTCCTAGATATCTCTTATGATACCTTGTGCCATAAATTTTCACTTGGATTGAAGTTCAGGAACTAAGCTGACTGGTCAATAGTTGCCGCCTTGCTCTTTTTTTTCCGCTCTATTAATGTTAGCTCTGTGAAAAGGAGCATTATCATTCTGGAAGATTTAATCAGCTGAAAACAGGTGCAGAAGCAGAAGGCAGCATGTACTCATGAAGAATGTCTACGTATTTTTTTGCATTAACCATACCTTCCACAATATGAAATATTTTAAAAAATATCAGAATCTGAGAGTCCTCAGTGGTTGATACCTTTTAATGGCTAACTGAAAAGATGGTATGAATAAGCATAGCAAGCTTTCGAGACACTATGGTCTCTTCATCAGGCTTAATGAAGAGTCCATAGTGTCTCGAAAGCTTGCTTGGCTTGTTCTTACCATCTTTTCACTTAGCCATTAAAAGTTATCATCCACTGAGGACTCTCAGATTCTGATACTTTTTTACCTACTGGTTAACACTGTACAAACATTTTTTACTTTAATAATATCTATTCACTTATGTAGCTCTATTAATTCCACAGCACTTCACATACATCAGCAATTCTGATGTGGTAGAACGGCTTCCGTACCTTTTTTTGCAAAAAACGTATTAACTAAGTACCTTGCTATTGACACTTTTTTTCACTTGCTTTTTACCTTTACTTATATAGCAGAGCAATTTGGACGTTTTTTATACTGTCTCTCTTTTTTATGATGTAGATTCTTGGTGGTGTGAACATGGTTCTACAGACCTATTTACATTGTGATCTGGCTCAGTATCACTATTCATTTGCTTTCTTGTTATGCAAGTTGAGAAGTGCCCCACCCCTTCTCACTGAGCTAGACACATAAAGTGCTGCTTCTACTTGTGCCCTTAATGAATCTGGCCCTGCTGCATCCTGCATCTTTGAGGTATGTTCACACTAGATCAGGTTTAAATACGCTAGTTTAGGGACCGTTCTGATAAAGGGTCACCGTGACGTGGTAGAATGGCTTCCATACCTTTTTTGCAAAAAAACGTATTAACTAAGTACCCTGCTATTGACACTTTTTTTCACTTACTTTTTACCTTTACTTATATAGCAGAGCAATTTGGACGTTTTTTATACTGTCTCTCTTTTTTATGATGTAAATTCTTGGTGGTGTGAACATGGTTCTACAGACCTGTTCACATTGTGATCTGGCTCAGTATCAGTATTCATTTGCTTTCTTGTTATGCAAGTTGAGAAGTGCCCCACCCCTTCTCACTGAGCTAGACACATAAAGTGCTGCTTCTACTTGTGCCCTTAATGAATCTGGCCCTGCTGCATCCTGCATCTTTGAGGTATATTCACACTAGATCAGGTTTAAATACGCTAGTTTAGGGACCGTTCTGATAAAGGGTCACCATGACGTGGTAGAATGGCTTCCATACCTTTTTTGCAAAAACGTATTAACTACCGTAAGTACCCTGCTATTGACACTTTTTTGCACTTGCTTTTTACCTTTACTTATATAGCAGAGCAATTTGGATGTTTTTTATACTGTCTCATTTTTTTGTTATGTAGATTCTTGGTGGTGTGAACACGGTTCTACAGACCTGTTCACATTGTGATCTGACTCGGTATCAGTATTCATACATCAGCAATTCTGTCCCCATTGGGGCTCACAATCTAAACATCCCATGAGTATGTCTTTGAAGTGTAGGAGGAAACTGCAGAACCTGGAGGAAACCCACACAAACACAGGGAGAACATACAAAGTCTTTGTAGATGTTGTCTGCAAAACACTGAACGACCGTGTCCTTCTAACACAGTTGGGTGCCATACAGCCCCAGACCATTACTTTCATCGGATGTTTCACATAGATGCTTGAACACTCCACCTTGTCCTCTTCACGTGGGAACCTTCTGATATAAGACTTGTCATCATTTCCCAAAGTGCAAAAAGTGCTTTCATCACTAAATAGCACATTCTCCCACTCCACCTTTCCCAATTTTGAATATTTCAGTGCCACAGTTTTCGCCTTGGTCTTTGTGTGGCTGTCATCAATGGCTTTTTCAGGCCTTGCACCCTCCCAAACCTGCTTCCAAACATCTCTCACTAACCTACTTCAACATTGCACTTTTCTTGCTATTCTGAGGAGATATGAGCTCTCGATTCACGTGGGATGTTTTTATTGGTCTTCTCTCATACCTTTTCATTGACTTTCTGGTCCGACTAAATCTGGGCCTGTCCTGAGTTATTCCGAGTTGCTTATGTTTCTGCAAAATTCTTACAGCTGTACTCTGATTACAGAGATAATCATCCTTGTGATGTGCAGCCAGAATCACCCTCTTCTGAAGCACCACAACTCGGACGCGATCTTCCAAAAATCTGAAGGCTCCCATCATAATCCTTTCTCTTATCTAGACTGATCAACAAATAAAACAAAGATTAAAGCAGCAGATCCGATGCAATGTGATTTGCTACCAATCATAATCAGCTTACGATTAGTCACATGAGCATCGTCTGTGATTGGCTAATTTTGGATCTGAATTTGTACAATACTCAATTGTGCTTTTCCTATGTTATTGCAGACCAAACTGCATCAAAAGCTAAAAATATTACAGGAAGAGAATCTAAAATTGAATTCTGAACAAAAACATATATAACATGTCATATTACTGTGGAAGATATTTGACAAAACAAACGTTTTAAACTTGAAAAAAACAATTTATCCTACACCTAAGTAGGACCTCTGAGCACCACAATGCACCTGTCTCCAGTGATAAAAACACAAGGTCCACAGGAGATTGGATCTGCAAAAAATTCCAAACCAATATTTTACTCTTCTTCCAGAGCGCACCAGGATTTAGCGCCGCTCCGTGAACTGCCCTGATACACTGTCCCTCCTGCAGCAGGACTGCTGTGACCTGGGATTGGCTGCAGCTATCAGGTGACTTTTGCACCGTTAATCATCGGATCTTTTTCTGATGGCGGGCTGCCAGTCGTCTCACTGTCGCAGCGGTTGTGCTGCTAATTGAATCATCTCTTTTTAATTCATCCAGATCATGGACAGAGCTGTGCTAGATCCAGGTGGGTATCAATTAAGGGCTTGGATCTGTAATAAATTAACAGCCTGAGAATTCGCCCCTGTAAATATGTCACAAATAATAGATAATTGAAAACAATTGCAAATGAACACAGCAAAATAAAACCCAAATTGTGCTGTTGGCCTGAAAAACAAAACAGTCTATTATATGGTGAACGTCACAACACTGCTCTGTAATTACCCTGATATCCATTTTTGGCATTTGTAAAAGTAGCAGAATTTGACTTGCCGTATATGGTGCAAACTTACCAAACCTGTATGGAACATTTTCCTTTTATTGATCTTGTTTTATTTTAGAATTTAGTATTTTCAGGCTCATCGTCAAGTACCAAGTATGACCCTGATATTCTTAAAGCAGAGATCTCCACCACAAAAGTCAGGGTAAGGTTTCTAAATGTATACATGTTTCTATGGTTACTTATATTTACTGAAAATTGCTTGCATTCATTGTAAAATGTGCTTGTGGCTTGCAAACCATTAACCCCTTCATGACCCATGACGCAGCATATGCGTCATGAAAACAAGTTCGTTCCCGACCCATGACACATATGCTGCGTCATCGCGGGTTTCCCTTCCTGCGGCTCTATTAACTGGGGTCACTGAAGGGTTAATAGAGCCTCAGGAATGCGAGGACCTGTAGATGACCCCACGGGGGGTGGTTTTGCCCCTCTGTGGCTAAAGTCGCTCTGATTGGCAGTTGAAAATGAAATTGCCGATCAGAGCGAATCAGAGGGATTCACCCCTCCAGGTCTGATTGGAGCTCTCCAATCAGATCTGGAGGGGCGGATCAGCAAGTGCCCTCCCCCTCCTCAGCCCCCTCCCACTCCAGTAAAGATTAGGGACCCCCCATCCCTCCACCTCCTCCGGTTCTGTATGTATCCACTGGCGGGTTGCAGTGTTGCACCCGCCGTTGCCGGCGGTGCAGCCCGCCGGCGGATACATACAGAACCACCGGTCAGGCTTCTCAGCCCCCTCCCGCTAGTGTCACACCCCCCCGATCCCTGTGTTCTGGGCCCCCCTCACCTCTCCCGGCAGGCTGCACCCACTGGTGCACCCGCCAGTCAGCTTCCTGTGCTCTATGTGGGCCTTTCCTCCTCTCCTGGGCTCCTCCTCCTCACCGGTGGATCGTGGGCGAGGTATGAATGAATGCATGCATGCATGGATGGATGGGTGCTTACATGCATGCATGGGTGGATGGATGGGTGCATGCATGGGTAGGATGGATGCATGCATGAAGGGGTGCGTGTATGGATATGTGCATAGATTGATGTGTGCGTGCATGGATGGATGTGTGCATGGATATTGCATGGATGGATGTGTGTGTGCATCCATGGATGTGTGGATGGATATTGCATGGATGGATGTGTGCGTCCGTGGATGCGTGCTTGTGTGGATGTGTGCATGGATGGATGTGTGCTATGGATGGATGTGTGCGGATGTGTGCATGGATGGATGTGTGCGTGTGTACATGTGTGCATGCATGGATGGATGTGTGCGTGCGTGGATGGGTGTGTGCATGGATTGATGTGAGTGTGCGTGGATGGGTGTGTGCATGGATTGATGTGTGCGTGCATGCGTGGATGATGGGTGCATGGGTGGATGATGGGTGCATGGGTGGATGATGGGTGCATGGGTGGATGGATGGATGAATGGCTGGATGGATGGGTGCAACAAGGGATCAATTTTCCTCTTGTAGTCTCTGGGATCATAGTCATGGTGCACTGTATGATAGATCATTGCCATACAGTGCACCATAACTCTGACCCCAAAGACTGTAGGAAGAGGACACTTGATCCCTTGCTGCAATCTCTGGATGTAGCAGAGGCGATCAAGCGTCGTGGGACCTTCGTTGTGGACTACGTCGGACCTTTATAATAAAGATGGAGTCTGAATTTTGTTTATGTTTTTTTTTCAAATAAAAAGATTTTTCTCTGTGTGGTGTATTTTTTGACTATTTACTAGAGATTCCTAATGGCTGGGTCTAGCATTGCCAGCTGGCAATAAAAAGCTGCCATTAACCCTTTATTACCCAGTTTGCCACCGGTACCAGGGCAACTGGAAGAGACTGGGTACAGCGCCAGAAAATGGCGCTTCAATCAATGCGCCATTTTCTGGGGCAGCTGCGGGCTGCAGTTCGCTGAATGGGGGGCCCAGAACGCTTGGGCCTCTCCATGCTGAGGATTCCAGACACCAGCTGTCAAGTTGTATGAGGCTGGGCCAAAAATATGGCGGAGCCCCACGTCATTTTTTTTTTCTAAAATCAGTTCTAGAAATAAAAAAAGGCCTTCACTGTATTTTTGGTAGCCAGCCAGGTACAACATGGCAGCTGGGGGGCTCGAATCCTCAGCGTGGAGAGACCCAAACGTTGTGGGCCCCCCACACTGCAAATTGCAACCCACATCCACCACAGAATATAGCACATTCATTAGAGGCACGATTTTCTGGTGCTGTACCCCAACTCTTCCATTTGCCCTTGTGCTGGTGGCACACAGAGGCTCTCCATACGTGACATGGTGCCCGCTAACAAATTGAATGGAAAATTAGCTCCAATTGTTAGCGAACACCATGTCAAGTATGGAGAGCCCCTGTGTGCCTAAACAATGGAGCTCCCTCACAAGTGACCCCATTTTTGAAACTAGACCCCCCCAAGGAACGTATCTAGATGCATAGTGAGCACTGTGAACAACCAGGTGCTTCACAAATTGATCTGTAAAAATGAAAAAAGAAAATTTGTGTGAAAAAAAGTACTTTTTCCTTATTAAGGATCAATTTGTGAAGCACCTGGGGGTTCAATGTGCTCACTATGCATCTAGATACGTTCCTTGAGGGAACTAGTTTCTAAAATGGGGTCACTTGTGGGGGAGCTCCAATGTTTAGGCACACAGGGGCTCTCCATACGCGACATGGTGTCTGCTAATAATTCCAATTGTTAGAGGACACCATGTTGCGTAAGGAGAGCCCCTGTGTGCCTAAACATTGGAGCTCCCCCACAATTGATCCCATTTTGTAAACTAGACCCCCCCTTGGAACTTATCTAGATGGGTGGTGAGCATTTTGAACCCCCAGGTGCTTCACAAATTAATCTGTAAAAATTAAAAAAGAAAATGTTTGTGTAAAAAAAGTACTTTTTCATTTTTATTGATCAATTTGTGAGGCACCTAGGGGTTCAAAGTGCTCACTATGCATCTAGATAAGTTCCTTGGGTTGTCGAATTCGAAAATGGGGTCACTTGTGGGGAGCTCCAATGTTTAGGCACACAGGGCTCTCCAAACGACATGGTGTCGGCTAACAATTTGAATGGAAAATCAGCTCAAATTGAAATTAAGTAAAAGAAGGGTTAAAAATAAAAACAAAATCTCCTCACCTCTCCGGTGTGTCCCGTGATGCCTCTATCATGCTCCCGACAGCTTAAGGACCTGGCAGGGCGGAGCAACCCGATCAGCTGATCAGTCACATGACCGCATCAGCTGAGCGGTTTTAAATCTCCCATCCGCTGATAGGTTTTGGTGGGCTGGAGATTTAAACCGCTCAGTGACTGATCAGCTGATCAGGTTGCTCCGCCCCGCCAAGTCCTTGTCTGAAGCTAGATGGAGGCATCGCGGGACACACCGGAGAGGTGAGATTTTTTTAACCCTTCTTTTATTCAATTTCACTTCCACATTGCGCAAGTGAAATTACACGGAAAAGAGCAGTTTTAGTGTACTGAGCATGCTCAGTACACTAAAGCAGGGTCCGAGAAACGATCAGCTGTTTTCTCTGACCCGTGCTCCATAGGCCCTCATCTTAATGGCAGCGGATCATGTCGGCTCCGATTCTGTCCGATTTGGTCCGCTGTGCCCAAAATCGGAGCATAAGGCTGGTTTCACACTAATCTTAATTTTTAATCTGTGTGCATGCAGGAAACTCACGGACTAACACGCACTCGCAAACTGAATGCTGCAAGCAGCATCCATTTGCATACTTTAAATGAATTCATAATGACACGCCCACCCAGGGGCATGTCTTTAAGAACTGCATTCTGCACATGACTTGCGCAGTTCATGTGTCACAGCCTAGAAGTACGGATCTCCCGGAATCCATACTGTCTTGGGTATCTGCGTGCCCATAAGCACCTGTTTTAATAGTTCACTTGGTGCACTGGATCTGTGTGGATCCACGGCTTCACGTTACTTTTTACGGAGACAGAGATTTGTCTTCGTGAAAAATGTTTTGCCGTGGATCCACATGGATCTGTGGCAAAATGGTGACACACGGATGCCGTTTCTGTCCCATTGACTCTCAATGGGGATGGAAACTAGTCTGTGACAAATCCCCACGGATCCTAAAAAACGGTAGTTTGAAACAAGCCTAAGAAGCTGGAGGAGATGGAACTGAATAAACAAGGTACATGAGGAGTGCAGGGTGTGTGAGAAAGGGGTCAATCAGTGGCAGGCTGTGCAGGGGAATGGAGGATACAGGCTATGCGGGGGCATAGAGGGGTGCAGGCTGTGTGTGGTAGAGCACTATAAAGGCGGCGAAGATAAGTGATGTGGACAGTGTGGAGGTCATAGTTTATACTGCTGGTACATTGTGTAATTTGGACAGTATATAGGCGGGAATTATTTGACAAATATTGTTACTAAAGAAAGTGTGGCGGACCAAGTTTATGGGGAATGGATGGGGTTATCTACTTACATAATCGCAAAGTCCCATCTGTAATCCACTTCCAACCTGATGTCATCCTATCACACGCGAGCGGCAGCCATATTTGCACACTCAAGTGATCGTTGTGAAAATATGGCGCCCGCTAGCGGTAGTGTCCATTAGCGTAGAACCTTCAAGGGTGCCACCAACCCTCCCCCTCCTAAAACTGAAGCCAGGAACACATCACCATAAAACCAGATGCTCACGCCGCCTGCAGACTTCGCCAGATATTACCGCTGCAGATCGCCAAATGACTAAGTGCACCTACGACTACTCTGCGCTTGCAAGAGGTTAGTCACACCACCGCCATCTTTGTATACTGACTGTGCATGTGTGTGCCAGGTACGCGTAGGCCCAGTTAGTCATGCTGCTGCCCTCTTTGGACACTAGTGTGTGCAAAGATGCCTGCGGCGTTCTCCATGAGGGGCACATAGGGTCAGAGGGAGGCCAGATAGAGCACATGGGGGCAGAGAGTAATGGGTGTGCAAATATGGCACCCACTGGTAGTACTGGCACATTACGCCGTATTGCCAGCGGTGCCGCAACCTTTGCCTCCCGAAACTGCAGCTGCTACCTCTGACACATCATCGCCTGAGGTAAGTGTGCATGCATATACTCGTCGCGCATGCAAGCATACTCAGGTGGCTGCCATCTTTGGACACCTAAGTATACAAATATGGCGGCGGCGTGACCTGAGCCGTGCATGCGCACTTTCCCCACTGACCTCTTTGGACACCACAGGAGGGAGAGAGCACAAGGGGGAGAGATAAAGCACAGAGGGTCAGGGAGAGCGCACAGGGGGAGACAGCACAAATGAGAGAGCACAGCAGGAGAAGGCAGCACAGTGGGGGGAGAGACAGCCTACGGCCAGAGTCTGACATGTTGCCTGGAGGGACGATGATACATGGCCACAGATGGAGTCTGACATGTGACCTAGAGGAAGGATGATACATGGGCACAGATGGAGTCTGACATGTGGCCTGGAGGTTCGAAGATACATGGGCACAGATGAAGTCTGATGTGATCTGGAGGGACGATGATACATGGGCACAGATGAAGTCTGACATGTGACCTGGAGGGACGATGATACATGGGCACAGATGAAGTCTGACATGTGGCCTGGAGGGACGATGATACATAGGCACAGATGGAGTCTGACATGTGACCTGGAGGGACGATGATACATAGGCACAGATAGTGACATGTGACCTGGAGGGACGATGATACATGGGCACAGGTAGTGACATGTGACCTGGAGGTACGATGATACATGGGCACAGATAGTGACGTGACCTGGAGGGATGATGATACATGGGCACAGACATGTGACCTGGAGGGACGATGATACATGGGCACAGATAGTGACATGTGACCTGGAGGGACGATGATACATGGGCACAGATAGTGACATGTGACCTGGAGGGATGATGATACATGGGCACAGATAGTGACATGTGACCTGGAGGGACGATGATACACGGGCACAGATAGTGACATGTGACCTGGAGGGATGATGATACATGGGCACAGATAGTGACATGTGGCCTGGAGGGATGATGATACATGGGCACAGATAGTGACATGTGACCTGGAGGGATGATGATACATGGGCACAGATAGTGACATGTGGCCTGGAGGGATGATGATACGTGGGCACAGATAGTGACATGTGACCTGGTGGGACGATGATACATGGGCACAGATAGTGACGTGACCTGGAGGGACGATGATACCTGGGCACAGATAGTGAGATGTGACCTGGAGGGATGATGATACATGGGCACAGACATGTGACCTGGAGGGACGATGATGCATGGGCACAGATTGTGACATGTGACCTGGAGGGACGATGATACATGGGCACAGATAGTTTCATGTGACCTGGAGGGATGATGATACATGGGCACAGATAGTGACATGTGACCTGGAGGGACGATGATACACGTGCACAGATAGTGACATGTGACCTGGAGGGACGATGATACATGGGCACAGATAGTGACGTGACCTGGAGGGATGATGATACATGGGCACAGACATGTGACCTGGAGGGACGATGATACATGGGCACAGATAGTGACATGTGACCTGGAGGGATGATGATACATGGGCACAGATAGTGACATGTGACCTGGAGGGACGATGATACACGGGCACAGATAGTGACATGTGACCTGGAGGGATGATGATACATGGGCACAGATAGTGACATGTGGCCTGGAGGGATGATGATACGTGGGCACAGATAGTGACATGTGACCTGGAGGGACGATGATACGTGGGCACAGATAGTGACGTGACCTGGAGGGACGATGATACATGGGCACAGATAGTGACATGTGACCTGGAGGGACGATGATACATGGGCACAGATAGTGACATGTGACCTGGAGGATGATGATACATGGGCACAGATAGTGACCTGTGACCTGGGCACAGATAGTGACATGTGACCTGGAGGGATGATGATACATGGGCACAGATAGTGACATGTGACCTGGAGGGACGATGATACATGGGCACAGATAGTGACATGTGACCTGGGCACAGATAGTCACATGTGACCTGGAGGGATGATGATACATGGGCACAGATAGTGACATGTGACCTGGAGGGATGATGATACATGGGCACAGATAGTGACCTGTGACCTGGGCACAGATAGTCACATGTGACCTGGAGGGATGATGATACATGGGCACAGATAGTGACATGTGACCTGGAGGGCTGATGATACATGGGCACAGATAGTGACATGTGACCTGGAGGGACGATGATACGTGGGCACAGATAGTGACATGTGACCTGGAGGTACGATGATACATGGGCACAGATAGTGACATGTGACCTGGAGGGACGATGATACGTGGGCACAGATAGTGACATGTGACCTGGAGGGATGATGATACATGGGCACAGATAGTGACATGTGACCTGGAGGGATGATGATACATGGGCACAGACATGTGGCCTGGAGGGACGATGATATATGGGCACAGATAGTGACATGTGACCTGGAGGGACGATGATACATGGGCACAGATAGTGACATGTGACCTGGGCACAGATAGTGACATGTGACCTGGGCACAGATAGTGACATGTGACCTGGAGGTACGATGATACGTGGGCACAGATAGTGAGATGTGACTTGGGCACAGATAGTGACATGTGACCTGGAGGCAGGGCCGGTGTTAGGGGGGGCAGACTGGGCAGTTGCTTAGGGCCCCCACTCTCTTAGGGGCCCCCAAAGGAGCTGAACTGAAAATAGCAATAAAACAGTAAAAAAAAATAAAAAATACACATATTTGGTATCGCTGCGTTCGTTAGAATCTAAGCTATCAATATATGAAGTAAATTAATCCAATTGGTAAATGGCGTAACGGAAAAAAAATAAAAATGCCTGAATTATGTTTTTTGGGCCACTACGTTGTTACAATACAATGCAATAAAAGGCGATCAAAATGTTGTATCTGACTCAAAATGGTTTTTGCACTTTTATTTGCAATTTCAAAGCACTTGGAATTTTGTTCTCATTCTCCAGTACATTTTGTGGTAGAATGAATGATGTCAATCAAAAGTACAACTCATCCCGCAAAAAATAAGCCCTCATATGGCTATGTGGAAGAAAAATAAAAAGTTCTGGCTCTTGGAAGAAGCGGAGGGAAAAATAAAAACGAAAAATCGCTCAGTGGTAAAAGTTATAAAACCCTTGTAATTGCCATATGATAGCAGCAGGAGCATCCCCGCAGGCTTCAGTCTTCACATGTTCATGATGGCTGTAATTAGAGTTAGGGGACCTCTTTAATTCCTACATTTGTAGCCAGTTATCAAGCAGAACTTACAAGGCATTAAAGGGGATGTCCAGGATTAATAAAACTTTACTACATTCTTTCAAAAACAGCACCAACACTGTGTACAGGTGGCATGCGGTATTACAGCATAGGTCCATTCCCTTCAATTAAGATGAGGTGCAATATCACATACAACCTGTAGACAGGGGTGGCGCTGTTTTTGAAAGAAATCAGTCATGTTTATAGAATTCTGGACAACTCCTTTAAGATCAATATTCCCACTAGTGACCCCAGAACAACAGGATGGGGCTTATTTCAAATGTATTTTTTTATAATATGAAGAATATAGCAGATCTTAGTTAAAGATGACATTTAAGTAGATGATCCTATGGAAACATTCTTCTTACTGACTCTCCAGTTTGTAAATCCTATTTTATTAAACATTTGTAGGTAATTTTTAATCAATATAAGGAGTCCTGTGTTCACAATCCCCATCTCTTGGTGAGAGTGTAATGGTGGGTTTACACGCCGCGATATCGGCGTCCAACTCCGACCCAACTCCGACAAAAAGTCACGTGGGTCGCGAGTTGGAGCCGATATCGGGCGCGCGTTGTGCAGTTTGAGCGTACAACGCGATGCTGGAACGATGCCAAAACGATATCGGAGTTGAATAGCAGAGCTATTCAACTCCCCGATATCGCAAGGCCGTTGTACCAGCATCGCTGCGTGTGACAGCCCAACTCCGATGTGTACTCGCACCTCACCCATTAACTCCCATGTTAAATGGTCGTTACTGGGTTGGTGGGCGTACACATCGGAGGAACGTTGTTTCCCGATATCGCAGCGTGTAAACCGCCGATGCGATATCGGGAAAAGGGCTGAAAAAAAGCGCGCTCCCGCGCCGTTGCCTCCGATATCGCGGCGATATCGGCACGTGTAACCCCACCATAAGAGGTTAGAAAGAGTGACTCTCCCTGGAGGAGCTGGGCTGTATGACAGACAATGATTGGAATGGATGTGTGTGTCTGTGTGTGTGCTCGGTGTAAACGTGTTTGTTTGTGTGTGTGTGCTCGGTGTATACGTGTGTGTTTGTGTGTGTGTGCTCGGTGTATACATGTAATATATAGTGGTTGTGTCACATACAGTGTATGTCTATGTGTGTGTGTGCTCAGTGTATACGTGTAATATATAGTGTTTGCATCACATACTGTGTGTTGTGTGTATGTAACATCCACATTTATAAATCCCAGCAGCACAGATGAGCATTCCTAGGTGTAAACAGGTCGGCAATCGCCCAACAAACGAGCAAAAAGCGGCTCATCATTGGGTGATTGGATGTTTATGGAGGAACAAAAATCCTTGCTCTCGACAGCACATTGCCTGCTGCAAACTGCTGAAGTGCTGCCAATAAAATCACATCAATAGAAGGAGGGGCACCAATGCTGCAGGTTATACGGCTGGACGACCAGGGAGTACACGGTGTGGAAGCCTGTGGTGCTAGTCCAAAAGACCACATAGGAATCAATTTTTACAAAGAGAGGCGGCACTCACCAGAGCTTTTCTGTGCTTTATTCAGCAATCGCAAATTCACAAGGTACAGGGAGGGAGCAGAGGCTGGGATGACGACGGCACCATTTCGCGCTGTGTGCGCTTCAACGGGTCATGCCAATAGCATGAATCTGTAGAGGACAGATTGCTCTACTGGTGATTACTCTGCACCCATCATTCTTCATCATCCTGTGTAAATAGTCCGGAAACAAGCGCTGAATGACTTGAATGTTATACATCGCACTCATTTACCAGTCTGAATTCAGTACTTGTAAATGTAACCTAAATGTCTGAGTGTGACGGTGCACTATGTGAGCATTTAGGGCCCCACTTTAACCTTTTGCCCAGGGCCCCACTTTGCCTAAAACCGGCCCTGTCTGGAGGGATGATGATACATGGGCACAGATAGTGACATGTGACCTGGAGGGATGATGATACATGGGCACAGATAGTGACCTGTGACCTGGAGGGACGATGATACATGGGCACAGATAGTGACATGTGACCTGGAGGGACGATGATACATGGGCACAGATAGTGACATGTGACCTGGAGGGACGATGATACATGGGCACAGATAGTGACGTGTCCTGGAGGGATGATGATACATGGGCACAGATAGTGACATGTGACCTGGAGGGACGATGATACATGGGCACAGATAGTGACATGTGACCTGGAGGGACGATGATACATGGGCACAGATAGTGACATGTGGCTGGAGGGATGATGATACATGGGCACAGATAGTGACATGTGACCTGGAGGGATGATGATACATGGGCACAGATAGTGACATGTGACCTGGAGGGACGATGATACATGGGCACAGATAGTGACAAGTGACCTGGAGGGACGATGATACATGGGCACAGATAGTGACCTGTGACCTGGAGGGATGATGATACATGGGCACAGATAGTCTGACATGTGGCTGGAGGGATGATGATACATGGGCACAGATAGTGACATGTTGCTGGAGGGACGATGATACATGGGCACAGATAGTCGGACATGTGGCTGGAGGGATGATGATACATGGGCACAGATAGTGACATGTGACCTGGAGGGACGATGATACATGGGCACAGATAGTGACATGTGACCTGGAGGGACGATGATACATGGGCACAGATAGTGACATGTGACCTGGAGGGACGATGATACGTGGGCACAGATAGTGACATGTGACCTGGAGGGACGATGATACATGGGCACAGATAGTGACCTGTGACCTGGAGGGATGATGATACATGGGCACAGATAGTGACATGTGACCTGGAGGGATGATGATACATGGGCACAGATAGTGACATGTGACCTGGAGGGATGATGATACATGGGCACAGATAGTGACATGTGACCTGGAGGGATGATGATACACGGGCACAGATTGTGACATGTGACCTGGAGGGATGATGATACGTGGGCACAGATAGTGACCTGGAGGGACGATGATACATGGGCACAGATAGTGACATGTGACCTGGAGGGATGATGATACATGGGCACAGATAGTGACATGTGACCTGGAGGGACGATGATACATGGGCACAGATAGTGACCTGTGACCTGGAGGGATGATGATACATGGGCACAGATAGTGACCTGTGACCTGGAGGGATGATGATACATGGGCACAGATAGTGACATGTGACCTGGAGGGATGATGATACATGGGCACAGATAGTGACATGTGACCTAGAGGGATGATGATACACGGGCACAGATTGTGACATGTGACCTGGAGGGATGATGATACATGGGCACAGATAGTGACATGTGACCTGGAGGGATGATGATACATGGGCACAGATAGTGACATGTGACCTGGAGGGATGATGATACATGGGCACAGATAGTGACATGTGACCTAGAGGATGATGATACACGGGCACAGATTGTGACATGTGACCTGGAGGGATGATGATACATGGGCACAGATAGTGACATGTGACCTGGAGGGATGATGATACATGGGCACAGATAGTGACATGTGACCTGGAGGGATGATGATACATGGGCACAGATAGTGACATGTGACCTGGAGGTATGATGATACATGGGCACAGATAGTGACATGTGACCTGGAGGGATGATGATACATGGGCACAGATAGTGACATGTGACCTGGAGGGACAGATTGATCATGGGGACAGATATGTCACAATGTGACCTGGAGGGATGATGATACATGGGCACAGATAGTGACATGTGACCTGGAGGGATGATGATACATGGGCACAGATAGTGACATGTGACCTGGAGGGACGATGATACATGGGCACAGATAGTGACCTGTGACTGGAGGGATGATGATACATGGGCACAGATAGTGACATGTGACCTGGAGGGATGATGATACAGTGGGCACAGATAGTGACATGTGACCTGGAGGGATGATGATACTGGGCACAGATAGTGACATGTGACCTGGAGGGACTGATGATACATGGGCACAGATAGTGACATGTGACCTGGAGGGACGATGATACATGGGCACAGATAGTGACATGTGACCTGGAGGGACGATGATACATGGGCACAGATAGTGACATGTGACTGGAGGGACGATGATACATGGGCACAGATAGTGACATGTGACCTGGAGGGATGATGATACATGGGCACAGATAGTGACTGTGACCTGGAGGGATGATGATACATGGGCACAGATAGGTGACATGTGACCTGGAGGGATGATGATACATGGGCACAGATAGTGACATGTGACCTGAGGGATGATGATACATGGGCACAGATAGTGACATGTGACCTGGAGGGACGATGATACATCGGGCACAGATAGTGACATGTGACCTGGAGGGACGATGATACATGGGCACAGATAGTGACATGTGACCTGGAGGGAAATGATACATGGGCACAGATAGTGACATGTGACCTGGAGGGATGATGATACATGGGCACAGATAGTGACATGTGACCTGGAGGGACGATGATACAGTGGGCACAGATAGTGACATGTGACCTGGAGGGAGATGATACATGGGCACAGATAGTGACATGTGACCTGGAGGGAGATGATACATGGGCACAGATAGTGACTGTGACCTGGAGGGAGATGATACATGGGCACAGATAGTGACATGTGACCTGGAGGAGATGATACATGGCACAGATAGTGACATGTGACCTGGAGGGATGATGATACATGGGCACAGATAGTGACAGGACCTGGAGGGATGATGATACATGGGCACAGATATGACATGTGACCTGGAGGGATGATGATACATGATGATGATACATGGGCACAGATGACAGTGACCTGGAGGGACGATGATACATGGGCACAGATAGTGACATATGTGACCTGGAGGGATGATGATACATGGGCACAGATAGTGACATGTGACCTGGAGGGACGATGATACGTGGGCACAGATAGTGACATGTGACCTGGAGGGATGATGATACATGGGCACAGATAGTGACCTGTGACCTGGAGGTACGATGATACATGGGCACAGATAGTGACATGTGACCTGGAGGGACGATGATACATGGGCACAGATAGTGACATGTGACCTGGAGGGACGATGATACATCACCTTACATTATATCCAATGGATCCTCTTGCTTCTAGTGACACTCATTGATTCACATTATCATTAATCATGAAAAAGTAGTGTCGCGGCAGATAACCTACTGTAAGTATATTATTATTTTCTGCCAGCACCTACGCTTGTGGTGATGCCGTCTTAATCTGATATATATATTGTTTATTTGTGACTGAGCTCCACTGTAATTATTCCCCTTTCAACATTCCTTAATTTGGTATCCACACTTGGACACCATTGTGAAGGCCCTACACACACCTATTAATTATTTCCAATTATCCTTGGGCATATAAACCCGTTCACAATTCACAATTTTATCAGGGTTAGTGTTAGGACTTGGCAGTGGAGGCTCCTTGTAAGTGGATGCCAAGCTTACTCTCTAGTGATCACTATTGAAAACCAAGATCTCCGTTTTATTACATTTAGCATAAGGCAGTTTCTGCAATTCACCTTACATTATATCCAATGGATCCTCTTGCTTCTAGTGACACTCATTGATTCACATTATCATTAATCATGAAAAAGTAGTGTCGCGGCAGATAACCTACTGTAAACAGATAGTGACATGTGACCTGGAGGGACGATGATACATGGGCACAGATAGTGACATGTGACCTGGAGGGATGATGATACATGGGCACAGATAGTGACATGTGACCTGGAGGGACGATGATACATGGGCACAGATAGTGACATGTGACCTGGAGGGATGATGATACATGGGCACAGATAGTGACATGTGACCTGGAGGGACGATGATACGTGGGCACAGATAGTGACATGTGACCTGGAGGGATGATGATACATGGGCACAGATAGTGACATGTGACCTGGAGGGACGATGATACATGGGCACAGATAGTGACATGTGACCTGGAGGGATGATGATACATGGGCACAGATAGTGACATGTGACCTGGAGGGATGATGATACGTGGGCACAGATAGTGACATGTGACCTGGAGGGACGATGATACATGGGCACAGATAGTGACCTGTGACCTGGAGGGACGATGATACGTGGGCACAGATAGTGACATGTGACCTGGAGGGATGATGATACATGGGCACAGATAGTGACATGTGACCTGGAGGGACGATGATACGTGGGCACAGATAGTGACATGTGACCTGGAGGGATGATGATACATGGGCACAGATAGTGACCTGGAGGGATGATGATACATGGGCACAGATAGTGACATGTGACCTGGAGGGATGATGATACATGGGCACAGATAGTGACCTGGAGGGATGATGATACATGGGCACAGATAGTGACCTGTGACCTGGAGGGATGATGATACATGGGCACAGATAGTGACCTGATACGTGGGCACAGATAGTGACCTGTGACCTGGAGGGATGATGATACATGGGCACAGATAGTGACCTGGAGGGACGATGATACGTGGGCACAGATAGTGACCTATGACCTGTGCACAGATAGTGACCTGGGCACAGTTGAAAGGTATAAAAAAAGGAGGCATCCTGAGAGTGAGCCCCGTTGTGTTGGCGCCGCCTTGCCGTAGGCCGCACTACCTGCGTTTCTATGGAGACTGACAATTCTCCCCCCGCCGCTCTGCTGTGGATCTCTCCAGCTCGTGCTGTGAGAAGGCCGGGACGGCCCAACGCAACCTGCCGCTAGTCCGAACCCTTCCGCCTTCTCTGCTCTGCAGAGATCCACGTCGTGCTGTGAGCGGCAGGACGGGGGAAGTAGAGCAGATTACTGCCCGGCACTCTCTACCCGGGGTCCGGGGACTTTCGCCCTAGGCTGAGAGAGAAACAACGTCCTCGTCCGTAGCCTAGAGTGCAGGTCTTCGGAATGCCTCGCACACAGACGCGCTCAGCGCAGACCCCCCGGAGTCGGCGGTACTGTAAGCGTATGGCGACTTTCTCAGTCTTACCTACTAAATGCCACAGAGGGCGGCATTATTCAATAATATGTCTCCTGGTACCGCGAGGGGTGAACGTAGAGCCGTTAGCGATATAAGGTGAAGGAGGAGCAAGGCAAAGAGGCTGTCAGGAAACGAGATATTAGCATAGCAGCTCCGTCCACCGCCAGTTGGCCAATAGAATTGTTCGGTGCTGTAGAAGGGGCGTGGCTACATGGGCTATGTCTCTGTGGGTGTGGTTACACCCTGACCCGGACGTTATATGCACATCCCCCTGCCAGTATTAGTCAGCCCAGGCGGGAGCAGCCTCCAGTGTGAGGATGGGGGCGGGCTCATGGTGATGTCAGTGGGGGCGGGCTCATGGTGATGTCAGTGGGGGCGGGCTCTGTACTGCTGGGGGCGGGGCAGTCTCATGGACTGAACAGATGGCTGCACATGGAGGCCCGCTGACCCTTACTCCTCCCTGCAGGGTTTAGGCTTCAGTCATGGGGGCAGCGACCGAGCCTGAACCAAAACGCTGGCAGGAGGGGTAAAGTGGGGTGTGCAGCCGCCAATCAGGTATCATCTGCTATTGACCTCATTAACCCCGTATCTGCAGGGTAATAGCATTTGTACACATGAAATGTTCCCTTTAATACTAATTCTGGAGCAAAATGCTTAGGCTGGTTTCACACTACGATTTTTTTAAATCCGATGCTGTCCGATAGAAGTCGGTAAGCATCGGATCCGAATTTGCCTCCATGTAACCCTATGGGGATCGGACCGGTTCAGATGTGCACTAATTGCCATCTGAATCACATCCGATCCGATTTTGTCTGATTTCTTTCCGGTGCAAAAATCGGAGACTGCTCTGACTTTTGCATCCGAATCAAAAACCGGATAGAATCGGATCTGACAGATCGGATGGCAATTATGCCAAATCCGATCCGATCCGATTCCTGTAACATGGGGCCCTATGAAGCAGGGTCCGAGGAAATGCTCCTATCCATCTAATTACACTTCTGCAATGTATATACATACATTGCAGAAGTAAAATTAAGTAAGGCAGGGGTTAAAAATAATAAACCATCTGTTCTCACCTGTCCACGAGTCCCTCAGCATCTCCAGCATCTCCTGCCTTTTTTATTCCAGAGGAGAGGGGAAAGGAGGGGGAGATGAGGGGGAGCACCAGGGGAGATGAGGGGGACATACAGGGGAGATGAGGGGGACATACAGGGGAGAAGAGGGGGGGACACACAGGGGAGAAGAGGGGGGACACACGGGAGAAGAGGGGGAAACAGAGGGGAGAAGAGGGGGAAACAGAGGGGAGAAGAGGGGGAGCACCAGGGGAGATGAGGGGACACACAGGGGTGATGAGGGGGAGCACCAGGGGAGATGAGGGGGACATACAGGGGAGATGAGGGGGACATACAGGGGAGATGAGGGGGACACACAGGGGAGAAGAGGGGGAAAACAGGAGGCAGAGAGGAGCAGATGACAGGAGGATTCGGCAAACTGATCCTGCAGAATGTCGGAATCGGATGCCTATTTGGCATCTGATTGCAGGGATCAGTTTAGATCTGATGCTGTCCCATTTATATCGGACAGCATCGGATTTGACAAAATCGTAGTGTACATAAAAGCGCAGTTGACCACAGTTTTCAGAACTTCTGAAAATGACACCTCTGAACTGAGACCAAATGGAGTCCAGAGTAACCCTGATGCCTCAGTATAGTGAAAGGATCCCTCTGGAGCGTCATCTGTATGATGTAATTCGGGGATTTAGATGGAAACCTTGATGTAAGTGCTCGGTGTAGAGCACAAGATAAATCTAACCATGGACAACATCTCTAAGGAACCTGTTGTCCCATGTTTGCGTTGTTTTCCTCTGGGTTTTCTAGTTCATTCCACACTCTGGCATTTCTGTAGTGAAGAAGCCCACTTAATTTAAAGGGTGCCTGTCTCCAGAAGTGCGAGCTGGGCACAATGTAGTGTACTATGTACTGGGCACTATGACATATTGGGCATTAGAAGGGCAGTTTGCCATATTAACTCAGCAATATCCATTTATGCTTGTTTTTGGAAAACACCCATGGAGTCAAAATTGTCGCTACACCTGTAGATAAATTCCTAAAGGGGTGTAATTTCCTAAATAGGATCTCTCAAGGAGGAATTCTGCTCTTCTGGCACTTATAGGCTCTGTATATGGAGCCCGCAAACTATTGTACAAAAACTTGTATTCCAAGAGTCAAATAGCGCTCCTTCCCTCCTGGGTCTTGCCTTGCTGCTGAGCAGTACAGTACAGTCACATGTAGGGTAGTGACATGTTCAACAGAAATTGAGTGACAAGTTTTGGTGCCATATTTACCCATTTCACTGTGCGAAAATGTACAATATGGGGCTAAAACAACATTTTTGTGGTAAAAATGTAATTATTTTTTCTTCACCGCCCAATAGTTTAAACTTGTGTGGCACACCTGTGGTGTCAAACTGCTCCCTGCACCCCCAGATGGATTCATTGAGAGGTGTAGTTAGTAATATGGGGTCACTGATAGGGGGGTTCTTCTGTCCTGGTAACTTAGGGGTTCTGCCAATGTGACATGGCACCGTCCAAACATTCTAGCAAAATCTACACTAAAATATGGCGCTCCTTCTCTTCTGAGCTTTTTCACTTTACCTCAAAAGCAGTTTTCGACTACGTATGGGGTATTGGTATACTCAGGAGAAATTGTGTAACAAATTGTATAATTTATTATCTCCCATTACCACTTTTGAAAGTTAAAAACTTGGACAAAAAAGCAACATTTTAAGGTAAAAAATTTCATTTTAATTTACTCGGCCCAATGTTATACAATTCTGCAAATCGCCTGAGGGTTAAAAATGCTCACTAATCCCCTAGATGAATTCCTCGAGAGGTGTACTTTCCAAAATGGGGTCACTTGTGGGGGTTTCTGCTGTTTTGGAATGCCAGGGGCTCTTCAATGTGACACGGTGTCCACAATCTATTCCAGCTAAAATGGCGCTTCTTCCCAAATCCTGTCGTGCACCCAAACAATAGTTTCCCACCACATATAGGGGTACTGGTGTACTCAGGAGAAATGGAACACATTTTTTGGTACATTTTTTACCGTTACCCATGTGAAAATAAAACAAATTTGGTCTAAAGCAACATTTTTGAGGGAAAAATGTTAGTTTTTAGTTTCATGCCTCAACATTCCTACAACCACATATCATATCTGTTGTCAGAAGGAGAAGGATGTAACCACCAATTCTCATGTGTGTGATGTTGTTCTTCAGAAGTAAAAGTTTATGGAATTCTGTCCTATATTCTAATGGATACACAGATTATTCATACAGTACAAATAGTGCACCATACTATACAGATTAGGATTATCATCTGATCATGCAGAATCTTGCCATGGACCCTCTGAATGTCAGTGCAGAGCTGTAAGCAAATTTGTCTTTACTGCATGTCACATAATCTACCACTAGATGTCAGTATGAGATATTGTAAGAATCTTGACTGTTAAAAAAAACAACTAAAATGTTGAAATTATTGGGTAAGGCTAGGGTCACACTTGAGCCATTGCAGCGCTAAAAGCTACCGTTTTTCACAATTCCAAATTGTGGAAAACAGTAGCATTAACTCTTCCATAGGCTCCCGTGCAAAAAACGCATGGTCAAAATGACGCTATGCATTTTTGCTAAAGCACGTGTTTGCAAAAACGCATGCGTTTTTTTTAACAGGGAAGCCTATCAGAAACACATGCATTAACGCTAGCGTTAAAATGGCATAAAAATGGCAACAGAAAAAAACTGCAACCATTAACGCTGGCGTCAAAAAAAAACAGCCTCCCAACTGTGACCCTAGCCTAAGGCTACATTCACATCAGCAATTTTTGCCATTTGCGGCAGATTCGGCAGTTTTGCTGCATCTGGCGCGTAACGGCTCACTTGCGGCAAGCCTGCGTTCAGCCCAATTAATTCTCTATGGGACTTGTGATCATGTGCGGCACTTGCAGCTTTGCTGGATCCAGCAAATCCGGCACACGCAGCAATGGAAAAAAAAATGTAGCAGTTGTAATTTTAGATTACTGCATACACAGTTCCGGGCACTACGCTAGGTGGACCGCCTGCTCTTTGTTAGCGTGAAGTGTGGTGCCCTGCTAACCGCAGGTACCCACAGACTCACCCGCAGCATGGATGGGTTACCACAGCGGGTACACAGTTCCAAACAACACCTTCCACCCCAGCACAGTAGGGGAGCCCAACCTGCTGCTGTCAGGCAGCATCCCCTATAAATACTGGTGCTGGGGCAGGGTTAGACAGAGTGTGGCAGACGCTAAAAGAGCTGCAAAGAAATGCTGGTGTTTGGTGCTGCGTTAGGCCCAAGCCAGTCACCCTGACCATTCTCCAGTAGTCCTGCAAGGCCCAAGATTGGGGTCGAGAGGCAAGGAGAGGAGACAGAACAGTGGGGGAACCAACGAGCCAGCGTTAGGTTCGCCCCTGAGCAACCACCAGACACCGGAGTCCGCGTCCACTGGAGTACAACAGGCCCAGTGGAGAACACCGGAAAACCGTTGAGACTTCAGTCTCCCGGACTCCAACGCAGTCACATACCAGGGAGCCAGGCACAGCGGGGAGGGAATCAGCGGTAGTCATCAGAAGGTATCCCGATGACAGCACAGGAGGAGAACGAGAGGGCAGAGGAGGCCAGGCATGTTCTACACAGACGGGGGCTTCACAGACACACAGGGAAAGTAACGAGGACTTATACCCACTCGCTGTAGAGACCCAGAAGTGCATCTTGAACACCCGGTGGTACTCTAGACGATTTACCTGCTTCAACATCAGTTAAAAGGTAAAGAGCGACCAGCAGTGTGTGCGTCAGTTCCTTCCCCACACCCCTGCCATCCAGCCAGGTCCCTGCTCATCCATCACCAGCACCCCTGTCATCACTGGTGCATCCCTGCCCCGGGGGGTAGCTCCACAGGGAGCTGTACTATCAAGGTCGCTATACCACCACCCTCCAGAGGACTGAAGCGGAGCTGGTGCTCAATCACCAGAAGCTGCCTGTCACGAGAACTACATTATAAACTTTATTCCCCTGTATATATTATACCCCTTTTTCAAAAGTTCAGTCTCCAGGGCCACGGGTCTGGGCAGGCCACCAGTGACATCCCTACCGCAGCAGAGGGCCCAGACACCCGAGTCCCCATCTTCCCCGGGCGACACAGAAGCAGCGGCCAAGCCGGGGCTGAGAAACCAGTGGTGCTCCCTCCAATACTGAGCACTAAGTATATCCAATACAAACAGGAGGAAATAGAGGGGCACTGACCAGGTAGATTCTTCAAGTGCTTTATTCAATTACCGGTGACATAATATCAGCAGGATAGTGCAGCAGGGGCAGGGAGGGGTGCAGGAGACACTGGACAAACAACGCCTTTTCGCACCGAACCAGTGCTTCAACGGGTCCACAGGGGATGTCTTCCAGCCCCTCCTTAAATACAAGTGGGTTGGGAACATCATTGAAAACAAGGGTATTAAAACCAATTCACAAAGTGTTCCAAAAAGACATGTCAACAATAAATACAATTCTGAAGGCAGATGAATATAAATCAAAAAAGAGAAAAAGAAGGCATTTTACCAAACTAATGCATTGCTTTTACAAAAAAAATAGCAAGATCAATCCTTTCATTTAGGCCATTACCTGCCTGAGCTGTCATATGTAGAATCAACCTGGATTCACACCAGAGGAGCTTTTTATGTAAATCTCCTCCTTGGGAAGAGGGTACAACTTTCTCTAACTCAACAAATGATAGTGTTTCTGGATTGCCTGCATGGCATTCCCTTATATGTTTAATCAATCGATGTGAGCCTTTACCAGAACTGATGGACTTAAAATGCTCTTTGAACCGCACGTACAGCGGTCTGATGGTCTTTCCTATGTAGTGCAGGCCGCAGGGACAAAGGATAACATATACAACAAATTTGGTCTTGTATGAAATAAATTGACTCACATTATGCCACCTATCTTCTATATGAATGGGGCTTGTGGTCATATGGAAACGACAATAGGGATAATTCCCACATTTGTAGTTCCCAATTAGGCCCATTTCATTTAGCCACATTTTTCTGGGGGTTAATCTATTTCTGATCAAGATATCTCTAAGATTATTACACCTCCTATGGGTGATTAATGGTTATGGTAAACCATTCCTGAAAGATCCTTGTCTCCCTCCTGAATATGCCAATATTTCAAAATGACGAATCTAATGGTCTTACCCATCGGACCGAATTTAAAGTTGAATATGAAACGTTTCTCCCTCTTTTTCTTTGGGATTGAGAATCCCTCATGAGTGCAGAACAATGGCATAGGGCCGTAGAGGCTGATTCATCACAATTAGGATCGAAGAGGAAGAGAGAGCCTTGTTGTATGCCGCATCCAACAGGGCAGGGGGTTACCCACCAGCCAGAAACCTATCTTTGACATTGTGTCTCAAGTCTCTTGTATCATTATTCTTTTCAGTCTCAAGAACTGACTGTAAGGAAGAGAACGTTTGAAATGGTGGGGATGGGCACTGCCATAATGTAAAAGAGAGTTCTTCGCAGTGGTCTTTCTAAAGACCTCTCTTTGGATTTTACCCTCAACAATATTGAGCTTGACATCCAGAAATTCCAGAGTGTTCTCACCAAACACTGAGGTAAACCTCATATTGAAAGTGTTTGTATTGTTGAGGTAATCTACAAATGCTGAAAAATCCTCAGCAGACCCATCCCACACCATGAAAATATCGTCTACATACGTTACATATTTCCTGATGTATTTTAAGAAAGGATTGGAAGAGTGGTAGATAAACTGTCCTCAAACACAGCCAAATATAAATTGGCCAGCAAACATTCTTCGGGGGTACCCATAGTCGTACCCCTGATCTGCAAGAACTTAAAAGCATTGTGCTTGAGGACAAACAAAAGGCCACCACAAATCAAATCAATGGTCTTTGTTGACTGATTCAAATTAATTAGGATCTCTCTGACCGAGGAAACCCCCAAATCCTATGGGATGCGGATGTACAGGGTTTCCATGTGTATAGAGACGAGTTTAAAGCCTTCCTACCACTCAGTCACTTAGGGAATTCACAAAATCCCCTGTATCCCTCACATAAGAGGCGATGTTGGAAAGAAGGGATCTTAAGAGCCAATCCAAATAGCGGGAAAGGGGTTTGGTTAAAGAACTGACCTCTGATTTGATGGAGCGACCTGGGGGTGTTGATAAGGATGTATGCATCTTAGGGAGGAAGTACCAATGCGGTTTGTTCGGAAACTATGGATAAAGTTTTTCAGCCTCATATGATGAAATGTCACCCACCGACACTTGCTGGTGTAAGAAACTACGTCATTTAGTCTTATTTATTGGTGGGGTCAGATATTAGTGGTTTATAGATTGTGATGTAATTTAAATGCCTAGGGGCTTCAAAAACATAGTATTCCCTAGTCAACAACACAGTACGTCCTACCTTATCCGTTTGGCGGATCACTACATCTTCCCAGCTTTTTATTTCTGTAAGGGCTTTCTCTTCTGAGACTGTTAGATTCTTTGCCATAGAAGGATAGATCAGAGCTTCAATGTCTCTGATTACACACTCCTGAAAAGTATCAATTTACATTACCAGAAGTTACTGGGGGAAAAAAAGGTTGATTTAATGCAACGTGTGAAAATCTTTTCCTCATCCAACATTACCTTAGAATTTGTTGATCAGTCAGACCTAAAGTGCCCGTCACACTGGGCGACATCGCCGCCAATTACATAGGCGATGTAGGGGTGTGGCCTATCGGCGGCGACATTGCCCCTACGTCGCCTCATGTAAAGGGGCGATGTCGGCGCCGCCGGGAGGTCGCCTGGTTTCAGAGCAGTGCTCTAAAACCATTCGACCGATCTGGGGCGATGTGCACACATCGCCCCATGTAACTGGCTGCCAGCGAGCTGACAGGCGATGGGAGCCATAGCCTCCCATTGTCCTGCATCGCCACAGGGGTTTTGAGACACCCCGGCGGCGATGCCGCCTGTCAGCTCGCCAGAGCGCCTCCGGAGGTGTTGCCTCATGTAAATGGAGGACGGCGACACTGGCGGGGCACCAAAAAGTGCGTGCACCCGCCAGTTGCCACCAACGTTTCCGGTGGCGTCGATAGGTGTGATGGCACCTTAAGAGAACCTGTGCATCCTCTTTAGCTTCACCCAGAGTGGTGTTGGTTCCAAAAAACCCAGGAGACCTATTCTGCATTGTGTATCTGACGACACATTAGAATCTTTATTATTCATGTCATTTAAAGATTTATACAGATGGATCTTACGGGTAGCTACATCTATCTTGAAATCTACCAAGTTAAAAGGTTCAGGAATGCAGATGTTTAGGCCCTTATTCAGAACAGATATCATATCCCCATTCAACTCTTTATTGGTTAGATTATACACCAGGTCTGAGTCCATATCACTCCCCAAAGATGGCCCGCCAACCGGTGTGTCCCTTGTTAATCCCACATCAGGGGTTCTTATTCTCTCCATGAGACCTATTTCCTCTTGGTGCCTATATTTCTTTCTACTGCCACCTCTTCATCTTTGGATGCGCCTCCTAAGGGGGCATCTTGATTAATCTCAGGGTCTTCTGGTCTTTTAGCTGGTGGACCACTGGTGTCAGTATCAGTTGTCCAGCATGATCTTTTATCCTCTTTAGGTTTTTTAGGGGTCTTTGTCTTATACCTTTTTCTGTTATTGGGTGGATAACCGGCTCCATCTTTGATTTTACTCCATTTGAATATTTAGCCAATCTCAAAGTCTATTTTGTCCCTGACAAATTTTTCCTTTTTATTTTTTACCTCATTTTGGATTATACATTTTTTGTCCAATCTCTACATAAAATCAGACCATTGATCTTTTGTCATTCTGGATTCTAATTCTGCTCTCAGACGGAGTAACTCTTTAGTCACCACAACATGCTCCTTCTCATTTTGTTGGAGAATCAGAGATAGAAAGCGTTGTGAACACTCTAGCTGGGCCCGTTCCCACTCTTTCGCAAAAGTCACATCATCATTAAAATGAGAAATGGTCTTTCTGACTCTAAGGCCTCTAGGTACTCTGCCACATTCTACATATGACCGCAGAGATTGTGTAATCCAAAACAACCTTATCTCTTTTTCTGCCAATGAAAAAATGTTCTGCTCCATGCTCTTATTGCCTAGGACTTCTGTGTCTAGCTTATTGTTACACTCTGAAAAAATGTCTCTTCATTCTCCCTCCCCGCCATTAGACCGAGCACCAGGGTACTTAGTCCCTGAGCTGCGGACGTCCATAGCAAACGCTGGCAGCCTGTAGTGGTAGTGACCGCCGGGCCCTTCCTTCCCGTGTGCGCCAGTTAAAGATGTAGTCCGGGAACAAATTTACTGCATACAGGGTTCCGGGCATAATGCTAGGTCGACATCCTGCTCTTTGTCAGCGTGAAGCAGTGACCAAGCCAGGGCTGAGAATGTGGTTGTGCTCCCTCCAATACTGAGCACTAAGTATATTCAATGCAAACAGGAGGAAACAGAGGGCACTTCCCAGGTAGATTCTTCAAGTGCTTTATTCAATTCACTCTGTGAATTGGTTTTAATATCCTTGTTTTTAATGATGTTCCCAATCCACTTGTATTTAAGGAGGGTCTGGAAGACATCACCTGTGGACCCGTAGAAGCACCGGTCAGGTGTGAAACGGGGCTGTCGTCCAGTGTCTCCTGCACCCCTCCCTGCCCCTGCTGCACTATCCTACTGATATTATGTCACTGGTAATTGAATAAAGCACTTGAAGAATCTACCTGGTGAGTGCCCCTCTATTTCCTCCTGTTTGCGTTGGAATTTTAGGGTTCACTTACATCTGTGTTCAAATACACTAATCTGATAAACAAATCGGATTGCACTTGTACCAATGTAAAACAATAAGGGCTGACCTGCAATTTTTTTTCCCTCGCCTGTTCTTTGCCTGAGAAAAAAAAAATCTCAGCATGCTGTGAATGTCTGCATATATTGGATGAGACTCGCCAATAGAAGTGTACAGCTGCAAGAAGAAAAAAACAGACAGGACACTCATAATCCATATGCTGCCTGTTTTTTATGGCTACATTACCATACTTTAGCTCAGAACAATATTAGCCATCTTATTACATGATCGTAGAATAACAACTGCTGAGAAATAAAAATCATTGCAAACGCATGTCATACAGATGCTAGGCGAGACAATAATTGCACATGTATGATATATGGATTTCATTCACTCCACTTTTCTGATGAAAATCGGTCCAATTTTTTAATACGGAATATGAGTGAACCCAAACAAATATCTATAATTCCTGTGTATGTTTTAGAGTCATTGTCACTAGAAGCTTAACCTAATCCCTAACGAATAATTCTGCACCATTATTCCTCTGATTCTAAATTTTCCAGTATGAGTCGACCAAACTAAGATTCATCTATCAGATTGCCAGATATGGAAATGTGATTTTTTTCTTCTGAGAACGTGTTTCTCCGAGTCCCGTGGCGGCGTGCTCTCATCACTACAGCTGTGGATTGGCTTTGTGCCTGGTGATCTCAGGCTTGTATTCAGTTGTTTGACCATGGAAACCCATTCCATGAAGCTCCTGATATGTACGGCTCTTGATGTCACTTCCAGATGCAATGTAAGACTATATAGTGAGTGATCCAACAGAAGATGGACAATTTTTACATACTACACACATCAGCACTCAGCTACTGGCTCTGTGAAATTACTTTGTCTACTGCTTTGAACGTAATAATGTTGACCTGGTATATTAACTGTGGTACAGTAGAATGCAAACTTACTGAACTGTAAAGTACTGTATGTTGTGTGTGGTGTTTGCTATTCTGCATCCTTGTTCAAATAAGAATAAATACTCAGTCGATACAGTGATGGCTACTTTGGTTACCTGGCTGTTTATTTTCATTATTAAAAGCACCACTTCAGTGTTTGTTTTTTACCGCTGTAGTGGTGCTTTAAATGTAAGCCTCCTGTCTTATACTCATCTTCAAATGGAGTCCATGGAGCCTCGATTACATGGGACTAGCCAAATATCCCTCCAAGGAAGGACCTAGCCCTGGGGTGGACTCCTTGCAGAGACCACCATAACCACCATATTAAGTGGCCCTTTCAGTCGCTATCCTGCTCAGTTACGAGCTTAAGGATATGACAATTGTCATATCCTTAAGCTTGCAACTGAGTGGGATAGTGACTGAAAGGGCCACTTAATATGGTGGTTATGATGGTCTCCACAAGGAGTCCACCCCAGGGCTAGGTCCTGTGTTTGAAATCTTAAACGAGGCTCCACGAACTCCATTTGCATATTCAAATTCCCAGGGGCAATGCACCATGGATTTCACTGTGTGTGAGCGCTTTAGCCGGCTGCCCGCAGTGTTTTCCTCGACTGGTCTCCCTGAGATCAGTGAGAGCTTTGTGATGTTGTTATACTTACCTTCAGGCAGTTTCACCTTTTACTGATGCTGCTCCTGTCCCATGGCACCATCTTGTGCCAATAACCTCTGACTGTCTGGAAGTCAGAAGTTACATCACAAAAGCTCAATACATCTCTATGTGAGCTAGAACAAGGCCAGAGCGAGTCTCTTATAGAGATGTATTGAAAAGTGACCTCCAGAATGCTGAAACACTGGAACGTACTGACAGTTCATTTTTCGCTGGAGCCCAACAGAGAGATGTCGATATTGGTTGAAGTCGTCGGAAGGTGAGATTAGAAAGGAGGCAGGGGACTTGCACATAAAGCACCACTCCAGTGGAGCAATGAAAAAAAACACTGGAGTGGTACTCTTCTCCTCTTCTCCCCTCCACCTCTGGCTCTCTTGACTGAGGTTAGAGATAGGGTGTTGCTTCAGCAATGTCAGGTGATCTCGGAGAGGCAGAGTTAAACCCGCAATATCCTCTTTGTAGTGCTGAATATTTCACTTGTGTTTGGGTGGTAGAGGTTAGTTGTTTTGTGCTTCTCAGGTGGGTTCTCTGCTCTGGCTTCTGGTGTTGGCTTTGTCCCTGGTGTTCCTTATTTACTTTGGTACTGCATTGCTGCTTTTGGTTCACTGGTGTGTTTGAAATTAATTAGCAAAAGAATTACCCATAAAATGTATCATTTATTAATCTTAGTTAAAAACCAAGCAACAAAAAACAAAACAAACACCCAATAAGTGTGAATGCTAACACTGGACAGTAATACCCCACCCCCTATAAACAAGAAAATGATCTTTAGATATTAAAGTATAAACCTGTCTCTTATGTCCATTCAACCCAATGTCACATCGTCCTGTCAGTAGTAAGGAAGAGGTCAAACAATGTAATGTAATCAATAACATATGATATATGCAGGTTTATAGCAATACAATAATAGAAAAAAATAAAAAAAAAATTCCAAAAAATAAAGAAAGTGAACTTTTAATAGTTCGTGGTGTGATATTTCCGTTACTGGGACCTTTCTCAAACACGTTATGAATAATTCATTAAATAAGTTGCTCATATTGATATCAGCCTCATTTGCTTGGTGAATAGAATACTGGTCACTTCACTGCTCATGATATTGCCAATTGGAAATGTAGGGTACATCTTTGGTCCTATTAGTCATCCTTCTGGTACTCCTGTATTATAAGGATTATTCTGGTGTACTTGTTAGTTTCGCCTGTGCTGACCGTCCTTATGGTGAAGAGGAGTAGTCACCCTGTTTTAAATGATAGTACTGTGTCTCTGATATTGTTCCTCTTAAGTAATAGAGCTCTGAATCCCAGCCTGTGGTGATCCTCTTATTAGTAAAGAGGAGCAGATAATCGCTCTCTACAGGTTCCCATCAGGTGGTCCCTCCTAGATCGTAGGTCTTCTTTGCTCTGGCTTCGGGTCTTGGCTTTGTCTCTGGTGTTCCTTATTTAGTTTGGTACTGCATTGCTGCTTTTGGTTCACTGGTGTGTTTGACTCAATTGTGGCCTGTGTGTTCAGTCACCAGCCACCACGGTATTTACCTCCTGTGAAGGGTTCTGCCAAAGTCCCCCTTTTCCCGGACTGGGAGGCGAGTGGAAAGTAGTGTGACAGCAGTAGCGTGTTGGCTACCACAAAGTGTGACCAGCATACTGCACTTGCAGGCTTGTAGTCCAGTCATTCCACCACTACCCTATTACACCATTACATAGTTACAGTACTTTGCTCTGCTCTCAGCAGGATAGATAAAAGTACACATGCACAGGAGCGTATGTAGGGGACTGTGTGTAGGTGATATAGGACGTGTTACCCACACAAAGCAAAGAAGTTGACAGCATTCACAAGAATATAGGAGGCGTCAGACGGGGACCAGCAACATCTTTTGGACCACAGGGGTCAGGGGGGTTGGCCTACTCCCCACAGGGGAGTAATATAAAAGAAACCCAACCCCACATAATGATACTGTGCTACACTGTTTTCCTGGTGTTTGATAACAGTTTTCTCTGCAATCAAACCTTGAATCAGTGAAGCAAAGTTATGATTGGACTCAGTATCCCAGTGCCTTTAAAGGGAACCAACCACCTCAGATGACGACTATAAGCAGTTAATACATGTCCCTGCACCCTACCTACACCATTCCAGCTATGTTTTTGCTAAGAATATTGATAAAAGCAAACCGAAATAAACACTTTGTAAACTTACATGCCTGCGTACTTGAGGGCGTCTCCTTCTGGGTCAGTTACTAGAGGGCTGTGTCTACAGCAGCATGACTGGCTTCTCTAGCCCTCCCTCTTACTTTGCAGGACGTCACATGAAGGGACGGGAGCTGCCTTGCGTGCCCGCCCACTGATAGATAACGTCACGCCCTCTCACTTTCTAAGAGCCTGGCCGCGTCATGAAAGGGGCGGGGCTAAATCGCGGCGAGCCCCGCCCCTTTCAATGACGCGATTTAGCCCCGCCCCTTTCATGACGCGGCCAGGCTCTTAGAAAGTGAGAGGGCGTGACGTTATCTATCAGTGGGCGGGCACGCAAGGCAGCTCCCGTCCCTTCATGTGACGTCCTGCAAAGTAAGAGGGAGGGCTAGAGAAGCCAGTCAAGCTGCTGGAGACACAGCCCTCTAGTACGAGAGCCCGAGGGAGACGCCCTCAAGTACGCAGGCATGTAAGTTTACAAAGTGTTTATTTCGGTTTGCTTTTATCAATATTCTGAAGAAAAACATAGGTGGAATGGTGTAGGTAGGGTGCAGGGACATGTATTAACTGCTTATAGTCGTCATCTGAGGTGGTTGGTTCCCTTTAAGGAACAGGCTTCACTTTATAGCCCTAAATCCTGCTGGTTGGTTCCTTTTAAGGCTTGCACTAAAAAGAGACTTTGATGAATACACACAGTAAAAGACTGATGGTGGGGTTACACGTAGCGATATCGTCTCGATATCGCTATACAACGGCGCGGGAGCGCGCATTTTTAGTGCGCTTTTCCCGATATCACATCGGCGGTTTACACGTTGCGATATCGGGAAACAACGTCCCTACGATGTGTACGCCCACCAACCCAGTAACGACCATTTAACATGGGAGTTAATGGGTAGCGTCGGCGTACACATCGGAGTTGGATGTTTACACGCAACGATCCGGCTCCAACAGGCATCCGATATCGGGCGGTTGAATAGCACGCTCATTCGACCCCCGATATCGGATTACCATCGTTCCTGCATCGTATTGTACCTTCAAACAGTACGATGCAGGAACGATATCGGGTCCAACTCACGAACCACGTGACTTTTTGTCGGAGTTGGATCGGAGTTGGACGCCGATATCGCGGCGTGTAAACCCACCATCAGTCTCATTGCAACCAGAAAGATGTAGTTACTGTGATTAGCAAATTACAAAAAATCCAAGTGAGCAGCATTTAAGAAATGTATTAAAAAATGTAGTGTAATGCAAATAAACTTAATTTATTGTGTATCAGTGTGTATGTTTGTGATAACTTTAATTGATTCAACTGCATACTTTTGGGCCACACTGCATTCATCCAATCTAATGACATAAGGATCAGTGTCATCAAACATTTTGAGATAGGTGCTCTGACTTTAATAAGTTATTTCAACTGATGAAATCACCAGAAGCATCAACAGAATATGTCTACAGAACATCAGTATATGAATACCACACCAAGTAGAGTACAGCAAGCAGTTGCAATGTCAGATCAGTACAGGGATAGTAATTCATGATCAGGTTTTCTACACCTAATATGATCCCTTTTCTTTTGTCCTAAGAGGGCATTTGTTCAAATTTTATCAAAGTGCCGATTTTTAAAAGTGCCATGCAGTTATATATGGCATCAATCTAGCACTCATCTCTGTTCTCTTTTTACATTCATCAAATCTGCTGTATTTAACTCAATTTGCTGTCTCACAGAAATGGTATATGTTCATCTTAACTGCTGTATTTAACCCAACTTCGCTGTCTCATAGCAATGGTATACATTCAGTCATTTTACTGAGTTTTTTCTTGGATGCTGAAAAGTCATCTCAGTTGTTCCAAGGTTTTATGATCCATGTTGGCATGCAAGCATGTTTGTTTGTCTTGCATTTCTTTGCCTCTTGCTGTTATAAGTTAGTTGGGTGATTGAGTAAAGAGTTAAAATGGACCCCGATCTAAGCATAAATCTCCCTATGTATTTAGACCCAGCTTAGAGGAAGCATTTATGCAGGAGAGCATGTGTTCAGATTTTATCAAAGTGCGTATTTTTAAAACTGCCATGCGGTTATACATGGCGGTTGTATAGGACAGGAGAAAGAAAAGTCATGCAAGACAGTCAAACAAACTTTTACTTTGTTCTTTTGTGTGGCAAAATGTATTTGTCGCGCCCCCGTTGGTCAGGCGTCACACCAGGGTATTACACCCATAAAAGCGGTGTAATTATCCCAAATGTAAGTGGATGCTGGGTTGGTAGGAGGGACCCAATTCCAGCACTCCCACACTCAAGCCGGATTGGTACCCTAGGGGGAGGGTTAGGGGAGTCAGAAGGTCAGAACAGGCGGGGGGCCCTTTAGAAAGGGTGCCTGACGCGTGAGTCTGGGCCCGAGAGAGAAAGGGGTAACCCCAGCGCAGAGCGACCATACTCCGGGGAGCTTCCCCAGTCCACCACGGAAAGCCGGATCCAAGGAAACGGCCGGAGTCCACCTCCATAGCCATCAACCGGTATCTGCGGCCTGTTTACCAGCCACAGCACCCTGCCACTCACGGAGCGGTCCACCCGGTTCTCCACAGAGGTCGGGGTCCAGGTAGCAGAGAGAGAGAGAGGAACTCCATTTCTACCTCAGCGGGCCTGGGAAGGGACTTATCCGAGGCAGAGCTAACAGGATACGGCCTTGCATCTATTTACAGTCACCCGGATGGTCACCTGTGTATTCTATCAGTGCTGAACTGTGCACTATGTATTCATTGGATGCTTGTTTCCAGTAAATTAACCGGAAAAAGTGAAACTGCCTTCATGTCTCTGTATTGCCATCATTGAACTTTTATTTCAGCTAATGCTGACCCGGAGGCCCAGCTTCACCTGTAGGAAGCTATACCACCCTTGCCGCAATACCAACGCCTCCGGAGGACTGTAGCGGCGCTGGTGATCCCTCACCAGATACTACAGGAGGCGTCACGAACTATTCTAATTTAAAACTGTATTTTTGGTGTCACAGACTCAGAAGCAGGCACCCGTGATAGTGTCCCCCTGACACCGTGCCTGAGCTCTGAGTACCCCGGCCTGGGCGGGTCATATTCACTATATGTATTTGTGTTATTTATGTACTAGCTGCTTCAATCCTCCATATCTACTTAACCATCTGCTCACTCTCTTTAGCTCCTAGTCACAGGAGATATTGCCCCTAATCCAGGCCCTTTTTATAACTGTAAAATTTATTCCTACCCTGCTACATTCAGAAACCCCACAAAATTAATATTCTTTGCATGCTTTCTATCTCCTTTAACTGTGCCCTTTGGAACCCACGGTCAGCATGTAACTAACGATCCTACATCCATGACTTTTTCCTTTCACATTTGCTTAACATCCTTGCTCTTACTAAGACCTGTATTTAGGGTCAGATACCACTGCCGTGCTGCTCTCTCGTATAGAGGCCTACAATTTTTATGTACACCTAGATCTGAGAATAAACTAGTTGGAGGTGTTGGTCTGCTGCTTTCAACAAATTGTGCATCTCAGGTCATCCCTCCTGCACCCTTAGTCCTCATCCCTTCTTTTGAGGTCCACAATGTCAGACTTTACAGGCCCTTCTCTCTGCAAGTGGCGGTTGTGTATTGCCCTCCAGATCCCCCTCATCATTTTCTTGATAATTTTGCCACCTGGCTTCCACACTTTCTAGCCTGTGACCTCCCTAGTCTTATCATGGGGGACTTTAACATTCCTATTGATAATCCCCCTCCTCATCTGCCACTCATTTTTTCTCTAACCTCCTTTTTTCGGCCTTTCAAAATTTACTTAATCTGCTGCAAATGAAGATGGGAATATGCTGGACCTGATCTTCTCCCGATTCTGCTCAGTGAACGATATTACTAACTTCCCTCTCCCTCTCTCTGACCACAACCTTCTTTCATTCTTAGTCAAGAACTGTCAACCAATTAGGGACACCCTCAACTACAACACTTGTAGAAATATATGTGCAATTAACACCAAGAAACTTATAAAGAATTTGCAGTCATCATTGACCTCAATCTCCTCCCTCTCATGTCCTGACTTTGCTCTGAAATATTATAATGAAACACTGCAAAATGCCCTGGATGAAGCTGCACCTCCTACACATAGAACAACTCGGCACAGACAGCAGCAACCCTGGCACACGCTGCAAAGACGGTTTCTCCAGCGGTGCTCCAGGTACACAGAGAATATTGAATCTGACCAAAGTTTTCATAAATTATAAATTTATGCTTAAAACATACAACGCTTCCCTTCACATCTCCAATAAAGTTTACTTCAATACCTTCATCACCTCACTAGCCAACAAACCTAAACAATTGTTTGCCACTTTCCACTCCCTCCTCGGTCCTAGAGTGCCACTACCAACTTCAGCTAAGACGATCTAGCCAATTATTTAAAAAAATAAATAAAATTGATCATATATGACATGAAATTTCCTTCACTGTGCCAGTAATTGCAATGGTTGCCCATCTGCTACAGAAAACAATCTAAACTTATCACTTTAACCCACAAAGCCCTCCACAGTTCTGCACCACCCTACATCTCCTCCCTCATCTCTGTCTATCACCCTACCTGCTTGCCGTTCCACTAATGACCGAAGACTGACATCTTCAATAATCTAAATCTCCCACTCCCGTCTCTAAAGGCCCCGTCACACGGGACGACAACGCCGCCAATTACATAGGCAGTGTAGGGGCGTGGCCTATCGGCAGCGACATCACCCCTACGCCGCCTCATGTAAAGGGGCGATGTCAGCGATCTGGGGGTGATGTGCACACATCGCCCCATGTAACCGGCCGCCGGCGATCTGTCAGGCGATGGTAGCCATAGGCTCCCATTGTCCTGCATCGCCGCTGGGGTTTTCAGACACCCCGGCGGCGATGCCGCCTGTCAGCTCGCCAGCGCAGTGCTGGAGATGTCGCCCCGTGTAAATGGGGGACAGTGACGCTGACGGGGCGCCGACATCTCTAGCCCCGTCGCCAGGTGTGACGGGGCCTTAAGGGTACCTTTACACGTCGCAACATTGCATGCAATTTCACTTGCAACTTACTGGTTGCAGTGAAATCATGGACACATTGTTCTATTTTGTTGCCATGTACAAATGGAACAATGTGTCCATGATTTCACTGCAACCAGCAAATTGCCAGTGAAGTTGCATGCAATATTCCGTCGTGTAACGGTACCCTAAGGTACCGTCACACAGGGCGATCTCTCTGGCAATGTTTCCGGCAAGTTAGGGGGGTGGCTAAGTTGCAGCAACATCGCTCATGAATTGCCATGTGTGAAAGGGCGATAATGTTGGGAAACCTGGCGATGTTGCTCAGGTGATCTGCCTGCATCGCCCTGTGTGACGCCGCAACTGCAATGTTGCCGACAACTTCCCCATAGAATCCCATATTATGGATTGCTGCCAGGGTAGAGTTTAACCCTGGCAGCAATAGTTGCCGGCAAGATCGTAGATGCGTTGCTGGCGATATCGCTGCTTGAGACATCGCAATAGCAACCATGGCAGTGCGCCAAAAAGGTGTGCGCTCCCATGAGTTGCTGGCGATGTTGCCGGCTATATCGCCCTGTCTGACGGTACCTTAAGACTTACTGCGAGCTGTGCAAATTCTCTGGAACGTACTACCAATAACAATTAGATTAATTCCCAATACCCACATTTTTACACAGGCCCTAAATATGCATTTCTTTAGACTAGCCTATAACCTCACCTCATTTATTTAACTATTCCCATTCTGCCTTTTTCAAAAATTTCTTTCAGATCTGCTTCTTTGTATCATCTATCTACTCCCTTTATGCACTTAAAGGGAACCAACCACCCCCAATGACCCCCCCGGACTATTAATATCAGTCCCTACACACAGCACATACATGTGCTGCAATGATTTTTGCTAAAAAAACTGGTTTTTAAAACTTAAGATAATGCTTTTGAAAGTTTAAAACGAAGGGACGGGTGGGCGTTACTTATCTGTGTCAAAAGCCGGGTTGCAGCTGTCAGTCATCCCCCCGTGTCCCGCAGCAGCAGTAACGGCCAGCCCTTTTCAGCGTCACAGCCCTGTGCACGGGCTCGCATGCCCGTGCACACGTCATCATCTACAGCCGGGTTGGGAGCGCGCGCTCTGACTTCCACAGCCGAGCGCAGGAAGTCAGAGCGCGCGCTCCCAACCCGGCTGTAGATGATGACGTGTGCACGGGCATGCGAGCCCGTGCACAGGGCTGTGACGCTGAAAAGGGCTGGCCGTTACTGCTGCTGCGGGACACGGGGGGATGACTGACAGCTGCAACCCGGCTTTTGACACAGATAAGTAACGCCCACCCGTCCCTTCGTTTTAAACTTTCAAAAGCATTATCTTAAGTTTTAAAAACCAGTTTTTTTAGCAAAAATCATTGCAGCACATGTATGTGCTGTGTGTAGGGACCGATATTAATAGTCCGGGGGGGTCATTGGGGGTGGTTGGTTCCCTTTAACAGCACTTTATCTGTACTTCTGCAGATCATGGTTGGTGACCAGTACATGCAGTATTATGTGAATCCCCTATTTATTACAGTATATTGATGGCTGGATCATATATGACGGCTCTTTTTACCATTAACCTTTTGTGCCTCCCCTATATACTCATAGATTTTGAGCAGTGAGCAGGGCCCTCACTCCTGGTATCTGTTGAATCGTGCTTCTCTGTATAATCTCATATTGTCTGTACATGTCCCCTCTGAATTGTAATGTGCTGCGAAATATGTTTGGCACCAGGCCCGGACTGGCCATAGGGAGGGGCGGGACAATTCCCTATGGGCCGCCCCCCTAACTGCAAAATGGGCCGCTGGCCCTTTAAATTTCACCTCAGAGTCCTGTGTGCGCGCACGTCCTTGCTGACAAGGGCCGCTGCAGTGCGCACAGGGCTCTCTCTGTCTGGCCAGAATCAGCGCCGAAACTTGTTTTTGTGGGCGGCGTTCACCCTCTGCTCACCAGTCCCGGGATCCTGCACTGTCTGCTTGATTCATTGCAGGCTCTAGTGATTGCTGATCTACCAATCAGACAGCAGGAAACAATCACTAGAGCCTTCAATGTCTCCTACCTGCTCTCTGATTGGTGCACAAGCCATCACTGTAGGTTACAGTGTGCTGTGCTCTGCATCAATAACTGGAGAGCAGGAAGCAGTGAGCAGACTGTGCAGCATGCTGAGGAGATGCTGCTCCACACCATATGGGGAAACTTCATACAGAGCTGTGAGTAACAGCAAAGTTAACTATCTCCCTGCTGCTTAGGTGTATGTGTATGTATAAGGGAGTATGTATGGGGGTATGTGTGCACATGGGGGAGTGCATGTGTTTATGTATGGGGGGGTATGTGAGGTGGATATGGGTGTCTGTGTGTGTGTGCGTGTGTGAGGTGCATATGGATGTCTGTGAGTGCATGTGGGGGGTATATGGGTGTTTGTGTATGTGTTTGTGGTGTGTATATATGTGTGTGTATATGGGTGTGTGTGTGTGTGTGTATATATGGGTGTGTATGTGGGTGTATATAGGTGTCTGTGTGTGTATGTAGGGTATGTGTATATGGGGATGTGTATATGTGTGTGTGTGTGTATTTATAGGGGTGTGTGTATATATGGGAGTGTATATAGGTGTCTGTATGTGTAAATGGGGCTGTATATATGTGTATATGGGGGTGTGCATGTGGGGTGTATATGGGTGCCTGCGTGTGTGTGTATGTGGGGTGTGTGTGTATGTGGGGTGTATATGGGTGTCTGTGTGTATGTGTTTGTGGGGTGTATAAGTGTGTATATGGGTGTGTGTGTATGTGGGGTGTATATAGATGTCTGTGTGTGTATATAGGTGTGACTATATGGGTGTGAGTATGTGGGGTGTATATGGGTGTCTGTGTGTATGGGGGTGTTTGTGTGTGGGAAGTTGGTGTAGATGGGGTGAAACCCAGCTAGAGGGGTCAGACAGGCAGAAACAGGAGAGGGATTAGTATACTTCATTCTGTGTGATTAATGCAGCCTCAGGTCCTTAACTGCGGTGTGTGCGCATCTGTGTATGTTTTGATGTATGTGCATGCGTGTGTCCGTGCCCATGGTGATGTATGTAAGTGGTGACATGTGATGTGTGTATCCGTAATTGGTGCGTGTGTGATGATATATGTATGTGTCCATGCACATGGTGACAATTGTGCGTCGTGTTTATGGTGACAAGCTTATCTTCCCGGACAATGTGCAGTAACCCAGTGTGGCCCTCAGCTTCATCCAGACACTTTGCCCTGTAAGATAGCGGTGACACAGGACTCAAGCAGCTGTTAGCGCCAAGTATACAAAACTCCTGGCTGGCTGTGTCCTCCGTGTCCACTCTGTCCCCCTGAGCCTGTGCAGTGTCCTTCATGTCCGCTCTGCCCCCTGAGCCTGCACAGTGTCCTCCATATCCGCTCTGCCCCCCTGAGCCTGCGCAGTGTCCTTCCTGTCCGCTCTGCACCTGTGAGCCTGCTCAGTGTCCTCAATGTCCACTGTGCCCCCCTTAGCCTGCGCAGTGTCCTCCATGTCTGCTCTGCCCTCCTGAGCCTGCGCAGTGTCCTCCATGTCTGCTCTGCCCCCCTGAGCCTGCGCAGTGTCCTTCATGTCTGCTCTGCCCCCCTGAGCCTGCGCAGTGTCCTTCATGTCTGCTCTGCCCCCCTGAGCCTGCGCAGTGTCCTTCGTGTTCGCTCTGCACCCCTGAGCCTGCGTAGTGTCCTCCATGTCTGCTCTACCCTCCTGAGCCTGCGCAGTGTCCTCCATGTATGCTCTACCCCCCTGTGCCTGCACAGTATCCTTTATGTCTGCTCTGCCCCCCTTAGCTTGCGCAGTGTCCTTCACGTCTGCTCTGCCCACCTGAGACGGCACAGTGTTCTGATGAAGCTCGGGTGCAGATGAGAAGCCACCAGGCCGTGGGGTACTCGAGACCGGGCAGCTGCTGTCGCTGGGGAGTCACGGGGGTCGTGACCCAGTCCCGTGGCCTGTGCTAAGTCCAAAAAGGGGTTATATACAGGGGAGTTTGTTGTGACCCCACCTGTGGTATGTGGTCACGTTGACCACCGCTGCCGTATTCCTGCTGGGGGATGGTGGTGAGGGGCAGCGTAGCTGTTAAGCTCTTAAGGGTGGGGCTGGGTGCCCCCAGTACATGAGTAGTGGATAATGGCGTGCTCTGGATGCTGCACTCGTGTCTCCCAGCAGCGTCTCCAGCCAGCACGCAGGGACAGCAAAGATGCTCCGCAGGTGGAGGTCTCTGCTGCAGTGTAGTAATGAACAGTCACAGGCACTTTTGAGCTTACCAGCACTTTACTGTTCCAAAGTTCTTAAAAGTCAGTTACAGTACAGTTCACAGTTCTTACACTTGTCAGGGACCCGGGTGCCACTGCAGCTCAGACGGTTCCTCTGCATCGCTTCCCTCAAAGTACCTTCCAGGCCTCTACTCTGTCTCTGTCCTCGGGTTTGGTCCGGCCGTTATGGGCTTTGTAGTGATGTCTCTCTCTGCTTTAGGGTCACTAGCCCTAGTCCGATGGCTTTGTCCTACTCCGCTGCGGTACTTTGGTCACGGGCCTTAGAGTCTCCGTAACATGCCAGGATGCCTCGTGATTAGGGTCTTGAAGTCTCCCCGGTCACCTCTACAGAGCCAGTGCTCTAGTTGTCCTGGCCTAGCTCTCCAGTGACCCAGGTGTAATTTGGGCTCACCAAGCTCCCTCTTTCTCTCCGGTAGTCAGCTCTGGGTCCTCCAGTCAGCTATGTCAGTTGCGGCTGCCGGGCCCATTGTTCCACCACTATTCTCAGTGTGGTGTCTCGGCTTGTGGTGCTTCTTTCTCGCCTCCTCTACGGCGAGCTCCCTCCTGGGTATTCTGCCTCCAGGGAACCTCTCCTCCTGGGATCTGCTCTTCCAACGTAGTGTTCCTAGGCCCAACTCGTGTCTAGTTCCTCCATATACTTGTCCGTGTCTCTTTCTCTCCACCCACACTTCTCTAAACTCCCGCCACCCCTTGCCTGACATAGAGTTTCTAGGCGTTGGGTCGGAGTGGGTCGGTGTGTGTGTGTTCCTCAGTCAACCGTCTTACCTCGTCTGGCTGCAGTCCACCCTGTGGCCTCCCTGGTTGCAGGGGCGCCACACAGACGCACTGCCTTCATCATGAGAGGCAGAGATGTGCAGAGCTGGCGGTGATGCTGGTCTTCATGTCACTAACAGCCACAGGGGCATGATAACATTAGTGGGATCACCTTAGACTATATTCATACAGGGCGCTTTTGCAGTGTTTGTTTCTGCAGCTATCGCATCGCACTGCCCAGAATCAGCCGGCAATTAACCTGACCTGAAAATGTCAGCTGCATAGAAATACATGAAGCCGTCGTGCTCAGATCAGGAGAGCCTCCAGGCGGTGCAATGCAATCCTTGCTTGAGTCATATGCTACACTCTGCACAGTACCAGTTCTCCTGTCCTGTATACTAGGTGTAATCCTCAGTATCTGTATTATTCTGTATATATACACTGCACAGTACCACTTCTCCTGTCCTGTATACTGGGTGTAATCCTCAGTGTCTGTATTATTTTGTACATATACACTGCACAGTACCACTTCTCCTGTGCTGTATACTGGGTGTAATCCTCAGTATCTGTATTATTCTGTATATATACACTGCACAGTACCATTTCTCCTGTCCTGTATACTGGGTGCAATCCTCAGTATCTGTATTATTCTGTATGTATACACTGCACAGTACCCCTTTTCCTGTGCTGTATACTGGGTGTAATCCTCAGTATCTGTATTATTCTGTATATATACACTGCACAGTGCCAATTCTCCTGTCCTGTATACTGGGTGTAATCCTCAGTATCTGTATTATTCTGTATATATACACTGCACAGTACCACTTCTCCTGTCCTGTATACTGGGTGTAATCCTCAGTATCTGTATTATTCTGTATATATACACTGCACAGTACCACTTCTCCTGTCCTGTATACTGGGTGTAATCCTCAGTATCTGTATTATTCTGTATATATACACTGCCCAGTACCACTTCTCCTGTCCTGTATACTGGGTGTAATCCTCAGCATCTGTATTATTCTGTATATATACACTGCACAGTACCACTTCTCCTGTCAAGTTTACTGGGTGTTATCCTCAGTATCTGTATTATTCTGTATATATACACTGCACAGTACCACTTCTCCTGTCCTGTATACTGGGTGTAATCCTCAGTATCTCTATTATTCTGATATATATACACTGCACAGTACCACTTTTCCTGTCCTGTATACTGGGTGTAATCCTCAGTATCTCTATTATTCTGTATATATACACTGCACAGTACCACTTCTCCTGTCCTGTATACTAGGTGTAATCCTCAGTATCTGTATTATTCTATATATACATTGCACAGTACCACTTCTCCTGCCCTGTATACTGGGTGTAATCCTCAGTATCTGTATTATTCTGTATATACACTGCACAGTACCACTTCTTCTGTCCTGTATACTGGGTGTAATCCTCAGTTTCTGTATTATTCTGTATATACACTACACAGTACCACTTCTCCTGTCCTGTATACTGGGTGTAATCCTCAGTATCTGTATTATTCTGTATATACACTGCACAGTACCACTTCTTCTGTCCTGTATACTGGGTGTAATCCTCAGTATCTGTATTATTCTGTATATATACACTGCACAGCACCACTTCTCCTGTCCTGTATACTGGGTGTAATCCTCAGTATCTGTATTATTCTGTATATAAACACTGCACAGTACCACTTCTTCTGTCCTGTATACTGGTGTAATCCTCAGTATCTGTATTATTCTGTACATACACTGCACAGTACCACTTCTCTTGTCCTGTATACTGTCCTGCTGTCAGAGAGGTGATATTGGACTTCGGGATTTTCAGCATTTATATGTTGTTTAAATTATCTTGAATAAGGAAGTCACCACTTCTCTTCTGTACAGGTGATGACTTTCTCTTCGCTGTGGATCTGACCGCTGGGACCCCACAATCCTGAGAAACTGTAGCTTTGAAGAGTATCATGTGAATGGAGCTGTGGGTGAGTACTCCCTCTGTCTCGCCACTCACATGTGGCTCTCCAAATAACTCTTGTAAAATAGTGATGAGGGTCACGCCAATGTAAAAACAAAATTCACTTATTGTGACTGATAGATGATATAGTGTGTGGGCTGGTGGGGTCTTTACTTCCGGGCTGATTTTTGGTCCCAGTCCGGCCCTGTTTGGCACTATATAAATAAAAATTATTATTATTATCGAACACTTTCCTTATATACTTCTACTATCTACTTCGCTTCTGTAATCTTATTTCTAAGAGGCCAGTAAATAACTTTATTATTGATGTAGCTTTCATTCTGAATCGGACCAATTGAGCAGAATGATGTGTGATATGGCATGCATGTCACTGTCACTGAGAGGCAGACTTGAGATTCACACTTATTCTTCAAAAGACTTATTAACCCCTTCACAACATCCGCTGTTCAGTACATAGAAAGTCTAGGTCGGAATTGGGTGTATACAGTGGCTCATAGGGTGAGCTCAACCCATACCTTGCAGGTGATGACTGTGTATTACAGCCAGGACCTGCCTCTAACAATTGCGGGTGAAACAGAGCTGCGCCTGCCATTGTTAACCTGGTAAATCCCACTGTCAAACTGAAGGATTTAACATGCATCGGCATGAGGGCGTGCCATTCTAAGCTTCCATCGGCACGCCCGTGACATGATCGCAGGTTGCTATGGGTTACTATGACAGCAGGGGGTCTGCTGAAGACCTCTGCTCTGTGCTTGCCATAGGAGTATTCCTTTGGATCCCTGCCTGTGGCCGGGCTTCATAGGAGACTGTGACTATCACTATATACAGCAATGCTATGGCAGTATATAGTGTATATAGTATATATATGCTATGCAATATACAGCAATGCTATGGCTTCGCTGTATATAGCAAAAGTGATCAGATTATCAAGGCTTCAAGTCTCTTAAGGGGACTATTAAGAACAGTAAAAAGTAAAAAAAAATGTAAAAAAAAGATGAAAAAAATTTACAAACACATCAACAAGTTCAAGTGACCCATCTTTCTCTCCAGTAAAAATAAAAATATTAAAAAATACACATATATGGTATCATCCCACTCAGAAAGGTACAATCTATCAAAATATAAAAATAATTACCGTATATACTCGCGTATAAGCCGAGTTTTTCAGCCCAAAAATCGGGCTGAAAAGTCACCCCCTCGGCTTATACGCGAGTCACTGTATTAGGGACCTCGGATACCTGCTGTCAGTAGCGAGTCTGAGCTATTCCGAGCGGGTCTTAGCGATTCTGAGCGGGTCTGAGCTATTCCGAGAGGGTCTTAGCGATTCCGAGCGAGTCTGAGCTATTCCGAGAAGGGTCTTAGCGATTCTGAGCAATTCTGAGCGATTCTGAGTGAGTCATAGCGATTCTGAGTGAGTCATAGCGATTCTGAGAGCGAGTCTTAGCGATTCTGAGCATTTCTGAGCGATTCTGAGCTAGTCTGAGCGATTCTAAGCGAGTTTACAATCCGAGTCCTGTATTCTGTACTCGGGACTCGGCTTATACACGAGTCAATAGGTTTTTCAAGGTTTTGAGGACAAAAGTAGGGGGGTCGGCTTATACACGGGTCGGCTTATACGCGAGTATACACGGTAACTCGATTGGTAAACAGTGTAAACAACGCCAAAATTATTATTTTTTTGTTTCTGCAATACCACAAAAACTGCTGTAACAAGAGATTAAATCATTTTACAGTGATCTGCAAATGCATCGGTGTCTAGAATATTTTTAAATTTTTTGTAAGATTTTCAAATAATAATCCAATTATTCCAATGACATCTTTACACCAACTACATATATTTGTATGGTTGATATCATTTAAGGAAAATTGAACTATTATGTTGTAAGGGTCTTAGAACACAAAAGAATTATAAAGAGATAATATAGATTAAATATTCAGCCACTGACATAATTTCAGACAAAAATTTAATATAAGGCTGAAAAATATTTATATAATTGTGTAACATATAGATCAATAATCTATTTAATACCAATATATACAATATATTTTTATATATAAATAATATCATAAAAATATATAAAAAAAATATATTATATATATTATTAACTTAAATAAATTATGTATATTATATATTACAATTTATTATAATGTGTATATATATATATATATATATATATATATATATATATATATATAGATTAATATACAATATATATTTACTAATCATATACATATATATAATATGACATCTATATATATATATATATATTAATCTATATCTATATATCTATATCTATATACTATATATATATATATATATATAATTATGAATATATCAATTCGCGGCAGATGCGGTGAAAAAACCGCATCTGCCGCGTTTGCCGCATTACCGTTACACTTGCGGCGCGGTTGCGGTAATCCCCATAGAAAGTATAGGGGGACTTGCGGCAGGTGCGGCAAGTGCGGTTTTGCACTTGCGGCAAGTGCGGCCGCGAAAAAAACCGCAGTCAGACGCGGTTTTTTTCGCGGCCGCACCTGCCGCAAGTGCAAAACCGCACTTGCCGCACCTGCCGCAAGTCCCCCTATACTTTCTATGGGGATTACCGCAACCGCGCCGCAAGTGTAACCGCATCTGCCGCGTTTGCCGCATAACTGTTACACTTGCGGCGCGGTTGCGGTAATCCCCATAGAGAGTATAGGGGGACTTGCGGCAGGTGCGGCGAGTGCGGTTTTACACTTGCGGCAAGTGCGGCCGCGAAAAAAATCGCGGCTCAGGCAGCGACTCGCAATGGCCTCGCGGCCATTGCTCGCGCTACATGAGCGGTAAATCGCTAACTTTGTGGCCGAGCCTCTGGTTCGATTTTCGGCCAGCGATGTGAAAATCATGCGAGTATCTTGCATGCATCTCCCAGAGTGTATTTCTACCCTAACTTTAATTAATGCTGGGCGTGTCATATGAACTGGCCTGATGATTGATAGCAACATGACATACTCCTGCAACTGCCAGGGCAGGTTGGCGGTGCAGTTTCACAGCAGCTGTAATGCTGATGGCTGCTGATCGTTGTACTATACTGTGCTTATAGGCAGCTTGTGCAAACTGCTACATGGCAGAATTACCACCTTTTTTTGGAAAAACACAAGTCTTTACGCAATGAACGGCTTATGTAAAACTTGCTGGCATGATCTAAATTTCACATTTTTCGATAATTGAAAGAAAGCTTTGTAATAAAAGGCAAATAAGTCCAGCTTGTTTACTGACGTGTATCACTTACCGTCTAGTAGTATTATATGCTTTTATAATGTCTCAATAAGAAGCAGGGCGCCACTGCCAACAATGTGCTGTTTGTGAGTTCTTTCATATTTATGGATAATTGCCCTAAGTTACATGGTTCATTTATGGAAAAACTGAACAAAAGAGACAAGACATGGGAGATGGTTCCCGGTCCGGTTTACCATTTGTTCTGTTGCTTTTCTTTGTATCATAATTAAGGGAACAAGATGATATATCTGACAATTTCTTTAATTATGTAATTATGTTTCCCATTTTGTGTGCAGTTAATTTCCGTCCCTGAGGGCAGATGTGATTAATGGTGCAGAATTAATTACATCTGTGCTATAATATTCCGTTTTCCTTGGTTGAACTAGCTTTAGTTACCTCATAAACACAATTTTGCACAAAATGTTTCAAATCAAGTACTTAAAACCATAGATCTGTTCATTTTTATATGTCTGAAGCAAACCTTTACAATATTCCTGCACTACTCAACAGATTGAAGTAGTTTGAAGTGTGTGGAGTGCAAGCCAAAGAATAAAGAATATTTCCCAAATTAACCCTTCTTAAACATTCTAATTGCAAAACCAGGAAGAAGTCATGAAGTTATGGAAATTAGAGGATGGATAGATATGATAATGATATGTAAATGAAGAAAAAAATGAAAACTATTCAAAATATCCTCATTTATTCAGCATCGCATATAGGCATCACATGCAGAAGTACCCGCACTTACACACATTGGCTGCTATCATTGAGGTTAATGACTGATTGGTGAATGTCCTGCCACTCTAAATATACTTGGACACCCAAATCATTAAGATCTGCTGCTGGCAGCTACCTTCACAATTGATGAACAATGACATCCCAGATGTGCTCGATGGGAGACCATTCAGAGACACTGTAGAGCAGGGGTGGGGAACTACAGGCTTCGAGGGCCACCAACAGGTCATGTTTTCAGGATTTCCTTAGCATTACATAGAGGTTGGAATCATCACCAGTGCAGGTAATTATATTATAACCTGCGCAATGTTAAGGAAATCCTGAAAACATGCCCTGTTTGTGGCTCTTGAGGCCTGGAGCTCCCCACCCCTGCTGTAGAGCATGGTAGTACATTTAAGCTATGCAGCAAGTATAAAGCTGAGGTGTTAGTGCACCTGGAATGAACTTAGTTGTGTTTTCCAGATGGACATAGGAGGCTTTTTTCTGTGATGTAATGATAGTTGAAGATTGATCTGGAGACCACATGGCCATGAAGAGACCTTGGCTAGGGAATGTCACATTAATCCTACTCCTTGGAATTATGGTGTGGGGTGACGTAATGTACATTAGCCACACTAGTCTTTATTACATCTCTAGATTTGTCTCATATTGAGCACATCTGGGACATCAATGGCAATTAGTAAGGGAGCTGCCAGCTGCAGATCTTGATGATTTGCCCAAGTGCATTCAGAGTGGCAGAACCTTCATCAGACAGCCATTAATCACCTCATTGATAGCATGACATGGTGTGTAATGGTGGGTTTACACGTCGCGATATCGGTCTGATATTGGATCCGACGACGCGGGAGCGCGCTTTTTCTGCCCAGATTTCCAATATCGCATCGGAGATTTACACAGCGCAATATCGGCATACAACGTCTCTACGATGTCTACGCCCCCCTTGTACGGCCGACACAGGAACGACCATTTAACATGGGAGAGAATAGGGGAAGTTGTACTCCACTTCGTAGTTGGGCGTTTACACAGCACGATCCGGCTCCAACCTCCATCCAATATCGGGCCGTTGAAGAGCAGGCTCATTCGATCCCCCATATCGTTTTGGCATCGTTCATGCATCATATTGGACGTTTAAACCATACAACGCACGAACAATATTGGGTCCAACGCACGAACCACGTGACTTTTGGTCGGAGTTGGACACCGATATCGGGACGTGTAAACCCACCATAAGTGTGTGTATTCTGAAAATGTTGCTTACATTTTTTCATCATTTGCATATCATTAATATGGTTATTCATCCTGTGATTCCCATATTTACACAACTTTTCCTTCTTGGTGTTGTAAAGTCATTGTTAAAAATTATAAACATATTCATGCAAACATACATCCAGTCAGGGGTGGACATATCATTGGTGCAACCTGTGCAAACCCACAGAGACCAAAGAGATAGGGGACCCACTACAACCTCTACAACAGGTAGATTATAATGAGCTATTCAACTACAATGGGTCCAAATATTGTTTTTGCATAGGGGTTCTTTTCTGTCTTCGTCTACCAGTGCATCTAAGTTTTAAATGCATATTTCTATTTGGTACATTTATGGCTTATCAAAAGATATGCCATAAATGTACATTAGATATAAGTCCCACCCATGGAATAAGCATCTATTTTAAGAAGCTCTTTGTTTATGCTACTATTAGTGAAGCGTAATTCTGATTATGCCTCCCCTTACAGCAACACACTTCAAAGCCCTGTTCTTGAGTTATTATTATAATGACAACATTTTGGAAGTATTAGGATGACAAGAGGTAAGGTCACAGGCAAATTGCGAAGCAGCAGGCACTGAAGAACCAGAATAAGGGGTTGTGAAAGAACGCTGCATTTCTATAGTGTTAGGTATATTGTGGTATTGCTGTAAGTATTTATCTTTGCATAATGTGTTTTCTACTGTAGAATGATGGTACTATTATTTATTCCAGATGTAGTGGTAAAGGTACCAATTATAGGGAGGTGGTATTATATTGGCCTTCTATACTGGTGTTAACCTAATATATAATTGCCTTATCGTGTCTGTCTCTCTGTAACGGAAATCCCGCGTCACTGATTGGTCGCCGCTGAGCTTGGTGACCAATCAGCGACAGGCGCAGTCCAGCCACGAATTGGCACGGGATCTGAACCACGCACGCCACCGCAACCGTCGGGAGATCAGCGGCGCCAGCCACTGATCTCCCGATGGTAGCCGCAGGTCATCTCCTGCCGCACGGAGATCAGCGGCGACGCAGCGGAAGTACCCCGACCGGCACTGGCGATCTCGCTCAGTGTGACACGCAGCAGAGACCAGGCCCCCACTGTGAGATCGCTGATCCTGTCACGGAGGTGGGTGAGCTTAGAATATGGGCACTTGTACCCCTGATCTTTTTAGACCCCAGAAACACCTATGTGTTACATAATCATCTGATTGTAAAGTATTTTTTCTCAAGTTATCAGAGCATATTTCATACTTGTGCCATCATATGCAAGTATAAAGCTTATCTATGAGAGTAAATGTTGCGCCCCGCATATGCAGGCGTCACAGAGGGGTACTCCACCCGTAAAAGAGGTGTAAATACTCCATCTGCAGATGGACCCTAGGATGGTGGGTGGGACCCATTCCCAGCACTCCCACATTAGTATAGGGCAGGAGGTTACCCGGGAGGGGATATAATCACCTCTAGGGGGATCAAGGAGGTCTTTGCAGCTAGGTCTCTCGGTTGGAGGACTAAGTGGAACGAGGCGGAAGGTCAAACCGGAGCAGTTTCAAGCCGCACTGGAGAAGAGAAGAAGGGACCTTGAGGAGGTCCTGGAAGAGGGCGGCCGACAAGAGAAGTACAGGCTCTACAGAGAAAGGGAGATCCTCAGGGTGGAGCGCCCATACTCCACGGGATACTCCAGTCCACCAAGAGAACGCCGGGCCCTAGTGTCTAGCCCAGGCTACGGGGTACTCAGGTGTCAGGCTGCAAAAGAGTTCAGCGGTGTCACGGGGAATGGTGGCCGTGCCTGACCCCGTGTCCTGGACCTATCTTCCAAAAAAGGGGTGATATTTACAGGGGACTATTTACAGTTGTTTGTCTGTCATGACGCCACCTGCAGTACCTGGTGAGATGCCACCAGCGCCGCCACAGTCCGCTGGAGGTAGATGGTATTGCGTCTAGCGTGGTAAAGTCCTCAGCAGGTAGGACTGGGACCTCCGGGGCAGCGTAATGAGAAGGGGCAGCTTGTAGTGGAGCTGGGATGGTATAGGGAGTGCTGGAACAGTCTATGAGAGGGGCCGGTAATGGAGAGGAATGACACACGCACACTGCAAAGTCTCTTTTACCTTTTACTGATGCTTGGCAGGTAAAGACTTCCCGGGCACTAACGGGTGGACAGGTTGCACAGTGTGTCCCCACAGCAAGTGGGTATAAGGCCTCCTCTGTTCTGTAGTGATGATTGAAGCACAGCCTGCTTGCAGCCAGACTTGCTTCCTCTCTCTTCCTGACTGTAGTGTCTCTCTCTCTCTCTCTCCTCCTGTGCGGTCTCCGTGTTACCCTTGCTGATCACTGCGGTGCTGTACTGCTGTGTCTGGCTCCCTCTCTTGACCCACAGGGGATAACTGGGTAGCCGAAGCCTCCTCAGTGTAACAGGGTTTTCTGTGGTCATAGAGTATCCCACAGGTGCAGGATCCCCAATATCCGGCACTTCTTTGGGCGAAACTCTTCTCCAAGTTTCCTGCCCCCTTTCGGCTATCTGCTTCTCGCCTTCCGTCCCCACTTAGGCTCGTGGGATGTCAGAAGGGCCACTCCGGGTCACTGGTTCGGGCCTAACCGCGGCACCGACCACCAGGACGTCTTCGCAGCTCTCCTAGCGTCTGCACACTCTGACTATCTCCTCCCCCAGCAGCAGTATTTATAGGGAAACTCACCTAAAGTCGGTGAGTAGAGCTCCCCCTACTGTGCTGGGGTGGAAGGTGTTGTATGTAGTAGGTACCTGCTGTGGAAACCCAGCTGTGCATTAGAGAAGTCTGTGGCTACCTGCGTGAGCAGGGCGCCACATACCCCCCTAGGTAACATCAGTACTCCTGGACTGAGCATTTTTGTTTTAACAAAAGAATAACAATAATAATAAGGAAACAGGTAACATATTTACAAAGTCTTAAAATATAAAAATTTACAAAAAGACACTGAAAATATAGAAAAAGGGAAAAACAGGTAAGCCCGTATGGTGCTAGTCCATCCACCGCAGGCTTTGAAGAGTTTGTGGAAACCCAGCTGTGCATTAGAGAAGTCTGTGGCTACCTGCATGAGCAGGGCGCCACACTAGGAACCAGCCAGAGTCCAGCCTGCAGTCGGCAACTGGCTGCTGTGGCTCGTTTATCAGCCGCAGCACCCTGCCATTGGAGCGGTCTGCCTGCTTCCTCACCAACGAGGGAGGGGATTCCCGGTACTACCTACACGGAGCTACTGGGTATAGATCAATCCAAAGCGGGGAAGAACGGACACGGGTTAGTTAACGAGGGTACATCAAGGGTTCCACCATACCACCTGTGATCCACTTGCTAGCCACCCGTTAAGCTACCTGTTCTTATAACATCTAAAGTGCTGAACTGTGAACTGTAACCGATGCTGCTACAAGTCATCAGTAAGGTACCCGGAAGAAAGTGACTTTGCTTCTGCTTGTATTTTCTTGCATCAACCTGTTCTTTTGCAGGAACCCTGCCCTGGAGGAACTGCCCTGCTTGTAGAGGGCTTTGCCAACTCAGCCGCAATACCATCCACTTCCGGCGGACTGTGGCGGCGCTGGTGACCCATCACCAGACACTACAGATGGCGTCACGAGAATTGTATATAGAATCCCCTGTAAATATTACCCCTTTTTGAAGTGTCACCCAGGACACGGGATCAGGCGCGGCTACCACTCCCCGTTACACAGCAACGTTTCCGTGGAGCCTGATACCCTAGTACCCCAAAGCCTGGGGCTCGACATAAATGACACCTGACAAATTCCACTACAATACTTTACTACATTGTTGCCACTTGCCAAACGCTTCCAGTGGTGTAATGCCTGCTTCTTACCTGCCCTCTTAGATGGACCTATATAAGTCCATTAGTATTTTATAAGCTCAGCCAAGTCTTTAAGATGTTTTAATATTCTACATTAAATACATAATGTGTTTTCGTTCTGAGGTTTTTATATAGAGGGGATAAAAGTGAAGCGATAAGCTTTTATTGCAATAATAAATACAGCAGCCGTTTACTATGTAGTTGTATTCTGAAAATTAGGGTCGAGGATTTTCATGTAAATGATGACTCTTTGGACGATGTGATCAGACTTCCACCATTTCAGGCACAATGTGTACCATACAAATGCATTTTTCTCATTTTCTGTGCAATGCCTTCCCAACAAATCTAGATTGTAAATGATTGTATTAGTAGATGCACAGGCTACGGTATTATTACTCGTTCATCTCTTAACCATATGGAACAGATCATCTTCATTTATAAAATGTGTCACGTTTGAATTACAAACACGGCACTTTAAAGCCCATTTGAAATCATGTTTAGCGTATTTGCATACATGTTTGTTTTATAAGCGCTGCCAGATCCAATTCTCTTTGGGAGTCAGCATAAAGACTGCCAACATCTGCCCTGCACACATCCACGGCATCAGACAATGACTGAGCAGTATAGTAAGTGGCAGAGGTGGGCATATCATTGGGGCAACATGTTCAGCTGTACAACGGCCCAGAGGTAAAGGGGTTCACGTTCACCTCCAAAACAAGTAGAATTGTGTATTATGATGAACCATTAGGGTTCGCACAAGAGAACAGTGAATAGTTTGCACCTTCAGACAAAATACTTACAAAAAAAGATGTTATGCACTCGATGCATTTTTTGGTTCAGAAAAGTTCAGATATTTTCCTACATGTGTCATTTCATGTTAATGACACCTCAGAAACAGAGCTTGTGCCCTATGTTAATGTGTGAAAATATGATTTAAATTTATTGTGAGCATGTATATAATGTGTGGGGACCTTGTGAGGGGCTGCATAATTGTGTAAAAACTATTACTTTATTGTACTCAGGTCACACTCTACATCCTGCTTTCAATGAGGTTAGTGGGCACATTGGCAGGTTTTAATACAGTTAGAGTAGGGACCGTCCTGAAGTGGGTACACCTTGACGAGGAGGGATGGCATAGTACACTTTTTGCAAAAAAACGTATGTACCAAGTATCCTGTGTTTTTAACAACACTTGTTTTGTACTTATTTATTGCAGGGTATTTTGTCATAATTTGCACATACTTTTTTTTCTATTGGTTTACTTTATTATTAACACTCTTTGAAGTCCTGTCGGCTTTTGCAACCAGAGCGGAGACTTCTCTGCATCTTTTACGCAATTTGCGTAGCCACACAAGCTATGCCTATTCTTGAAAGTTCTCTACACATTGAAATGTCAAAAAATTAGCTAAGATATCTATCACCACAGAATATAGAGTCTAAATAGTCTTTATTTTTTTTCAGCATGAGTCCTGGCAAATTGTAGACACGTTTTTTAAGTGCATGGGCTTTAAGAGAAGGTTTCTTCATAGATGACACCCATTTATGCCATTCCTCTGTAGTGTACGCTGGATTGTGTCACAAGACACGCTCACGCCAGTTGGGTTTCTATTTCTTTATCTAACTGCAGTGAACTTGCATTTCAATGTTATTGAACCATTCTCCCCAGGAGATACTCCGGTTTATGTGTTCACTTCCATGATCAGCCTGGATATCTCTATGGGCCGCTTTACACACACCAACTTCTGTGACCAACTTCTGAACAGATCTCTGGTTGCAGTGAAATCATGGACACATTGTTACATTTTGTGTCTGTGTACAAATGGAACAATGTGTCCATGATTTCACTGCAACCAGAGATCTGTTCAGAAGTTGGTCACAGAAGTTGGTGTGTGTAAAGCAGCCTTTATGGTACCTTTACACGCGGCAACATTTCTAGGGTGTCAACAGGTAACTTACTGGCTGCAGTGAAATCATGGAGACAAGGTTCTATCTTGTTGCTGTGTACAAATGGAATCATGTCTCCATGATTTCACTGCAGCCAGTAAGTTACCTGTTGACACCCTAGAAATGATGCCGCGTGTAAAGATACCATAAGAGATGGTTGCAACTGCATCTTTGTTAAATTTTTGTATCCCTTTTGCTACAGTATTCTGACTGGTAAAACTGGTTTCACACTGCAGTTTTTCTCTGATCAGGGTTCATCAGGTTTGTGTGCCAAAACCAGGAGTGAAACATGCAGAGAAAAAGTATAATTGAAAGATTGACACCTGTTCTGGGTTTTGGAGACACTCCTGGTTTTGGCACACAAACTGGATGGAACCTGATCAGGGAAAAACTGCAGTGTGACACCAGCCTTAGGCTGGGGTCACATTTGGGCAGGCAATTGCGTTCACTACATCCATATCTGGATGTGGTGAACGCAATTGCCTTCACACACATTGTCTTTGAAGAATGTATGCAGGAAACCGCAATCCGGTAACTGGATTGCTCCGGATGTGTAATCCGGAGCAATGCGGTTTACGTATACTTTGTTCATCCCTGCTGCCGCAGGGATGAACAAAGTGTTAAATGTGCATTAAAACATTAATTATTAATATTAGCTGTGGGCAACATGTCTCTGGGGGGTGCCCACCCCCCCTAGAGACATGATGTCCACTCCACTCAGCATGTTAGTCGTTAATAAAGCATTTACAGTAAGCCGGCTATTGTCGGCTTTGTACTAATTTATGAATGAAGCCGCGGCTCCCCTGACAGTAGAGCAGATACTGTACGTAATGTACGTATAGTATCTGCGGCTGTCCGAGGTCCTGTAACCATTAACATTAGGTCTATGGGCAGCGCACCCCCATAGACCTAATGTTATTGGTTTCAGGACCCTGGACAGCGGCAGATACTATACGTACATTACGTACAGTATCTGCTCTACTGTCAGGGGAGCCGCGGCTTCATTCATAAATTAGTATAAAGATGACAATAGCCGGCTTACTGTAAATGCATTATTAACCCCTAACATGCTGAGTGGAATGGACAGCATGTATCTGGGGGGTGGGCACCCCCTAGAGACATGTTGCCCACAGCTAATAATAATTAATGTGTTAATTAAACATGTAACACTTTGCGGCAGCAGGGATGAGCAAAGTATACAGTAACCGCATTGCTCAGGATTACACATCCTGAGCAATCCGGTTACCGCATTGCGGTTGCCAGAAGCACTCCGAAAACTGCAGCCTGCATGATTTTTAGCGCAGGCTGCAGATCCGGAGTCGGTAACTGGATTGCATGTAAAGCAATCAGGTTAACCATAATGGGCTCCTATGGGGAGCGTTTCCTGATACGGTTTTGAGCAACTTAGGTTGGCTTGACATCACGGATTTAGGGATCTGGGGCTGGTGGGTGTGAACCCAAGATCCCTGGATTGAGCCCTGGAGTCAAGGCATGACATAGATACTGCCAGTCACAGCTGGGCAAATGATATAGCAGTCTCAGACGCTACCGAGATCAGAATTTCGAGAACCATTCAGTTGTTCTACAAGTAGAAATTTCACATTCTGCGCTGCAAAAGCAATGTATTTGAATATCTCTGCAACAGAGTGATACAGTTTGAAATGGAAAAGAGCATCGGAAGGGAGCTCAGGGATTTTCATAAGGTATTTAATTTGTTTAATACACTTGCTTAAATAATGCTGTCATATTTCACAGTGCTTTTCATACATTAACAGCACTCTCTCCAATGGGGCTCACAATAAAAATCCCCTATTAGTATATCTTTGGAGTGTGGCAGGAAATTGGGGAACCCTGGAAGAAACCAACACAAACACGGGAGAACTTAAAAACTCCTTGCAGATGTTGTCCTTGGTGGGATGTGAACCCAGGACCCCTGGGCTGCAAGACTGCAGTGCTAATGACTCACCCAGGGTTATACGTGTACTCTGCTGCGGTTGGGATGTCACTGGTGGCCGTCCCAGATCCGTGGCCCTGGTGGTCAACAAAAAGGGGTAGTTGAAATGGGAATAAAGTTCAAGTTCACGTGACACCACCTGTGGTATCTGGTGAGTGCACCAGCGCTGCGTGGGGCCTCCAGGGATGATGGATGGGCAGCTAGGTGTTGAAGCTCCCCACAGGCGGAGCTGGATCCCTGGGGAGTTTGGTGATGATGATGGGGAATAGAGCAGGGATTTGGCCGGGCTGTTCGATAACAGGACAGTCTCTGTGGATGGCAGGGGTGCGGGGAATGAACCGACACACACACCACTGGTTGTTTCATTACCTTTTACTGGTGGAATTGCAGATAAACGTCCAGGGCAATGCCGGGTGTAGAGGATGCACTTCTGGGTCTCCACAGTGAATGGGCATAAGGCCTCCTTGTCTCTTTTCCCACGTGTGTGAAGCCCCTGCCCCGTGTGAAACTTGGCTGGCCTCCTCTGCTCTTTTATCACCTGTGCTGTCGTTGGGAAACCCTTGATGAACTACCGCTATTCCTCTCTCCGCGTGCCTGGCTCCCTGGTTGGTGATGGCACAGATGCCTGGGAGACGGAAGTCTCCACGGTAGACCGGTATTCTCTACTGGGCCAGGTTCTCTCCAGTAGACTCGGACTCCGGTGTCCAGGGTACTGTTTGGGCGAACCTAACGATGGCTCCTCAGTCCCCACTTAACTCTCTCTTCTCTCCTCGTCTTCCGACCCCACTCTTGGGCCCTGCAGGACTACTTCGAAGGCTGTTCAGGGTCACTGGCTCGGGCTTAACGCGGCACCAACCACCAGAACGTCTTCACAGCTCTTGTAGTGTCTGCACACTCTAACTAACTACACCCCCAGCAACAGTATTTATAGGGGATCTTGCCTAAGGGCAGGAAGTTGGGCTCCCCCTACTGTGCTGGGGTGGAAGGTGTTGTTTGTGTCTATGTACCCACTGTGGAAACCCATCCGTGCTGTAGGTGAGTCTGTGGTTACCACATTAACCACTGAGCCACCGTGCTCTTTTTCAGCATGTGACAGGTCCTATTTAGCAATTGTATCTTCTTCAGTATTTATATGTGAGAATCGATTAAAGTAACACATTACTATTAGATTAAAGTGCATCCTGTATACAAGGAACATGAGCTAAATTTCTTCATTCCTGATATACCTACCACGTAATATACAGACTCTCGCAGGAATAAGCCTCACTTGTATTAATGCTGTAAATCTGTGGAGGGTGAATACACAACACGTTGGGATATATAACTCCATCATATCTAAGCTCAGATCAGGTCACTTGTGCATAATAAAATGACTTGTAAACTCTATAGCCAGGAGCAGAACCACCATGGGTATAACAGGTGCACGGTACAGACGCCAAGCTGCTGCATCCAGTACAGAAACAATGCAGCTCAGTGCTGTGACTTATAGAGACATCAAAGTGACACTCCGCAGGTGTTCAGACTCTGCTACCAGCTGAACTGTTCGGTGCTAATAGACTGCCATCACCTACATCCCTGCTCATGTTGCAGGCCCATTCTTTGGTATATTAGTCAAGAAGTTCATTTACATGTGTGAAAATATTGAACTTAAAAAACTTTTAGATGTGTATTTATTTTTTGTAGCCAAACATAGTTGGAAGCTATAAATATTTACAATGCCTTGAAAAAGTATTACGTCGTGAACTTTTTCACATTTTTTTCACGTTACACCAAAAAACGTAAATATATTTTATTGGGATTTTGAATGATATACCAACACGAAATAGCAAGTATTTGTGAAGTGTACAGAAAATTATACAAGGTTTTCTAAATATTTTTAAAATATGAATGTGAAAATTGGGACATGCATCTGCAGTCAGCCCCCATAAGTCAATCATTTGACCACCTTTTGCTGCAATTACTGCTGCAAGTCTTTTGCCGTATGTCTCTACAGCTTTGCACATCTAAAGGCTGAGATTTCAGCCCATTCATTTTTGCAAAATAGCTCTAGTTCAGTGAGATTGGATGGAGAGCATCTGTGAACAGCAATTTTCAAGTCTTGCCACAAATTCTCAATGGGATTTAGGTCAGGTCTGTGACTGGACCATTCACACACATGAATCATTGCTGTCTCTTTCAAATAACTCTCTATAGTGACAGATCAAAACGGATCCGACACAAAATCGGATCCGGAAAACAGATCTGATTTGCTGTACTGCGTATGCTCAGAAGCAAGGTACAGCCCTACTAACTGTGGATGGATCCGTGGAAAACAAGGATCCTTGGACATCAGTGGCATCTTTTGGCACAGATCCGTGCCTGTCCATGTGATCAATTCAAGGATCACCACGGATGTGCAAAAAATGTGATGTGAAGGGGCCTTAGATGGAAGCAGCAATATCTGATCAATGTGAAGCAGCGAGGCATAACAACATCACCCTTTCCCTGAGTAGTTGATATCTATGGGAAATTGAACCCCTACCTAGCAATTATTGATGGTCTATCCTAAGTTATCTCTTAAAGCACCACTTCAGCAGGTTTTTTTGATTGAACCGCTAAAGTGGTGCTTTAAATATAACTCTCTACCCCCTGTATTATGCTCACTTTCCTACAGCTTAATCTTCTATTGCCACCGCTCTGGTCGGTCTCTGGTGATTTGTGACCTTTTGGAACCTCCAGTGTTTCATGAAGTGTGGTGCCCCACTATGCAGGCGTCACAGAGGGGTACTGCACCCGTAAAAGAGGTGCAGATACTCCAGCTGCAGATGGATCATAGGATGGTAGGTGGTACCCATACACCACCACTCCCACACTAGATCACACGGTGGGAGGTTACCCGGGAGGGAATAAAACCACTTCCAAGGGGAGCAAGGAGGTCTTTTGACCGGTGGGTCTTCCTTGGAAGGTAGGAGAGTGGGTCTCTCGACTGGGGGACCAGGAGAAAGAAGTTAAGGAAGGAAAGCTTCCCAGACGCAGAAAGTTACCGGGTACCGGAGCCCGCACCTGTGGGATACTTCAGGACTACAGAAAATCCGGAGGTCCGTGGAGGATATACTTCTCCCGGGCTTCTGAGCGACCAGAAGAGGGTACCAAGCACCGCTTGATGGTTCGGTGGTCAGCCAGCAGAGGGTAACCCAACGGGAGCAAAGGAGAGAGGACGCAGGAGGTCAGGTTAGCTTTATGGAACCAGACTTCACCACCACTGGGAAGCAGGAAAAGAACAAACAAGAATAGAATACGAAGGCACACACCAAGGGTCCACCATACCACCTAAGATCTGCCTGCAGCCACCCGTTCAGCTACCTGTCCTCACATCATCAGGAATACTGCACTGTAACTTTTGTATGAAACCAATACAATTGCCAGTAAAGTACCCGGAGGAACAGTGACTGTGGACTCAGCCTGCTTTTGTTTTGCATGAACTTATTCCTCTACAGGAAAGCTGCCCCGGAGGTTCCAGTCCTACCTGTGGGGGACTACACCATCCAAGCTGCGATACCATCAATCTCCAGGGGACTGTGGCGGCGCTGGTGCAAATCAACAGAAACTACAGGTGGCGTCACGACGACAAACTGTATATAATACCCTGTAAATAAAACTTTTTTCAAAAGAATAGTCCCCCAGGACACAGGATCAGGCGCGGCACCGTTCCCCATGACACAGTTAGCCCCTTTGCTGCCTGACACCTGAGTACCCCACACCCTGGGGCTTGACAGAAGCATGCCGGAGGTCACAACTCAATACAACTGTATGAGAACCTCGTTCTGACTCTAATAGAGATACACTGGGAGCTTGTGACAGCCAGACGTTAGACTCAGAAGATTACATTGCAGCACCAGAGCAGTGTCCTTAAATGGTGAAGCTGCTGCAAGGTGAGTATATGACAGGGGGCTTAGGGTGCCATGGCAGTACTGAAAGTGGTGGAGTGGTGCTTTAAATGGCATTATAATGCATAATACAACAACTGATAATTTAGAAGGAGCCAGAAAAATTGTTGTATTTGAGTCAGGAGACACAGTGTCTCATGTGTCCTGGCAACAGCTCTCCCAGAACCCGTGAATAGTGTCAGTGCTGGTAATTACAGTGACGTGCCCCAGGGCCGTGGGGTACTCGGAACCGGGCTATACAGTCTCTAGGGTGTCACGGGGGTCGAGACCCGGCTTCCATGACCCTGGGTTCAGTAGAAAGGGGGAAAAGTTTTTGGGAATGGTGAGGTTTAAATTGAAAGTTATTTGTGACGCCACCCGTAGTGTGTGGCTATATGTGGCCACCGCTGCAATCGGGACCACTGGGGATGATGGCAGGTGCAGCTAGATGGCAGGCCCTCTACGGGTAGTGTCAGTCCCCAGGGCATCCATGGTTGTAGTGTATTTGTGGAACCCACTGGGATGGGGTACTCGGTACCGGACCGGGTTGCTGCTGGGGATGTCACGGAGGTCCTGGTCCGGACCGTGTCCCGGGTTCACACAAGTAAAAGGGAATATGTACAATGGATTAAAGTTTGTCATGACGCCACTCACGGGTTGTGGTCAATGATGGGACCACCGCTGCAGCGCTTCTCTGCCAGGAGGATGGATGGGCTGCAGCCAGATGGATGAGCCCGCCGTGGGTCGGGATGCTCCTGGCAGGATAAAAGGTATTTTCAAGCAGTTCGTGGTACCTGGAATCAAACACGGACACACAGGCAGGATTCACCGGGTTTACTTGTCAGCTCTTCCAAACAGTTTACAGCAGTTCTCAGCACAGTTCTTCAACACATGTTACAGTCACTTTACTCCGGTTTTGCTGAACCCACTGCAGCCAGGTTGTCATTCTGAGACCCCTCACTCTTTCTAATGTCCCTTCAGGCTATTCTTTTTCTTAAGTGTTTCTCTGTGTTGTATGGCGGCAGCTAGCACCCCTTTGGGTCCTCGTGGTTGCTGCTGTGCCTTTCACCCTTGTTGTGGGAACTCCAACTTGGAATTGGGGCTCCCCGTCGGTGAATCTGGGCATACTGGGTAAATCTTCGGTCCCCTTCAGAGCCGACACTCTGCTGTATGCCTAGCCTGCAATAGCCCTCTCCTGCAAGGCACTACCAGGCTCCTTCTAACCCGTGTGACTCCAGCTTCAATAGGGAAGACTACTCGGCCTGTAGTTGGTTGGAGCTGCCAAGTTCCTCGGACCCAGTGCTGCTGGTTCGGCCTCTGTCCTCACACTCCCCTGGGATGCCGGCTATGGACGAGCTTTCTCTCCATGGTTTCTCTGACTCTGTGGATTTTGCATCTCCATCTAGCCCAACCCCACCGGGACGTGTGTCTTTCTGTCTGCTCTTGTCTTTACTGGTCGGCACCCTTGGCCTACTGTGTCTTTGCAGCTCAGTCTACCTCGGCCTACTGTGTCTTTTCAGCTCAGCCTACCTCGGCCTACTGTGTCTTTTCAGCTCAGCCTACCTCGGCCTACTAACTCCTTCCTCCTCTTCTCCCAGTATTTGTACCTTCTGTCACCTGATCTACATGCTTCCCACCCACTGTCCTCTAAACCCACCACCCCTTGCCCGCCTAGAATTCCGGGCTCCGGGTTGGGTGCTGCCTCCTAGTGGTGTGTGGGACGTTCATGAGGGTGTTTAGTATATAAACTGTCTTGCTTTCTGCCTGGCTGCAGTTCCCTATGTGGCCACCCTGGTTGTAGAGGCGCCACATAATGTACGTGTGTAAAGTGCTCCATACCTTCAGACAGCATTCACGATCTCTGTGGGTTGCTGTCTCTTTCTCCCATCTGTAGATAATCAATTGAATCCACACCGTACTGGGCTTTACCAGGCTTTTACTTGTTACTCTCAAAAACACGATTCACAACAGTTCCAAACAGTTCTTTTCACAACACTTGCAAAATACTTTGCCTTACACAGCAGCTCTTGACAGTTTTTACTGGTCTAGGTTCTCACTGCAGCTGGGACGGTTCCTCTGCGTCATTCTCTCTCATTGTACCTTTCGGGCCCTTTCGTTTTCTCTCCACTCCTTGGTGTACAGTCACGGTCCGGCTGTCACAGGCTTTGTAGTGAGTTGTCCCACACCCCGGGTTACTAGCCCTAGTACGATGGCTTTGTCCATCACCGCACTGATTGTTAGGTTCGGGGACATAGAGTTCCCGCACCCCACCGGGTTGGGCATTTGAAGCTTTCCCGGCCACATCTACAGAGCCAGCACTGGTTCTCTGGCCCAGCCACCAGTGTCTCGGGTTAGTCGGGTACACTTGACTCCTTCTGTCCTCCTCCAGTGTCAGCCTGGGTTCCCAGTCAGCCATTAGTGGTGCAGGCTGCCGGGCCCCGCTAGTCTCAGTTTGGTCTCAGTCACTGACTAGCTAATGGGTGTCTTGGCTTGGAAATGCTTCCCACTTCACCACCCTCCAGGGAACCTCTTTGCTCTTCTCTCATTTCCTCTACCCCAACTTAGTGTTCCTGGGTTTTACTCCAGTTCCTCCGCCCCTTTCCCAGGTTCTTTTCTACGTTTCTCCCACATTTAGATACTCCCATCACCCCTCCCTTGACATGAAGTGACTTAGGCTCAGGATCAGAGTGTGTGTGTGTGTGTGTGTGTGGGTGTTTGTGCAAATTGACCACCTTACCAGTCCCAGCTGTAGTTCACCTCTGTGGTAGCGGCGCCACAACAACATCCTGTCAATCATCCCCACTAAGGCCTTAAGGCGGGTCTTCGGAAACAGATTACACAAAGAAGGCAGGGCCCCGGGCCCGAACCCTTCTCAGCTGATTGACAACTGATCGTTGCCCAGGTTACTGGCAACCGCTAGAGACCGGTTTTCTAGGAGCACCTGTTTGAAGCTAATTACTATACATCCTGTGGATGCAACCCTAAAGCTGGCTGGGTTGTTGAATACAGCAACAAAGCTGGCACTGCTTATAACTTTGGAGAAGGCACTGTTTGGGTCAGTGGATCAGTCATGATGCTGGCTAAAACTATCAATCTTCAAGGGTGCACAGCACATGGCAAACAAGCTGCGTATCAGGATTCCAGCTCCAGATTACCCTTTGTGTCTCCTTGCCCTTATTCCAGATGACTTCTGCTACCTCATTCCTGTCCATGTGTTCCAGCTTTCCTGCCTGCATAAGCTCTGGTCCATCTTCCAGGTCTTGCTTGAGCATTTTACTTGATCTCTGGCTCCTCTGTGCATCTCAAGTTTGTGTTCCTTCAACAGTTTTTTCCGGTTCGGCTATATCCAACTTCTCTGCAATCAAAAGTCCAGCTAATCTCCATCTGCTTCCAGTTGGCCTCCCTGCCGCGAGTTGCTCTGTCTAGAGTTTGTTCCTGCTTCAGTTTCTGTCGGTCTGCCCTGCTTCACGTGAGCTCTGTTTGTACTAAAAAGCTCCACTGCTGCCATTTATTTAAAGTGTAACTGCCGTTTAAATTTATATTTAATAATAATGTAGACCAAGTGATTATAATAAACTGTCAAATATGCTTCAGAAGTAAAATCTGGAGGAAAACCTTTCAAAAACCTTTCAGAAAATGTCCCCACTAGGCTGTTTCTAAATCTGATATATACTCATTGTCAGGCAGATCCGTCTTCAGCTTCACACACTGTATACGGCCATATACAGCTGATTAAAGTCTCAAGTTACCTCAGGCAGGAAGCGTGCTGAACTCTGGTTGTCAGACAAAGCTCCTGTGATCTTATCTGACTCTTCTCCATTCACATTCACTCTGCTCCATGTTATCAGCTGAGAAGCTGTGTGGAGGCCATCAGCTGATTGCACAGACCAGAGCCAATGTGAATGGAGAGGAGTTAGAAAACATCACAGAAACTGTGTGCTGACAGCCTGAGCTCAGCATTGTCCCTACCTGAGGTAACCTGAGTCTCTGATCATCTGTATTGTGAACGCTGTGTAGGCCCCGCGCTTCCCTCCCTTATATGGCCATATTCAGTGTGTGGAGCTGAAGATGGATCTCCTGACAACCCGCATATGTCTGGTTTACAAACAACCTAGTGGGGACATCATCTGGAAGGTTTTTGAAAGGTTTTCTTCCAGATTTCACTTATGAAGTATATTTGACAGCTTATTATAATCACTTATTCTACATTATCATTAAATAAAAATGTAAACGGCAGTTACACTTTAAGTTTATGGAATTGCTGTTGCAGTGCTCTGGACTATTTGGGACTTTGCTTTGCACTGCATTCAGTTTTGGACAGGTTCTCAGAGACTATACTGTTGCCAGGCCTTCTCGGGTATGAATTGTTACTTATAGACTGTTCTATTTTCGGCCACTTCTAGTGTGAACTGTTACTAGAGAATATTCTGTTTGGCATCATTGTGAATGAAGTGTTACTAGGAGACTATTCCACTTAGCATTACTGTGAATTAACTGTTACTTGCACAATTAATGAACTCTGCTCATGTTTGCTGCACCTGCACGTTTGTACTTGTTTGCCACATTGTAAATACAGACTTTCACCTATATCTTGTACCTTGTCTCAGTCATGTCTTTTCCCCAACACCATTATATTCCTGAGATATCCACACTAGTTGTTACTCTGAGAGGCAGAAAAGTGGAACAATCCTGAAGATCAACAATGAGACTGAGACAACCACTTTAGTCTATAAGCATGGGTTTTCTTTTCTGTAGGAAGAAACCTAAATGCCCTCAAAAACACAGGGAAAACTAACAAACTCCATACGATGCCATTAACTTGATTCAAACTCAGGATCCGAGCTCTCTAAAGCAGTAGCAGTAATGCCTGAGTTACCACATTGTTTGCCGCTTATACTATACATCATGCTTGTCGTAAAAAAATGCTAAGTACTACTTAAAGGGATCATCCACTACTTGGGCAACCCATTCTTAAATAATGACAATGATGCAGGTGCCATAGGTAAATATCTGTTATTTTTATTTTACACTTGGGAGTAGAGCATTTTCAAAAAGGTTGTCCAACTAGTTGGTAACCTGTTTAATTTTTGCCCAGGGATTCAAGTACATTGCTAAGTATTGATATCGCAGAGGTTGCAGTTACACCTAAACGCCCCGTTACACACAGCGATATCGTTAACAATATTGCTGCAACGTCACAGGTTTTGTGACGTTGCAGAGACCTCGCCAACGATATCGCTGTGTGTGTCACGCACCAGCAATCGGCTTCCCCCGCTGGGAGATCGCTGATAGGTAATGAATGAACTGGACCATTTTTTGATCAGCGATCTCCCGCTGGCTAGGCTGCATCGCTGTGTGTGACACAGGCAGCAACCAGCGATCCCCTGTCTATAACCGAGACCCTGTACGATCCCAATGACCGTCGGGTGTCAGGCGCATCGCTGGGTGATCGCTGGTAAGTCTGCCTGTGTGGCATCTCAAAATAAAAAACACATCAAAATTTAGTCAGGTAAAATATTCGTTGCACCTTGCAGACGGCTGCCAGCTCCACTGGTGGGCAACACAAGTGTATGAACACCGATGCTCAATCCCCTGCAACCCAAACATGGGGGCGGCTGTAGCGCCTGCGTCCAGCCATGCTGACAAGGAGGAGACTGGTGGTATTCATGTACACAAGGTTATCAGCCACACAGGTCTAAGTGAAGCAAAGTGTTAGAGCTCAGCCTATTGGTCACAGCCAACTATTAGAAAAGGCGGGACAGAGACAATGGCAATGGAGGCTAAACGCATCCTTGCTAGAGGACCCAATTATCTTAGCAGATGTGAATCAGAAGGTGAAAGACTATTTTGTTCTAAATATATCTCCAGATGTGTCGCCAGTGACAACTTGGCACGCTCACAAATGCGTACTAAGAGGCATATTAATACAGCATGGGGCTAGACTAAAGAAAAAAAGAGATGCTGAGATTCGGGAACTCATAACCAAATTGAAAGATCTAGAAACCAGACACCAACGACAGGAACTCCCCTCGGTGAAGAAAGATCTTTTAGACGTTAGAGAAACATTACGTTCTAAATTACTGCAAAAGGCGAAGGGTGTGCTTTCACGTTGCCGTCGCCACTTTTAAGAACATGGGAACAAGACGGGCAGATCCTTGGCTAGAGCCTCTCGACTGCAGAAAGCTGCTACATATGTACCTGAGGTACTCAATCCGAGTACTTCACGATATACAAAATTTCCCTCAGATATAGCAGAGGCGTTTAAACAGTATTACACTGCTTTATACAATTTAGATGATGCTAAACCAATGGCAGCACCTCTGTTTTCAAAGCCCGTATACGAGACTATATTAAAACTTCGGGTTTGCCAAAAATCCCGGAATCAATTCTCGCATCCTTGGAAGCTCCAATCTCAGAGATGGAAGTAGGGGAGGCTATTACGTCAGCTAAATCTGGCAAGGCCCCTGGCCCCGATGGTTTTACGGTGACCTACTACAAGAAACTTAAGACGCTCCTACTTCCACATTTGACAGCTTGCTTTAACGCTATGTCGGAGAAAACTCCACCTCCCAAAGATGCCTTACGTGCCACCATAGCGGTGATTCAGAAACCGGGTAAGGACCCTTTGCTTTGCTCCAGTTACCGCCCGATATCCCTACTTAATGTGGACATCAAATTGTTTGCTAAGATATTAGCGGCCAGGCTCTCGCCATTCATCCCTGATATAGTACACCCGGATCAAGTGGGATTCGTTGCCGGGCGGGAGGCCAGGGACAACACAACCAAGGCTATCAACTTAATACATCATGCAAAGGTTTCTAATGTCCCTCTGATGCTACTATCAACGGACGCCGAAAAAGCGTTCGACCGCGTTCATTGGTCCCTCATAGAGGAGACTCTACTGCATATCGGGTTGGGAGCAAGGATGCTTGGTTGGGTGTTGTCCCTTTACTCTGTTCCGTCGGCGAGGGTCCGGGTGAACGGTATTTTATCTGAATCTTTGGATATTACTAATGGTACACGTCAGGGATGTCCGCTATCCCCGCTGATCTTTATCCTGACGTTAGAGCCATTGCTGCGTCATATCAGGGGGAATGGTGACATCTCGGGTCTAAGATTGAGATCGCATACACACAAAATAGCTGCTTATGCTGACGATCTTTTGTTTTTTGTGAGAAACCCCAGGGTCTCTATCCCAAATCTCCTGAAAGAGTTGGAGAGATACCATGCTCTCTCGAACTTCAAAATTAACAGAGCCAAATCAGAGGCCTTAAATGTCTCGCTCCCTACTGAACTGGTCACTGAACTGAAAGATGTCTTTGCGTTTCATTGGTCACCTAAATCCCTCTGCTATCTGGGATTGCAGCTTACACCGGATGTCCGTAATATATACGGAGCAAATTTTCCCGCCCTGCTAACTACAATTAAAGCGGAATGCGAGAGATGGATGTCGTTGGCCTTTACATGGTTGGGTAGATGTCAACTTTTTAAAATGACTATCCTTCCAAAGATCTTATATTACCTACAGACGCTTCCCATCGATATCCCAGCATCCTTTTTCAAAACGGTCTCACAGCTCCAGACGAGATTTATCTGGAACAAAATGAAACCGAGAATAGCAAAATCTATCTTACATAGACGTAGAGGAGACGGTGGACTAAACCTTCCAGACGTCAAATTATACCATATCGCCAGCCACCTAGCACGCGTAATAGATTGGTGCAGACACAGCGAGAGTAAATTGTGGGTCCAGATAGAACAGGACTTTACTCCTCTTAGACTTCAAACATTGCCATGGGTTATATTGCGAAGAGACGAGACTGTCACGGGGCATCCAACGATCGGACCTACTCTTAAGATCTGTAACAATAAATTGGTTAGGTCTACCATGATACCATATGCTTCGACTATGTCCCCGATTTTGAGTCATCCTGATTTTACACCGTGTATAGATGACCCTTTATTCCAGAGGTGGATTTCGGTTGGACTGGACAGAGTGGGGAGTTGGGGTGATGGAGACGTATGGCCCTCTCTAGAACAACTTAACGAGATCACACACCCGATAGCTTTGGGATTCTGGAAATGCCTACAGCTTACACATTATTTACGGACACTACCCCCTAAATCGACCTACCTCAGACCTAAGACGCTATTCGAACACCTATGTCAAAACGAAGGTGACTGTAGACATGCCCTATCGAGATCATATGCATTTTTGATCTCCCCCCCAGACTTGTCGACCCCACAGTTTATGCTGAAGTGGGAAGATGACCTGGGGCTGGAACTGTCATCTGATCAGAGATCAAACATATACGAATTAGCACATTCTACCTCAATATGCTCACGATTACAGGAAGCCAACTATAAGTTACTAACTAGATGGTACAGAGTCCCCTCGCGACTACACGAAATTTTCCCCTCAATTGATGCAAACTGTTGGAGGTGTGGCGAGGCAGAAGGTACATTGTTCCATATATTCTGGGAGTGTGTAAGACTCCGGCCGTTCTGGTCTGAGGTGATAAAGATTATTAGAATGGTAACGGACTATCCTGGTGAACTTAACCCGGGTCTCTTTATGCTCCACCACTGTGAGGTTCCTACACATAACTATAGGCGATCTCTATTGAGATTCCTCGTGATGGCGGCGAGATCTTGCATCCCAATTCTATGGAAGAAGGAGACTTGCCCTTCAGTTGCTTTATGGATAGAGAAAGTAAATGACCTCATGCACTTGGAAGACTTGACATCCTCGCTTCATGATACATATGTACAGTTCAGAAACACTTGGTTTAGCTGGATGACATTTCAACAGTCTGATATATATAAGTCCCATAGAGGTCTCTAGTCGATTCAGCTAATCTGAAACATTATTGGATTGGGAATGTGAGTAATCCCTGTTTTGTTTCCCCCCCCCTACCCCTGTTCCCTCTCTATTTCTTCCCACTTTTTCTCTCTTGTCTTTCATTTCTTTCTCTTCTTAAACTTATTTGTAGTGTTTGTTGGGTAAGCAAACCTTTACTGTTTACTATTGAAGTTACAGGTATGAAGTCTATAGTAAACTTAACCTACATATAAATTGGGAGAAAACTCTATCGTGTCCCTTCTGTAAGAGGATATTGTATAATAAGGTGTTTTCCAGAGGATGTATTGGCTTACCCAATTGTTAATGTTTATTGTTAAAACATTGAAACGAAGAAATAAAGAATTATAAAAAAAAAAAAAAAGAAAAGGCGGGACACTCTGCACCAAATACATGCATCACAGTGACAGGCGACCCCAGAGGGCTCAGCCTCAACTGCAGATATAAAAAGGTGCAACAAAACACTATAGATGAAAAATGTGAGGTGTTAGTGGATACTTTGGCCAAAATAACGTAAGCTCTTAACCCACGTCAATGGCACTCACGCTTATGAGTCCTATCCATATGTCTAACCATATGTTTGTTTGGTGGGTAAACCACCAGAAATTCAGAAACAGTCACCGAATAGGACATAATATTACAAAAAAAAACCTCACCAAAATTTAGCCAGGTAAAATATCCATTGCACCTAGCAGACAGCTGCCAGCTCCACTGGTAGGCAACGCAAGTGTACGAACACCGATGCTGAATCCCCTGCAACCCAAGCATGGGGGCGGCTGTGCAATGGATATTTTACCTGGCTAAATTTTGGTGAATTTTTTGTGTGGCATCTCACCAGCGACCACATAGCGGCGCATCAGCGATCCTGGCCAGGTCGGATCGTTGTCGGGATCGCTGGTGCGTCACAACATGTAATGGGGCCTTAAGCCTTCCAGTCACAGGACTCAAATGATCAGTCATCAGTCTGTGAGATAAGAGTATTGCATTGATAATGTTGGGAGAGAAAATGATCTGACCAGCTGAATTTCAGCAGCCGATCCTTTTGTTCTCTCTGGATAAAAGCCGAGCCTAATGCTCCTGTGTATGAAGGAGTCAGGAGACATAACTGTCATCATTCATCTGACAGCTAATGTGTATTGGGTCTTTACCTCTGTACTGACATTACTGTATGCATTCCCTCTGTAATGTATGGATTGTCCTTGTGCTATAATGCTGTAACTATATTCCCTGTGCTCTGACATTGCTATGATTCATAGACGTTAGCCATGATATCACTATGTTTATTACCCTACTTCTTGGACATTATATCACTGTGGACATTATTCCCACACCACGACATCACTGTGTTTACTATTTCCTATGTGTTCAGAGGGTTATCTCTTTGCCCATTATCTATGCATGGTGACATCACTATGGGCTTTTAGTATGAGTCTGTATTTATTATACATTATTTGCTATGCCATCACTGTGCTTTCTTTTCCATGTTCTGTGATATTATTTTTAAATAAAACACATGTAGTGCTCTGGACCACGAGGATACTGGTGTTTAGTGTAATGTAAATGTGGACAAAGCTGCTTCCTCCGATTTCCTAAACCAGGGAAGGATAACTATTGGGCCAGAAGCGTAGTTATGAAAAAGATCATTCAACCATACGGAGAGCAATTGATTAAATGCACTGAGCTCCTAATTATGAGACACAATCCAGAACTATAAAAGAAAACACCAAGATGTTAGTGACGACCACAACCAGCACCAACATCTCACTGGTGTATGTCAAACACTTGGCGCAAAGTTTCATTTTTATTCAAGATATAGCACTTAGAGGCTTCATCTAGTTAAAGAGCCAAATAAAAGACGCATAGAAATGCCAATAGCCTTCAATACATACAACAATTTACTTTTTGGACTTGGGGTTTAACAAAATGCCAATTACTAATTTTTGGACCTTAAAGACCTAACACAAACAGCGGCTCTTATTATATATGCTTCATTTCTTGGCAAACAAAGAATACATTATGTTTAGTATCACAAAAAGGGTAATTCTACCAGATGAGGCTTATGGTTATACACGGTGAAATAAAGGAGGCCATTTGGCCAGAGGCCCTCCCAGGACAGGCCAGATGGATGGCAAATTTATTAGTGCTGGGAATGAACTAGGTTACATCGAATGCAATGAAACAATGAAATAACCCATCTGTGCATTTGCTCGTAATGAAAGCAGAAATTGCAGAATAATTGGCCCTGACCCATATGCTGTCCCATAACATGTAATGGGTGTCATTATTTTGGCTTCAGGTTTACTATTAAATGAGAGAAAACGCCTGTTAAAGAACAGTCAGACGACATGGGGTGCTTCAGAGAATTCACTTTATTACGTTATTGCCTTTGTAGGGAGGAAGAAACACTGCATTAATATTATTGAGATACATCATTTATGGAATTAAAACTGCAATCAAAATGTCATGAGAAAAAGGAAATACCGTAAGTGCTGAAGTATTAATGGGAAGAGACAAGTATTGACTGTAACGCTGGGTTCACACGCTGTGTTTTTGCCACGTTTTTTTTCTGCTCCATTTTCCCCTAAAAACGCATCTGCGTCTGTGTTAACAGCAAAGTGAATGGATTTTCACTTTTGCCATTCATACACAGTGTTTATTATGGATCCACTTCTGGGGTACAAAACGTGTCCGTGAAAAGAATGAATATGTCAACTAATTGGTGTTTTTTTCCCTGCGTTTCCTCCATAGACCCCCATTATAAAAAAAAGCGCTGGAATAGCGCATTGCTCTTCACACAGTCCGCTATTCCAGCACATTTGCAGCTGAAAGCGAAGGAGCAGCAGGATGTGAAGTCACACAGGAGAAGGGAAAACAGGAAAAAGAAATTCCACCATTTAGGAATCCCATGTTCCTGTTCCCATGTGAGATAAATGTGTGTCTGTGTGTATGTGTGAGTCGGGGCTGTATTTTCGCTTTAGGCTGGTTTCACACTGCAGTTTTATCCCCTGATCAGGTTCCATCCAGTTTGTGTGCCATAACCAGGAGTGTCTCCAAAACTCAGAACAGGTGTCAATCTTTCAATTATAGGTTTTGCCGAGCCCCAGGGTGTGGGGTACTCGGGTATCAGGCCCAAGGGTTAATGCTCCTGCTGTCACGGGGAGTGGTGGCCGCGCCTGATCCTGTGTCCTGAGGGACTATTCTTTGAAAAAGGGATTGATATGTACAGGGGATTATATACAAAGTTTGTCGTCGTGACGCCACCTGTGTAAAAAACGCGTGCCCCAATAGCAAAAACGCATGCCCCAATAGCAAAAATGCATGCCTAAAGTGCATGCATTTTTTGGCATGCATTTTTGCACTTAAGTGAGGAGCTGCCTTCAAAAACGCATGCGAAAACGCATGGTACCATTAGTACCATTTAGTACAGGGGTCTCAAACTCGCGGCCCGAGGGCCGCATGCGGCCCCTGGGGCTTCACTATGCGGCCCGCAGCACCTTGGACAACTTAATGATGCATCGCCCCACTGCAGGGAGCTGCTGCAGTCCCTGCTGTGTGATGTCTTCTGTCCGCAGCACTAACAAGCTCTGCCACTCAGCAAGATCAATGCAAGCTGCCAGCCAATGAGAGGCTGGCAGATTGCATTGATCTTGATGAGCAACAGCGCTTGTCTGAGCGGCGGCTGGAGGAAGTCATAGCACAGCGGAGGCCGGAAGTCAGTACAGCAGGGACCGCGGCGGCCCCCTGCACTGGAGCAATGCATCATTAAAGTAAGAAAAGTGTGTGTGAGGGTGAGTGTGTGAGTGAGGATGTGTGTATAAGAAAGTTGTGCGAGTTTCAGTGTGTGTATGAGTGTGAGAGTGTGCATGAGGATGTGTGAGTGTGTGTGAGAGTATGTGTGTGGGGGGGGGTTGTGTGTGGGTTTGTGTGTGATAGTGTGTATTTGAGTGTGTAAAAAGAAGGTAAAACAGGATGGGGGGCATCACTATAAAAGTAGATCAGGATGGGGGACATCACTATAAAAGGGGATTGGGATGGGGACATCATCACTAAAAGGGATCAAAATGGGGGATATCACTACTAAAGGGGAATGGGATGGGGAACATCACTAGAAAAGGAGATCAGTATGGGAACATCGCTACAAAAGGGGACCATGATCGATGGGTGACATCACTAGAAAAAGGGATCAGGATGGTGGACATTACTAGAAAAAGGGATCAGGATAGGGATCATCACTAGAAAAAGGGATCAGGATGGGGGACATCAGTAGAAAAGGACATTACTACAGGATGGGGACATTACTACAAGAAAGGGATCAGGATTTGTACTTTACTACATTGAGCCAAAAAATTCTGGTATTACTAAAATTACCACTTAGTCCCACAAGAGATGCGGCCCTCCGCTAAAAATGTTTTTCTATGTGCGGCCCACCAACCCAGCCGAGTTTGAGACCCCTGATTTAGTACTATGCAAAAACGCATGTGTTTCCCATAGGGGCCCATGTTAAAAAACACATGCGTTTTTGAAACAGCACCAAAAACGCATGGTAAAACGCATAAAACGCATGGATGCCAAAAAGCACCTAAGACAATCCATGCAGAAATGTCAAATGCATGCAGAAACGCATGCTTATTTGTAAGGCACCAAAAAACGCATGCCAAGTGTGACCCTAGCCTTAGATGGTTAAGTCCTCCACGGGTAGGATGGGAACCTCCGGGGCAGCGTTACTGTAAAGGAATAAATTCATGTAAATCAAAAGCAAGCTGAGTCCAAAGTCACTGTTCCTCCGGGTACTTTACTGGCAATTGTATTAGTTGCATACAAAAGTCCCGCGTTGAGCACACTAGCCACAGCGCGGGAGCGCAGGGCAGCTCGGACCACACAGGTTATCTTTATGTGCATTACCCTGTCCTTACCTTACTACCCATACCAACAGAGAGTGCTGGGAACACCATTGACCTTATGGTGGATCAGCATAATATTAAAGGAACGGTTCTATTGAGTGCCCCCCGGATTCAACAAAGCCTATTGCTACCACAGCGACACTTTGAGAAAGGTCCGATGTTTTGGACCGAAACGGCTTTTAGTCCTCTGACGAAGGCAGTGCCTTTGCCGAAATGATGAATTTATTGTTTTTTTCCTTGAACATATGGACTGCTGATAAAATAAAAATCAGATTCACTTGATTCCTCTGACTCTCGAGTCAAATCATTTTTCTTCAAACATATTTCTGAGTGCCAAGGTCAATTTTCTTAAAAGTGGACACTAATTTTTTGCTTTATAATTCTTTATTTAAAAGTTTTCACAAATAACAATAGGCAAAAAAATGAGATTGTCTCATGATAATTAGCAGGTCTCCAGAAACAATAAGGTCATGTAACACAACTGTTCTTGCCATACTTGAATATTTAGGAGTAAATTTGGCCCATAGGTGTCAGACATATGGAATATATCAAGAACAAAAAAAAAAGACAATCACATCCATCGATAGGGTCAGAAATACTTGAGGGTTCGTGAGGACCAACAGATATCTACGGTAATGGACCAAGAATAAATGTGATATACGCTGAAGAAGAGGAAAAAGGAGAAGGATACAGAGAAGAGATAGAAAATAAAGAATAGGTGGTATGAGGGGTTGCGGGAGAAAAACAAACAAAAAAAAAAATTAAAGAAATCAGTGGCCAGGTCCCGCACCCTCGTTGCCACCCAGCATCTATATACATAATCACCAGTTTTGCGCTTCCGGCCACTGTGCCGCTATCGCGAGCTGCCACTGGCCGGAAGCGCAAAACTCCTGGCGCCACACACCCCAACCACTGCCCGCCGCTGACCTGCTCCCCCGCCACATCCTCCCGATCCCCCGCAATTACCGCTCAGCGCTGACCGCCGCCTCGGCGTGACCCGCTATTACCGCCCAGCTCGGACTACCGAGCACACAGTGCGACCCCAGCCCGCCCACAGCCGCGCTCTGCATGGATGACGTCACGGCCTGTCCAGCCCCTATCCCCAGATCCCCTCAGTGTCTGCACCAATGTATGTATACAATGTGTGTCTAATGTGTGTATACTCTCTGTAATGTCTCTATACTGTCTCTAATCGCTCTATACTGTCTCTCATCTCTGTATACTGTCTGTAATGTGTCTATACTGTCTGTACTGTGCCTATACTGTGTCTCATGTGTCTATATTCTGTGTCATGTGTCTATACTCTCTGTAATGTGGCTATACTGTCTGTAATGTGTCTATACTTTCTCTAATGTGTCTATACTGTGTGTAATGTGTCTATACTCTGTGTAATGTGTCTATACTGTGTGTAATGTGTCTATACTGTCTGTAATATGTGTATACTGTTTGTAATGTCTGTATACTGTCTGTAATGTGTGTATACTCTCTGTAATGTGTCTACTGTCTGTAATGTCTGTATACTCTCTCTAATGTGTCTATACTGTGTGTAATGTGTGTATACTGTCTAATGTGTCTATACTGTGTGTAATGTGTGTATACTGTCTGTAATGTCTGTATACTCTCTATAATGTGTCTATACTGTCTCTATTGTGTCTATACTGTGTGTAATGTGTGTATACTGTGTGTAATGTGTCTATACTGTGTGTAATGTCTGTATACTGTCTGTAATGTCTGTATACTGTCTGTAATGTGTCTATACTGTCTCTAATGTCTCTATACTGTCTCTAATGTGTCTATTCTGTGTGTAATGTGTCTATACTGTGTGTATTGTCTATACTGTGTCTAATGTGTCTATACTGTGTGTAATACCTGTATACTGTCTGTAATGTCTGTATACTGTCTCTAATGTGTCTATACTGTGTGTAATGTGTCTATACTCTGTGTAATGTGTCTATACTGTGTGTAATGTGTCTATACTGTGTGTAATGTGTCTATACTGTGCTCCACCACAGAGCCGCATCTCTCCTCACCCCTCCACCACTGAGCCGCTTCTCTCCTCACCCTCCACCACTCAGCCGCTTCTCCCCTCACCCTTCCACCACAGAGCCGCATCTCTCCTCAGCTCTCCACCACAGAGTCGCATCTCTCCTCACCCCTCCACCACAGAGCCGCATCTCTCCTCACCCCTCCACCACTTTGCCGCTTCTCTCCTCACCCCTCCACCACTGAGCCGCTTCTCTCCTCACCCCTCCACCACTGAGCCGCTTCTCTCCTCACCCCTCAACCACTGAGCCGCATCTCTCCTCACCCCTCCACCACAGAGCCACATCTCTCCTCACCCCTCCACCACAGAGCCGCATCTCTCCTCACCCCTCCACCACTGAGCCGCTTCTCTCCTCACCCCTCCACCACAGAGCCGCATCTCTCCTCACCCCTCCACCACTGAGCCGCATCTCTCCTCACCCCTCCACCACTGAGCCGCTTCTCTCCTCACCCCTCCACCACTGAGCCGCTTCTCTCCTCACCCCTCCACCACAGAGCCGCTTCTCTCTTCACCCCTCCCCCACAGAGCCGCATCTCTCCTCACCCCTACACCAATGAGCCGCATCTCTCCTCACCCCTCCACCACAGAGCCGCATCTCTCCTCACCCCTCCACCGCAGAGCCGCCTCCATACTCTGCTACCCACACAGCCGCCTCTATACTCTGCTACCCACACAGCCGCCTCTATACTCTGCTACCCACACAGCCGCCTCTATACTCTGCTACCCGCACAGCCGCCTCTATACTCTGCTACCCACAGAGCCGCCTCTATACTCTGCTACCCACAGAGCCGCCTCTATACTCTGCTACCCACAGAGCCGCCTCTATACTCTGCTACCCACAGAGCCGCCTCGATACTCTGCTACCCACAGAGCCGCCTCGATACTCTGCTACCCACAGAGCCGCCTCGATACTCTGCTACCCACACACCCGCCTCAATACTCTGCTACCCACACACCCGCCTCTATACTCTGCTACCCACAGAACCACCTCTATACTCTGCTACCCACAGAGCCGCCTCTATACTCTGCTACCCACAGAGCCGCCTCTATACTCTGCTACCCACAGAGCCGCCTCTATACTCTGCTACCCACAGAGCCGCCTCTATACTCTGCTACCCATAGAGCCGCCTCCATACTCTGCTACCCACAGAGCCACTTCCATACTCTGCTACCCACAGAGCCGCCTCCATACTCTGCTACACACAGAGCTGCTTCCATACTCTGCTACCCACAGAGCCTTCTGTATACTCTGCTACCCACAGAGCCGCCTGTATACTATGCTACCCACAGAGCCGCCTCCATACTCTGCTACCCACAGAGCCGCCTCCATACTCTGCTAGCCACAGAGCCGCCTCCATACTCGGCTACCCACGGAGCCGCCTCCATACTCAGCTACCCACAGAGCCGCCTCAATACTCTGCTACCCACAGAGCCGCCTCGATGCTCTGCTACCCACAGAGCCGCCTCGATACTCTGCTACCCACAGAGCCGCCTCGATACTCTGCTACCCACAGAGCCGCCTCTATATTCTGCTACCCACACAGCCACCTTGATACTCTGCTACCCACACAGCCGCCTCAATACTCTGCTATCCACAGAGCCGCCTCTATACTCTGCTACCCACAGAGCTGCCTCGATACTCTGCTACCCACATAGCCGCCTCTATACTCTGCTACCCACAGAGCCGCCTCTATACTCTGCTACCCACAGAGCCGCCTCTATACTCTGCTACCCACAGAGCCGCCTCTATACTCTCCTACCCACAGAGCCGCCTCAATACTCTGCTACCCACTGACCTGCCTCTATACTCTGATACCCACTGACCCGCCTGTATACACACAATTCATTTCACCGCGCTCCCGATGCAATTGCATCGGGCCTTTTTACTAGTTAATTTATATTTGTCTGTTTGTTCGAAATCCAACCATGATGCCCAGATGTTCCTGAATTTCAAATTGGCATCGTATATAGTGGCAGTCAAATCTTCCAGATACATCAGCTCACTTACTTTACAGACCCAGTGCGAGATCGTCGGTGGCGATGTTCTACCCCAAAGCTCAGGGATTCAAGCCCTCGCAGCTATAATAAAGAATTTGACAAGGGAATTTTTATAGATTGGGATGGGTTCTTCAGATAGGTGAAAAAAAACAAGGCTGGGGTGAAGGGTTTAGTGTAATTTGCAACCTGTCTCGTCATCTCCTCTATCCCCTGCCAGAAGGGTCTGAGCGCTTCACATTCCCAAAAAATTAGAACAAGTGAACCACGTGCTTTCCCACATCTCCAGCAGTTTACATCAGCCTCAGGGCACATAGCCTGCAACCTTTACAGCACCCTATACCACCTTGAAAGAAGTTTACACCCTGTCTCTTGATGTCTGGAGCATATAGAGGTGCTGTGGGTGAGCAGGCAAATGTGACATATTTGCGTCTCAGAGAATTTAAAATTAAGGTCGGACTCCCATTTTGTTATAAAATTGGGAGGGCGCCAATCCGGAGGGGACAACAACATTGAGTAAATTCAGGATAATGTGTGTCTAGCAGGACCCGAACTTGTGCATATTTTCTCATAGGGTGTTTTTGGCGCTCATAACAGCGTTTCGGTGGAAGTGAGCGTAGGTAATGATGTAGTTGGCAACATCGCCCCCCCATGGGGGCAGGGTTGTTCCATACTCTGAGAGAAGGTAGTGAAGGCCAGTCATTCCCCTCGCCAAAGGATTCGACACTGTCCCATCCCACCTCAATCCTGCCTCGAAACACCTCATCTCGGAGGGCATGGGTAAAATTTGGGTGGCTTAATATCGGCGTCAGTTTGGAACAGGGAGGGATCATAAAGGGTCTAACCCATAGAGTATTACAGTATTTTACTGTGGCTCCCAATGTTGGATGAGGGTAGAGACTGTCCGGAACAGAGGTCAGTAAACAAGGCAGTTTATCTAGAGGAATCGGGCAGAAACTCTGCTCGATGTGAACCCACGCCTTGTCAGTTGAATTCCTGCACTAGTCCACCATCCTCGCAAAATGAGTCGCAAGATGTTAGTATTTGAAATTTGGAAGGCCCACACCTCCATGACCGCCGTCAGGGCCTCACTACTCTGACAGTTGTCAGGGGCCCAGCCCTGATGGAAGGAGAGGGGGGGCCCGGACGAGAGGTGAGGGGGCGGGCTACAATTTTCTCCAGGCCCCGCCCCCTCACATCTTCCACAGGCAGGGCCGGCATCAGCACCCGGTGTACCCGGGCAAGTGCCCTGGCGTGACTGAGGGGCATTATTATTATTATTATTAATAATTATTATTATTATCTTAATTCTTACCGGTGCGGGGCTTTCATTAATTACAGAAGCCAGCCCCCGCTCCGCCCCTTATCCAGGCCGTCACTTCCGCTGCCTGTGGAACGCATAGAAGAGAAATCCGCTCTCCACCCCTTCACTTCCTCTTCCTTTGCGGTCCACAGTGTGGAACACATAGAAGAGGAGGAAGATGCCAGACTGCAGGTGAGTATGGCAGGGTTCCGGGGGGTTCCAGTTGTCAGCACCCGGGGCCCTGGTCTGGTGAGTAGGCCCCCTGTGAACTTCTCACCTTGCAGGGGCCCCTGAGCGCTGCTCCCCCACCTCTCTCTCTCCCCCTCCCAACCTGAGCAGCATCAGCAGATCTGTACTTCCTGCACCGCGATGGTGCAGGAAGAAGGTGAAGTGAATGCAGCGTCTGCCAGCTGTCTGTCAAGTTAAGAGGGAGAGAGAGGGGAGAAACAGCACTCAGGGGCCCCCTGCAAGGGAAAAACTACACAGGGTTCCCCTGCATGGGGCAGATTACAGAGGGGCCCCCCTTCTAGGGGCAAATTACAGAGAGGCCCCCCTTCCAGGGGCAAATTACAGAGGGGCCCCCCTGCCAGGGGCAAATTAAACAATGCCCAGGGGCCCCCTGTTAGGGGAAATGTACACAGTGCGCAGTCGGTAGACAGGCACAGGGGGAGACAGGTGCAGGGGAGAGACACAGGTACAGGGGAAATGGGTGCAGGGAGAGACACAATGAACGGGGGAGATGGTTGCAGGGGAGAGACACAATGCACAGGGGGGAAATGGTTGCAGGGGAGAGACAATGCACAGGGGGAAAACAGCAAGGTGCAGGGCAAAAACACAGCCCAGAGGGGGAGAGTGAACGGAGGGGGAGAGAGAGAAAGTGAACGGAGGGAGGGAGAGAGAGAGAGTGAAAGGAAGTGGAGAGAGAGAGAGTGAACGGAAGGGGAGAAAGAGAGAGAGTGAATGGAGGGTGAGAGAGAGAGAGAAAAGCGTGAATGGAGGGTGACAGAGAGTGTGAACGGAGGGGGAGAGAGAGAGCATGAACGGAGGGGGAGAGAGATAGCATGAATGGAGGGGGAGAGAGAGAGCGTGAACGGAGGGGGAGAGAGAGATCAGAGAAAACACCAATCTAGTCACAGACCATAATCTAGGGATTGGCAGAGGTCACGGTGTTCACCTGAATGGTCAGTCTGTCTGTCTATCCTTACAGGAGAGCGGTCTGCCAGACAAGATACTCATTCTGACCACTTCTGAGAAATTGCAATCTTCTGGACTACACTGTCCTTTCTCCTTCATCCCCCTCTGTCCTCTTTCTTCACTGTCCCCCTCTGTCCTCTTTCTCCTGCCCCCCTCTGTCCTCTTTCTTCACTGTCTCCCTCTGTCCACTATCTCCTCCGTCCCCCTCTGTCCTCTTTCTCCTCCGTCCCACTCTGCCCTCTTTCTCCTCTGTCCCACTCTGCCCTCTTTCTCCTTCATCCCACTCTGCCCTCTTTCTTCTCCATACCCCTCCTGTCCTCTTTCCTCTCTGTCCCCCTCTATCTCCTTCTGTTCTCTTTCTCCTCAGTCTTCCTCTGTCCCCTTACCTCTCCATTTCCCTCTGCGCTCTTTCTCCTCTGTCCCACTCTGCCCTCTTCCTCCTCTGTCCCACTCTGCCCTCTTTCTCCTCCGTCCCACTCTGCCCTCTTTCTCCTCTGTCCCACTCTGCCCTCTTTCTCCTCTGTCCCACTCTGCCCTCTTTCCCTCCGTCCCACTCTGCCCTCTTTTTCTTCTGTCCCACTCTGCCCTCTTTCTCCTCCGTCCCACTCCGCCCTCTTTCTCCTCTGTCCCACTCTGCCCTCTTTCTCCTCCGTCCCACTCTGCCCTCTTTCTCCTCCGTCCCACTCTGCCCTCTTTCTCCTTCATCCCACTCTGCCCTCTTTCCTCTCCGTCCCCCTCTCATGTTCTCTTTCCTCTCCATCCCCCTCCTGTCCTCTTTCCTCTCTGTCCCCCTCCATCTCCTTCTGTTCTCTTTCTCCTCAGTCTTCCTCTGTCCCCTTACCTCTCCATTTCCCTCTGCCCTCTTTCTCCTCTGTCCCACTCTGCCCTCTTCCTCCTCTGTCCCACTCTGCCCTCTTTCTCCTCCGTCCCACTCTGCCCTCTTTCTCCTCCGTACCACTCTGCCCTCTTTCTCCTCTGTCACACTCTGCCCTCTTTCTCCTCCGTCCCACTCTGCCCTCTTTCTCCTCCGTCCCACTCTGCCCTCTTTTTCTTCTGTCCCACTCTGCCCTCTTTCTCCTCCGTCCCACTCTGCCCTCTTTCTCCTCCGTCTCACTCTGCCCTCTTTCTCCTCCGTCCCACTCTGCCCTCTTTTTCTTCTGTCCCACTCTGCTCTCTTTCTCCTCCGTCCCACTCTGCCCCCTTTCTCCTCCGTCCCACTCTTCCCTCTTTCTCCTCCGTCCCACTCTGCCCTCTTTCTCCTTCGTCTCCCTCCTGTCCTCTTTCTCCTTCGTCTTCATCCTGTCCTCTTTCTCCTTCGTCTCCCTCCTGTCCTCTTTCTCCTCCGTCCCCTCCTGTTCTCTTTCCTCTCCGTCCCCCTCCTGTACTCATTCCTCTCCGTCCCCCTCCTGTTCTCTTTTCTCTTCGTCCCCCTCCTGTTCTCTTTCCTCTCCGTCCCCCTCCGGTCCGCTTTCCTCTCTGTCCCCCTCCTGTCCTCTTTCCTCTCCGTCCCCCTCCATCTCCCTCTGTTCTCTTTCTCCTCAGTCTTCCTCTGTCCACTTTCCTCTCCATTTCCCTCTGTCCTCTTTCTCCTCCGTCTCCCTCTGTTCTTTCTCCTCCGTCTCCCTCCTGTCCTCCAGATTTCTCTGTTAGACATTCTGCCGTCTGTTCACCTCTCATCTGGGACTTTGTGTTGTCAGCTCAGGGGCATGGCAGATGTTTGTGTGGGGGTGGTCCAGGTCTCTACCCTGATGATATCACAGTCTGTTACCCTCCCTTGTAGTGCTTGGAGAATCTGATGAGGTCACAGGATCTGACCCCGCTCCACAGGACGCTGTCGCTCATCCTGAAGATCAGAAAGCTAAGATCACCGAGGCTCCAGCGCAGGAGGAACCGCCTGAAGCTGTCAACGCTGAGGCAGAGCCTTGGAACCAAGGATAGAGCGCACGATGAAGATAAGAGGTCAGTGAATCAGCCCACAGCAGTCTCAAGTGTGTGTGTTATATGTATATATATATATATATATATATATATATTATATATATATTATTTACAGTTGTGGCCTAAACTATTGACACCCCTGCAATTCTGTCAGATAATACTCAGTTTCTTCCTGAAAATGATTACAATCACAAATTCTTTGGTATTATTATCTTCATTTAATTTATCTTCAATGAATAAACACAAAAGAGAATGAAGCAAAATAGCAAAACATTGATCATTTCACACAAAACTCCAAAAATGGGCCAGACAAAAGTATTGGCACCCTCAGCCTAATACTTGGTTGCACAACCTTTAGCCAAAATAACTGCGATCAACCGCTTCCGGTAACCATCAATGAGTTTCTTACAACGCTCTGCTGGAATTTTAGACCATTCTTCTTTGGCAAACTGCTCCAGGTCCCTGATATTTGAAGGGTGCCCTCTCCAAACTGCCATTTTTAGATCTCTCCACAGGTGTTCTATGGGATTCAAGTCCGGACTCGTTGCTGACCACCTTAGAAGTCTCCAGTGCTTTCTCTCAAACCATTTTCTAGTGCTTTTTGAAGTGTGTTTTGGGTCATTGTCCTGCTGGAAGTCCCATGACCTCTGAGGAAGACCCAGCTTTCTCACACTGAGCCCTACATTATGCTGCAAAATCAGACTTCATAATGCCATGCACACGGTCAAGCAGTCCAGTGCCAGAGCCAGCAAAGCAACCCCAAAACATCAGGGAACCTCCGCCATGTTTGACTGTAGGGACCGTGTTCTTTTCTTTGAATGCCTCTTTTTTTCTCCTGTAAACTCTATGTTGATGCCTTTACCCAAAAAGCTCTACTTTTGTCTCATCTGACTAGAGAACATTCTTCCAAAACGTTTTAGGCTTTCTCAGGTAAGTTTTGGCAAACTCCAGCCTGGCTATTTTATGTCTCGGTGTAAGAAGTGGGGTCTTCCTGGGTATCCTACCATACAGCCAAACGCAAGTTCCATGCATTCTCGTGTTAAACATAGGAACGCAGTGCGCATGCGTTTGGCTGTGTTCGGTATACTGCGTTTCACAATGCAAATGTGTAAGTAGCCTGCAAGAGAAAGAAAAAAAAAGGGGGAAGAAGAGAGGGGTTTAGATGGGGGTAAAGTAGTTGAAAGAGAACAGGAGGGGGACAGGGAAAAAGAGGGAAAACGTAGGAAAAAGAGAGGAAGAGGAAGTGTTAAGAGAATTAGGGAGTAGAGAGATAAAGAAGGTTTAGTGTGGTCTCAGACTAGTCCATCAATTGGTGGAGAAGAAGAGAAACTTATGGAAAGTGTATCAAAAGTTACTTAAAACCAAACTCTTAGCCCCAGATATACACTGGAGAACATCAACTTTCCACTATGGCGGGAAGGGACACAGGACAATAATCCTGTAGAGGGAACGTGGGGAACCATGCAACGGCTTCCCGGCGCACGCAGATAGTAAATGCATAAACCTCAACATATGGATAAACAGAGCGAAAACCTTACAAAATGATGACAGAAAACTGAAAAAAAGGGGGGCAGAGGAAAAAAAGGGGGGATGGGGCATCCACACCATTAACAAAGTTGCTCATTCACAGTTCGACCTATGTCCCCCCCACAATCAATACATCATGAAGAGTGGCCACAAGCTGGAATCGAAGAAAAAAAATGTGGTCAAAGTCAGGTCAGGCTGCGTCTGCGGCCTTTGCCTTTAGCGGGGCCTCCTTCAGAGCCGATCTCCTACTATTAGAATATTGCAAACTGCGTCTCCTCCTGTCGCCCTGCGACTGTTGTTGCGGAGGATCCAGTAGCAGCCAGTTTGGGATTAGGATAGGCGTAGTGTCCAAAAATCTGAAGAGGTCTGGCAGAGCCTCATGTCTTTTGAGGAAGAATTAAGCATCTCCCCTTTTTACGACTAGGTGGAAGGGATAGCCCCATCTGTACGAAGCCCCGAGGTCCTTGATGCGGTGCAACAGTGGGGAAAGAAGACATCTCATTGCTAAGGTGCGAGCGGACAAATCAGGGAAAAGACGAAATTCCACATCATCCACAAGGAGCTTACCATAGGACCAGGCATGTTGTAGGATGGTCTCCCTGTCCAAGTAGTAGTGTAATCTACAGGATATCCACAGGATATCAAGTGGGCCAGAAACCTGTGAGGTCGACGGGCGTTAAAAGAGAGACAGTATGTGTTTTTCCCTCACCTAGCATCCATATGTTATTCGTATGTCATTCGTAAGACATGTGTTTTCAACATGGACTTTTCCATGCTGTAAAAACTTAGACTAAATAGACAAATAGGTAGATAGATGAATGATAGGATAGATCATAGGATCATAGCTAGATTGATCTTACCAGTCTCCCACTGCTTGCTTCCGGGGCCACTCTTTAAGCTTCATGCATATTCACTGCACTGATCAGTAACAGCCAACTAGAGATGCTCACTCTCTGTGAGAGCATCTGTGATTGGCTGTTGAAATCAGTTTGCACTCCCACAATCTGTACAGTGTCTGTGCTTGGTTGCCATACACAGTAGTATATGGCAACCAACCTGCCATCATACTTTGTAAATAAATAAATAATGGAAAAAAAATGCATAGGGCTTCGCTGTATTTGTCATTCTCCCCACAGATAAAGTGGACAGCTGCCTAGTTTTACCTTGGCTGGCAAAAAAAATGTATGGGCTGTGCCCTATTTTTGACTGCCAGCCAAGGTAAAACAAGGCAGCTTGGGGATGGTATTCTCAGCGTGGTGGTGGCCCATAATTATTTGGCCCCCACACTATAGAATAGCAGCCCACAGCCACCTCAAAAATTGGTGCGTTCATTAGAAGCGCCAATTTGTGGTGCTTTACCCGACTCTTCCTGATGCCCTGGTGCGGTGGCATTGGGGTCATAGAAGGGGTTAATGGCAGCTGTTGATGGACAGCTTGTCATTAAGCCCTGGAAAGGTAATGTCATGCATCTTCTGATACCCGCCAAATGCCAATCCAGTAAGTGAAGAGTTAATAAACACACAGAGAAAAAACCTTTATTAGAAATAAAACACACTGACAACCCTTATTTACCCATTTATTAAAAGTCCCAACAACATAACCTCTGACGATAATCCACCACAAGGTCCCACGCCGCAATCTCGGCTCTGCTGCATCGGAGGCCGCGGTGAAGAAGAAGCATCCTGTCATCACGACTTCTGAGTACAGAATGAGAGTCTGGAGAGCTGTGGCTGCGGGAGCGGTGAGTCACTGAGGTCACCCAAGGACAGCTCAAGTAACCATGGTAACTGCTAACCATAGCGGTTACCATGGTACATGCAGTTGGGGACTCAGGTCAAAATTTTCCAGCGGGGCCCATTGGTGAGTCCACTGACAGGACGAATGTTTCCTCCTGTGACTTGGAAATAGAGTATGTTCCTAAGTTAGACTGGGCATTTACAGGGTTTGAATCCTTAGTCAGTTTTATATCCTAGCAAGAATTTTTGCTTACACACTGGGCCTGTATAAGACACAATGCTCTTACCCAGTTATATATTCTTACCCATGTAAATGCCGCCATCACAGTTACACTGCTGAGGCTGGCAGCATAATTTGACTGTTTTTTTCCTAGCTGCCTTTCCTATATTGACAACAGATGTTTGGCAGCCTGTCTCTTCTACTTAATTTCCTCTCTTCAAGGAAAAACAAATGTGCACAAAGCGATGTTCTCCCGAACTTCTCCTATTCTCCATCTGAAGTGTTTGTTAGGGTTGTGTGTCTTGGAGCTTGCCCGTTGCCCCCACTGGAATGAACTCACGCACAGCTGGAGGTAGAAGGACACAAGAATTTCACTATTTTATTGACTAAGGATAAGTTAAGTACAATTCAGAGAAAAGGTGGAAACTGAATAAAATTAAGCTGTACTGTCCATGTCAGTTAGAAAGGATTGTGATAAACCTCAGTTTCTCCTATTTCCGTGCACGTAAAAGATCTTTCATTTATAAATAGTGCAAAATATCAGAAAAACATACATATTTTAGGACAGGAAACAAAAATACCAATCCAATCAAACAAAACAACATAAAGAAAGGCACATATATAATCCACGTGATAGCTTTTCTTCTTTCACTGTCAGTAAGGCCCCTTTCACATCTGCGTTGAAGGGTAATTCCCAGCAGATCCGGCAGGATCTGCTGCGTAACGGTCGATTTGCGGCACCAATCCAGCAAGCATCCTTCCATTCTCTATGGGGCTTGCGGTCGGGTGCGGCAAGTGAGGTATTGCCGAATCCGATAAATCTGGCACTTGTGGCTGCGCAAGAAAATGCTGCTAGCAGTGTCTTTTTTGCGGTGCCAAAAGCACCGGAAGTGCTGGATTCGGTAATACCGCACTTGCTGCACCCGACCACAAGCCCCATAGAGAATGAAGGGAGCTTGCCAGATCGGTTCCACGAGTCAGCCATTACGTGGCAGATCCCGCAGATGCGGAGACATCTGCTGGATCTACTGCAAAATTGCAATACCTGAGGTGAAAGCAGCCTCAGATGAACAGAGACCTTCAAAGAACTTTAAACAGAAACTCAGAGTAAAAGGTTTTCATAATCACAGTAGACAATCAGGGTTCAGTAAAGGGCCTGTCACACGCGTCAATGTCGTCAGTGAGATGATCGCTGACGACATTGACGGCTGATCGCTGGTGAGCTGTCACACAGGCAGACTCACCAGCGATCAATTGACCAGAAACATCGTGGAAACTATTTAAATATCGTTTCCACGATGTCTTGCTCCCGCTGCCAGCCTGCTGGAAGCGGGAGCAGGCTGGTCTCCAAGGTAAACTGCGGGTATCTAGGCAGCGCGCGCTGCCTAGATACCCGACGTGTACCTTAGTTACCAGCCTCCTCCGCTCACCGGCTGGTATCTAAGGTACACAGCGGGTAACTAGGGACCCTAGTTACCCGCTGTGTACCTTAGATACCAGCCGGTGAGCCAGGGGCGGACCTTGCTGCCCGGGGGCCCTGGTGCAGCCTTTGAGGGGGGGCCCTGGTTTGCCTGCCCAGCGGCAGAGAGAGGAGGGGCGGGCTCAGCAGGGGGAAGCAGGAAGCTTCCCTGGTTAACCCCCTCTCCTCTGCCACACTGGCACAGGGACATGGGGGGCGGCTGGGGACCCCCCTGCAGAGCTAACCTGCGTCCAGCGGGGCCCCTGTGAGCCGGAGCAGCAGCAGAGAGAGGACGGGCGGGCTCAGCCGGGGGAAGCAGGAAGCTTCCCTGGTTAACCCCCTCTCCTCTGCCACACTGGCACAGGGACAGCGGAGCGGAGGAGGCTGGTAACTAAGGTACACGTCGGGTGTCTAGGCAGCGCGCGCTGCCTAGATACCCACAGTTTACCTTGGATACCAGCTCCCAGCGCTTGTGAGAGGCGCTGGGAGCTGGAATATCGCTACTCCCGGTGTCACACGCAGCGATGCTGCGTGTCCACCGGGCGACAATCGCCAGGTTTTAGAGCAGGTTCTAAAACCTGGCGATCATCAACCAGCGATTTATCGCTGGTTGATTCAGTATATCACACGCGTCAATATCGCTGCAACGTCACGTGCAGCCGATATCGTGCAGGCGATATTGACGCGTGTGACAGGCCCTTTAGTCTAGCTTCACATTTCAGAAGGGTTGCGTTGCGTCCCATGCGCATGCGCAGCCGCAGGTGAAAACGCATGCAAACGCATTTAAACGTTGCGTTTTACATATGCATGCGCATAGCTTTGAGCACGCAGGTCCGCAACGTTCACATGCGTTTGTCTGCGTTTTGAGCCTTGCGCATGCGTTTTCCATCTGCATGCGTTCGCTAAACTTAGCCCAATTTTCAGTCACCCTGCCTACAGACACGCCCATGGGCTTTTTGAGCATGCGCACTAAGGTGTCCGCATGCGTTTCATCCGCAGCTGTGCGCAAAACCATCCGCATGCGTACAGTCTCATAGGGGGCTAATGTTAATTGTATCCGCAGCGGACACTTGCATTTTTTTGGACGCGCCGAAAAATGCTACAAGCCGCGTTCCCTGGCGGCATAAAATCTTCTTCTCCGTCCGCATGCGTATAGTTACGCAGCTGAACGCGAACGAACGTGGCTATGTATGGATGACTGCGCATCCCATGTTAAAGATAGGTGCGCAATCCGCATGCGGATTTCGGGACACAGAGTCGCACCGTCCGCGGCGCAAACGTCCTGAAATGTGAAGGCACCCTAAGATATTCTGGCTGGTAATTCTTTCATATTGTTCCATTAGAGTCCCGTATCGAGGTGTACCGTTCAGAATAGGGTCAGATTCTGATGCTGTACAGCAGAGGTTTACAAAAATTGCTTAGATATTTATAGTATATTTCGTTATAATAGATAAATAAATGATATAAAATTAAAATTAAAAAATAAATAAAAAGAAAAATGAATAAAAAAGAAAAAAAAGAAAAACATGCATAATTTATTTTTTCTAAATGAATTATTGTGTGGAATAATTCCACAATCTCAATGGTCCCTACAGTATTTTATTTTAATTCATTATAATTTTTTTAATTGTATTAACTTGCAGCTTCTGAATCAAACTAGATGTCAAGTGCAATAAGGGTTAAAGTATCAGGCACCTTTGACTTGATTGTGATTGGTTGTGGATTGTTTAGTATCTATATAAGGCAATTTCCCCTGTTCATTGTAACCCTCACCTGATGAAGATGGCATTCCACCATTGAAACATTGTGAATAAAGCTAAGTTATCTCTAAAGCCTGTTAGCCCCCCTGTGTGAGTCACTCTGCAGCTTAATGACCAGACCATTTTTTGCAATTCTGACCAGTGTCCCTTTATGAGCTAATATCTCCTGTTAGCCCCCCTGTGCGAGTCACTCTGCAGCTTAATGACCAGACCATTTTTTGCAATTCTGACCAGTGTCCCTTTATGAGCTAATATCTCTGGAACGCTTCAACGGATCCTAGCGATTATGAGATTGTTTTTTCGTGACATATTGGGCTTCATGTTAGTATTAAATTTAGGTCGATATTTTTTGTGATTATTTGTGAAAAAATCAAAAATTTGGCAAAAACTTTGAAAATTTTGCAATTTTCAAATTATGAATTTTTATTCTGCTAAACCAGAGAGGTATGTGACACAAAATAGTTAATGAATAACATTTCCCGTATGTCTACTTTACATCAGCACAATTTTGGAAAAATACATTTTTTTCGTTCGGACATTATAAGGGTTCAAAGTTCATCTGCAATTTTTCATTTTTCCAGCAAAATTTACAAAACCATTTTTTTTGTGACCACATCACATTTGAAGTCCCTTTGAGGGGTGTACATGACAGAAAACACCCAAAAGTGACACCATTCCGAAAACTGCACCCCTCAAGCTACTCAAAACTATATTCAAGATGATTATTAACCCTTCAGGTGCTTCACGGGAACTAAAGCAAAGTGGAGGGAAAAAATGATCATATTAATTTTTCCAACAAAAATGTTCTTTTAGCCTCAATTCTTTCATTTTCACATGGGCAACAGGATAAAATGGATCCTAAAAATTGTTGGCCAATTTCTCCTGAGTACATCGATATCTCATATGTGGTCATAAACCACTGTTTGGGCGTACGGCAGGGCTCAGAAGGGAAGGAGCGCCATTTGACTTTTGGAGCTAATTTTCCATTCAAAAAGTCAAATGGCGCTCCTTCCCTTCTGAGCCCTGCTGTGTGCCCAAACAGTGGTTTATGACCACATATGAGGTATCAGTGTTCTCAGGAGAAATTGCCCAACAATTTTTAGGATCCATTTTATCCTGTTCCCTATGTGAAAATTAAAAAATGTAGGCTAAAAGAAAATTTTTGTGGAAAAAAAAGTACTTTTTCATTTTTACGGATGAATTTGTGAAGCACCTGGGGGTTCAAAATGCTCCCCACCCATCTAGATAAGTTCCCTGGGGCCTCTAGTTTGTAAAATGGGGTCACTTGTGGGGGAGCTCCAATGTTTAGTCACACAGGGGCTCTCCAAACGCGACATGGTGTATGCTAACAATTGGAGCTGATTTTTCAAATTGTTAGCGGACACCATGTTGCGTTTGGAGAGCCCCTGTGTGCCTACACATTAGAGCTCCCCCACAAGTGACCCCATTTTGGAAACTAGACCCCCCAGGGAACTTATCTGGATGGGTGGTGAGCATTTTGAACGCCCCAGTGCTTCACAAATTAATCTGTAAAAATGAAAAAAAAAAAATCTTTATGGAAAAAAAGTACTTTTTCATTTTTACGGATGAATTTGTGAAGCACCTGGGGGTTCAAAATGCTCACCACCCATCTAGATAAGTTCCCTGGGGGGTCTAGTTTCCAAAATGGGGTCACTTGTGGGGGAGCTCCAATGTGTAGGCACACAGAGGCTCTCCAAACGCGACATGGTGTCCGCTAACAATTTGAGCTGATTTTTCAGTCAAATTGTTAGCGGACACCATGTTTCATTTGGAGAGACCCTGTGTGCCTAAACATTGGAGCTCCCCCACAAGTGACCCCATTTTGGAAACTAGACCCCCCAGGGAATTTATCTAGATGGGTGGAGAGCATTTTGAACCCCCAGGTGCTTCACAAATTCATTCGTAAAAATGAAAAAGTACTTTTTTTTCCATAAAAAGTTTCTTTTTTCATTTTTACAGATTAATTTGTGAAGCACTGGGGTGTTCAAAATGCTCACCACCCATCTAGATAAGTTCCATGGGGGGTGTAGTTTCCAAAATGGGGTCACTTGTGGGGGAGCTCCAATGTGTAGGCACACAGGGGTTCTCCAAACGCGACATGGTGTCCGCTAACAATTTGACTGAAAAATTAGCTCCAATTGTTAGCGGACACCATGTCGCGTTTGGAGAGCCCCTGTGTGCCTAAACATTGGAGCTGCCCCACAAGTGACCCCATTTTGGAAACTAGACCCCCCAGGGAACTTATCTAGATGGGTGGTGAGCATTTTGAACCCCCAGGTGCTTCACAAATTCATCCGTAAAAATGAAAAAGTACTTTTTTTTCGATAAAAAGTTTCTTTTTTCATTTTTAGATTAATTTGTGAAGCACTGGGGCATTCAAAATGCTCACCACCCATCTAGATAAGTTCCCTGGGAGGTCTAGTTTCCAAAATGGGGTCACTTGTGGGGGAGCTCCAATGTTTAGGCACACAGGGGCTCTCCGTACCCAACATGGTGTCCGCTAACAATTGGAATTATTAGCGTACACTATGTCACATATGGAGAACCCATGTGTGCCTAAACAAGTGACCTCATTTTGGAAGCTAGACCCCCCAAGGAATGCATCTATATGCATAGTGAGCACTTTAAACCCCCAGGTGCTTCACAAATCCGTTGATCCGTAAGAAGGAAAAAGTACTTTTTTTTCACACAAATTTTCTTTTTTCATTTTTAGGGATCAGTTTGTGAAGCACCTGGGGTTCAAAGTGTTCACTATGCATCTAAATACAGCGAAGCCCATTTATATTCTTTTTCTAGGACTACTTCTAGAAAAAAAATGGCGTGGGGCTCCGCCATATTTTTGGTCCAGCCAGGTACAACTTGGCAGCTACGGACTGCCAGCAACCCCCAGCTGCCTCATTGTACCTGGCTGGCAACCAAAAATACAGCGAAGCCCATTTTTATTTTTTTTCTAGGGCTAATTCTAGAAAAAAAATGGCGTGGGGCTCCGCCATATTTTTAGTCCAGCCAGGTACAACTTGGCAGCTACGGATTGCCACCAACCCCCAGCTGCCTCGTTGTACCTGGCTGGCAACCAGAAATACAGCAAAGCCTTTTTTTTCTCTAGAACTAATTCTAGAAAAAAAAATGACGTGGGGCTCCGCCATATTTTTGGTCCAGCCAGGTACAACTAAGCAGCTGGGGGCTGGAATCCGCAGCATGGAGAGGCCCAAGCGTTCTGGGCCTCCCATGCTGCGAATTGCAGCCCGCAGCCGCTCCAGAAAATGGCGCATTCATTGAAGCGCCATTTTCTGGCGCTGTACCCAGACTCTTCCAGTTGCCCTGGTGCCGGTGGCAAACTGGGTAATAAAGGGGTTAATGCCAGCTTTTTATTGGCAGCTGGCACTAAGCCCAAGATTCATAATATAGGGCCAATGTTAGACCCGCCATTAGGAATCTCTGGTAAATAGTCAGAAAAAACACACATAGAAAAAAAATCTTTTTATTTGAAAAAAAAACACAAACAAAATTCGGACTCCATCTTTATTATAAAGATCCGACGTAGTCCACAACGAAGGTCCCACGACGCTCGATCACCTCCGACGTAGTCCACAACGAAGGTCCCACGACGCTCGATCGCCTCTGCTCAATCCAGAGACTGCAGCAAGGGATCAAGTGTCCTCTTCCTACAGTCTCGGGGGTCAGAGTTATGGTGCACTGTATGACAATGATCTGTTATACAGTGCACCATGACTATGATCCCAGAGACTATAACAAGATGACACTTGATCCCTTGTTGCACCCATCCATCCACCTATGCACCCATCATCCACGCACGCACATCCAAGCACGCACATCCAAGCACGCACATCCAAGCACGCACATCCACACACGCACATCCACGCACGCACACATCCACGTACACGCACATCCACGCACGCACATCCACGCACGCACATCCAAGCATGCACATCCACACACGCACACATCCACGCATGCTGACATCCACGCACGCACATCCACGCACGCTGACATTCACGCACGCTGACATCCACGCACGCATGCTGACATCCACGCACACCCACACACACATCCACGCACACATTCACGCACACATCCACATCCAAGCACATCCACGCACACATCCACGTACTCACACATCCACGTACGCACATCCACGCGTGCACATCCACGCACGCACATCCACGCACGCTGACATCCACGCACGCTGACATCCACACACGCACACATCCACGCACGCACGCTGACATCCACACACGCACATCCAAACACATCCACGCACGTACACATCCACGCACGCACATCCAAGCACGCACATCCATGCACGCACCCATCCATCCACGCACGCACCCATCCATCCATCCACCCATCCATCCATCCACCCATCCATCCATCCATCCACCCACCCATCCATCCATCCACCCATCCATCTATTCATTCATTCATTCATTCATCCATTCATTCATTCATTCATTCATTCATTCATACTTACCCACCGATGGATGAGGAGGAGAAGCCCCTGAGAAGAGGAGGGGCCACACCGGAGACTGCAGAGGAGGAGCGGAGGCCGACGAGCTCGTGCAGCCCGCCGGAATAGGTGAGCGGGGCTTGGGGGGGGGGGCAGGGGGTTGGATGGGGTAGCAGCTGGGGGGGGTGAGTACGAGCAGGGGGAGGGGGACCTGCACCTGGACCGGCGGGCGCATGAGCCCGCCGGCAGAAAAAGCAGCCTGGAGGAGAGAAGGAGGAGGGCGGGTGGACGGCGTGATGGGTATGCGGGGTGCAGGCCGGACACAGGGGGGGGCTGGACACAGGGGGGGCTGGACACATGGGGGCGGGACAGGACATTGCAGGGGGAGCTGGATGGAGCGGGGGCTGGAGCTGGTGATGGCTGGCGAGTGCGCCGGGTGTGCAGCCCGCCGGCAGATAAATGTGATCTAGGGGGGGGGCATGTGTCCTGGAGCGGGAGGGGGCTGAGTAGGGGGAGGGCACCCGCCGATCGGCCCCTCTAGATCTGATTGGAGAGCTCCAATCAGACCTGGAGGGGTAAATCTGTCTGAATCGCTCCGATCGGCAGTTTCAGTTTTACACTGCCGATCGGAGGGGTCCTGGGCAGGGGGGGGTTAACAGGGGTCCCCACACCTCTGCCCCTGACCCTCAGCTGTCACTGACAGCTTTTAGAATTGAACTGTCACTGTTCGTTTAGAAGCAGTGACAGTTCAAAGCCATGACGAGTATACTCGTCATGATGCGGGAACTGACATCTTTTCATGACGAGTATACTCGTCATTGGTCGTAAAGAGGTTAAAAACACAAAAGTCTTTTTGCAATCATATTCTTGAGCAGTGGAACATTGCAGGCACTGCAGGATTTGAATCTGGTACGGAGTATTGTGTCACCAATGGTTTTCTTGGTGACAGTGGTCCCAGCTGCCTTGAGATCATTAACAAGTTCCCCCGTGTAGTTTTAGGCTGATCTCTTACCTTCCTCATGATCCTGGATACCGCACCAGGTGAGATTTTGCATGGAGTCCCAGATCGATGTCGATTGACACTCATTGTTTATTTCTTCCATTTTCTTACTATTGCCCCAACAGTTGTCTCCCTCTCACCCAGCGTCTTACTTATGGTTTTGTAGCCCATTCCAGCCTTGTGCAGGTCTAGGATCTTTTCCCTGACATCCTTAGGCTGGGTTCACACCATGGTTTGTTCTTCTGAATCCTGTTTTTTGCAGGGCCACACGGACAGGAACAGATGTGTAACTCCGGATGCCATTTCTATGTCCGGATGCAGGATTTTGAGGGATCCGGACTGACAGAAAGAGCTGGGAGGAGCCGTGCCTGCACAGCACAGGCAAGTGGTGTCAGGGCTGTACTTTCAGCTTCGCAATGTATCTACATACATTGCGAAAGCAAAATAAATCAATGGTTAAAAATAAAGAAAAAAAATATCTCTCCGCAAACTGTCCAGCAATGCGAGGCGTCCACGTCTGATCACTGCAAGGACCTGAATGAGCTGACCGGTGGCAACCGATTAGCTGATGTGTCACCTGACAGCATCAGCTGAGCGGTTTAAATCGGCCGCCCGTTGATCGGTTTTAGCAGGTGATTTAAACCGCTCAGCTGATGCTTATGTGACACATAAGCTGATCGGTTGCCACCAGTTAGCTGATTCAGGTCCTTGCAGCAATCGGCCATGGATTCCTCGCATCGCGGGACACTCGATGAAGAGGTGAGCATTTTTTTTTATTTTGAACAAATTGCTCTCTTTAATTTCACTTTAGCAGTGTAAGTAGATACACTGCTAAAGTGAAATTATACACATGTGGGAACAGAGCAGTGAATGTGTACTGAGCATGCTCTGTACACTAAAACCGGGTCCGGGAAACGATCCTGTTTTTATCAGAATCTGGCGCCCATAGACTCGCATGTTAAGTGCGACGCATCGCCCCAGATTCATTACTGTCCGGTTTGGTCCGTTTTTTTCACCTGAGCCCAAAAAAGGTCCAGTCTCCAATTTTGGGGCCAGGAAAAAACAGGACAGACAGGCAGAATTGGATGGCCATTTATGATGTCCTTTTCAAAACGGACAGAACAGGATCCCAAAAATGTGGTGTGAAGCCAGTCTTAGAAAGCTTTTTGGTCTTGCCCATGTTATGGAGGCTAGAGTCTGCCTGATCAATTGAGTGGTGTGTGGACAGGAGTCTTTTATACAGGTGACAATTTAAGACAGCTGTCTTTAATGCAGGTAATGAGTTGATTATGAGCATATATCTGGTCTGTAGGAGCTAGACCTCCTAATGGTTTGTTGAGGATCAAATACTTATTTTCATCTGCAAAATGCAAATACATTTATATAATTTAGACAATGTAATCTTCTGGATTTTATTTTTGGTACTCTATCTCTCACTGTTAAAATTGCATATTCTGGCCATCACTTATCTTAGACTGGTACAGCTTTCTTATGAGATAAAGCTTATTGCTGAGATTTGATCTTTCATGCACTTTCTGTAATTCATCCCACATCTTTTTTGCAGTTGCACACTTGCATATATGCACAATCTGATCATCATCTACACTGAGGGAGATAGTGCTTTGTGCTTTCTGATCCTTCTCTACCCAGTCATCCGGTAATGGATGAGGCACTTGTTCCTGTGTATATTTCCACGTACCATCTCTTATGAGCAGCATCTTCATCTTGAATTTCAAGGATTGATAATTCTGATTGGTGAGACTTTGTGCTGAGAACTTGCAGTGATCCCTGCTTGTGGATATCTTCTTTGTTGCTCTGTGCTGCTTTTGGGCTTCTGTCGCTGTATTACTCTTCTGTGTCACTCAGGGTTCTGTGTCACGCTGGGGTTCTGTGTCACGCTGAGCCCATAACCTGTTGGCAGCAGATCATTCAGGATACTTTCAAAGCATGTTGACAATAGAACGGAGCTTTAATTAGCAATAAACAGGTACGGATATGATAGGCTTTGTGGAATCAGGAATATATATATATCTTAAGTGTCTCTTTGCAGCATCAGCAGGCTGCTTCTCCTCTCATGCACAGACACATTAAACTGGGTACAGTCACATGGTCTTTCCTGTGTGTGAGCCTCTGGGAGCATTTTTTTTTATCTAACTTTATAGACAATACACAAACCTAGCAATAGAATACTTACATATACAGGAATGAAGTTGTTGCACTAAACGTATTCCAACATCCCCCATCCTGGTACATAGCCCCCATCATGGTATATGGCCCCCCATCATGGTATATGGTCACCACATCAAGGTATATAGACCCCATCATGGTATATGGCCCCCGTCATGCTATATGGCTCCTCCATCACAGTATATGGCCCCCATCACAGTTTATGGCCCCCATCACAGAATATGCCCCCTATCATGGTATATGCCCCTCCATCACGGTATATAGCCCCCATCATGTTATATGGCCCCTCCATCACAGTATATGGCCCCCATCACACTTTATGGCGCCCATCACAGAATATGCCCCCCATCATGGTATATGCCCCTCCATCACGGTATATAGCCCCCATCATGCTATATGGCTCCTCCATCACAGTATATGGCTCTCATCACACTTTATGGCACCCATCACAGAATATGCCCCCCATCATGGTATATAGCCCCCCATCATGGTATATGGTCCCTCTTCACAGCATATAGCCCCCATCACAGTATATGGCCCCTCATCACAGTATATGGCCCTCTGCTGGGGCTCACAAAAAATTAACTATTTACCTCATCCTCCGTCGCTCGCTCCCCTGCTTGTAGCACCACAATCTTCCTGTTTGTGCTGGGCCGGCATCCGATTCTGTGACCAGCACAGCACAGTGACATCATCGCTGCACACTAGTCCCATGATCAGATGCTCGGCACAGACAGGAGATTCGCGGTGCTGCAAACAGGGAAGCGATCGATGAAGGGTGAGTTAAATCGTTTATTTTTTTTTGCATGCGCCAGCAGGGAGGCTATATACTGTGACAGGGGGGCTATATACCATGATGGGGGTCAGTATTAGTAGTTAGTTTAGTGTAATGTGTGCCGCTGTCCCTACGCACCTCTCAGTGCTGAGGTGATGGACAGGGGGATGCAGTGAATATTACATTACAGTAATGAGCGGGGGCATGTGGCCTCCCACTGTCACTGCAGCCTGATCCAACCTGCTGCAGCGCTGCCCGGCCACTTGTATTTTAAAGTGCAGGTGTGGCGCCCCGCCAAGCAGGCGTCACAGAGGGGTACTGCACCCATAAAAGTGGTGCAGATGCCCCAGCTGCAGGTGGACCCTAGGATGGTGGGTGAGACCCATTCACTAGCACTCCCACATTAGTACAGCAGTGGGAGGTTACCCGGGAGGGAAAATAATCACCTCTAGGGGGAACAAGGAGGTCTTTGGTCTTTGCCTCCAAGTCTGGTGCTGCTAGGTCTCTTGGCTGAGGGACCAGGAGGAGAGATGGAAGAGGAAGAGAGGGTCTAAGGGGAAAGGAGCTTTTCAGGAGAGCAGCCAGTCTGGGAAAGAGGAGCCAGCCAGATAGGTTCTCTCGGACAGCTTACCGGGTACCGCAACCCGCACCTGTGGGATACTTTAGGACCACAGAGAATCCGGAATCTTCAAGTCTCCCGGGCACCAGAGCAGTCTGCAAGAAGGGTACCAGGCACCGCCAAAGGAACGAGCGGCCAGCCAGTAGAGGGTTACCCGACGTCAGTGAAGGTGAGAGAGGACAGGAGGCCAGGCTGGATTTTACATCACCAGGCTTCACACCAAACTGGAAAGCAGGGAAGAACAGACACGGGTTAGTTAAAGAAGGCACACCAAGGGTTCCACCATACCACCTGGGATCCACTTGCAGCCACCCGTTAGTTACCTGTTCTTGTAACATCTAAGTACTGATCTGTGACTTGTAACTACTACTGCTGCAACTAACAGGAAAGTACCCGAATGAAAAGTGACTTTGCCTCCGCCTGTGTTTCCTTTGCATGAACTTGTTCCCCATACAGGAACGCTGCCCCGGAGGTCCAGCCCTACCTGTAGAGGACTTTGCCAACTTGCCGCATTACCATCTACCTCCGGCGGACTGTGGCGGTGCTGGTGACACATCAACAGAAACTACAGGTGGCGTCACGACATCTTGTATATAGCATCCCCTGTAAATATACCCCTTTTCAAAGAAGTCCCCCAGGACACGAGATCAGGCGCGGCCACCATTCCCCGTGACACAGTTAATCCCTTGGAGTCTGATACCCGAGTACCCCAAAGACTGGGGCTCGACACAGGAACAGCACAGTACAGGAACAGTGGGTCTTTTGCCACTGACAGGAGCCAGCTGCTTCTCTGCTGGGCGGCCTGGGCCCCCAACCCTGCTGGGCCCCTGTGCAGTCGTGATCCCTGCGACCTCTCTAGTTATGCCTGTCTGCAGCCAATCACATGCAGCTATTGTATTTCCTGCAGTATAAAGGACCTAGAGCTTTGTGCAGTTTTTTCTTCACCATTTTTTACAATATGACTAATAGGAAAAATAAGAGTATAAACATGTAAAATTAAAATAAAAAGACATTTCTTGCATGAATTGCAATGACATGACTTTCCATAGTAGTAGCTGTAAGTAGAGACGAGCGAACCTTTTAAGGTTCAGTTTGGTTTGGGTTGCTGAACTTACTGCTGTTGAGCAAACCTGTTGGGGTGCTTTATGTTTGCAATCCACTGTAGCGAGCATCGCTGTGGTCAGATACAGTTGGAGCTTGGCCCAGTGTGAGCCTCGTGCAGTGTTTGATCGACTCACACTGGGTTTCAGAACTCGGGTTCTTCTGTTTCCCTTTTGTATAGCCCTTTTCCAAAATGGCGTCTGCTGCTCGCTCCTATTCATGTAATCCTCCTTCACTACCTTTAACCTAGTTTACCTTTTAGCCAATGCTCATGTATTCTGCTTTAAATCCCTGGCCCTTTGCTTCTCAAGATTGTTCCTCCTCCTCGGCTCTTTCAGCAACCTCTCCTCTCTGTCACTCAACTTGCTGCTTGCTGCTAAATCCTGTAGTAATTTCATATATCCAGTGGCATTGAGGTTTCTATTGATGAAGAATGGCCCCACTATCTTTGTACCCCATATACCACACCATACCATCAATTTTTGAGTTCCAACAGTCTTGGAGGGATCTATCCACTGTGGGTTAGTGTCAGACCAATAGACAATGGTTTTATTTGTTAACTTCACCATTCACAAAAAAGTTTGCCTCATCACTCATCTGAAGGCAATTGTCTATGCTGTGATGATACGAGATGTGCAGCATCTGAAACAACAGATACTGGAAGCCTGTGCTACCATTTCTTCTGCGGGGTTGTTATCAGTGTGTCAAGATTAGGCGAAGAGGATTGCATTGACAATCCAACACAATGGGCAGCACTTTGAACACATTTTATAAGTGATCATAAACTTGTAAATAACTCATGAAAGAATAAAGTTACGTTAAAACCAAGCACGCCATTGTTTTTTTCTTATGAAATTCTCAATACTTTGATGTGTCACATGACCCTCTTCTCATTGAAAAAAAAAGTTGGATCCACAATGGCCAACTTCAAAATGGCCGCCATGGTCACCACCCAACTGGAAAGGTGTTCCCCCTCCCATATACTAATGTGCCACAAACAGGAAACTGATATCACCAACCATTCCCAATTTATTTAAGTGCATCCATATAAATGGCCCACCCTGTAGTTGTAAAAGCATTTTTTTTTAGAACAGCCACTTTAAGAAGAGAAAAGGAATACATTTTTTTAGTCACAAACTAGTGGGATAGTCGTCCAAGTTACTGTCTGCAAAAAAGTGTGCAGAATTCATACAAGCTAAAGTCTATATTTACTAGATAATTGTGTTTATCTACAGTTTATACAAGGACACATCACGCTTAGATGGGATTTTAATTAGCAGAAATTCAGCCTGCTGTCTATAATAAGCCGTTTTACAACGTAGTGAGATTTTCTGTAAAACTGATAAATATTTGCGAGAGGTGTTAAGACATAGTGGTAGAGATACTTTGGATACATGAGTTATTTTTGTTCTGTGTATATACTGTATATATTGTGATGCAGTGACTTACTCACTATGGGACTTGTAGTGCCATAAGGGTTAAGTTTGCAAGTTGCTGAGATTGGTGTGGCTCATTCTTGATAACCAGTGTTTGTATGAGCACATGGGCTGACAGAGACCATGAATGTCTGAGAGACTGTGGCAGAACCTGTGAGGGCTTGCTCTCAGTGTTTGAAGCAGTCATTGTCCTGAAAGGCACCTGAGATGGTTTGCTTGGAAGTGGCTGGTGTCCTGGAAGATACGCGGTGAGGCGACCTTGGGGAAACCTGGACTGTCTCGGGGTTCACGAAGCTTTAACCCTGCTGTGGGTCTGGAACAGACAGGAGCCTGTGATCCCAGAGAGGCAGCTTCTTGAATGATGGATTAAGAGGTCAGTGGACACTATAATGGACATTTGTACACGGCCACAAAATGGAACAATGTGTCCACGATTTCACTGCAACCAGAGATCTGCGAACAATCTCTGCACAATTATCTGTGTGTGTAACTGAGCTTTTAGTGTGATATGCCATGCAGACACACCAGCCCTTGGAACAGACCAGTGGTTTAATGTTCTGCTGATATTTATGAACTGTGCTATAGCAGTTTATGATTGTTAATAAACCAGCTGGACCCATTTAAACGTGAAACTGTTCCTATAAGCTTTACTTCTGCTGACAAAAGAATATCTTCTATTACCCTCAGTGAGGGCTACCTCACATTTCGGTGGAGAATATGGGCACTGCAGCCTGGTTGCTAGTGGGAACGGTTGACGTGCATCTGGCATTAACTCGTCGGGTTACGAAAATTGTCATCGCACTCAAACCAGGTTTGCTGTGGCTCGTGGGGCCACACATTTTTTTCCAGGGAGAGCTGTGCGGAGTGCTGTGTGTGAACAGCACACAGCGACGTTCATGATTGGAACAGTATTCACTGACGACATAGAGAAGGGGTTGGATGACCAGCTACATGCGATCTTCAGCAAAATGGAGTGTTCAGAAGAAATGCAGGGAGCAGTAAAAATAGCCGTGAAGGGAGCAGCAAATGAAACTGAAGCTGAGCACTTAAATTCACAAAAGCAGGCATTTGAGAAGCAGAAATAGGCATTTGAGAAGAAGCAATAGGAGCTGCTACAAGAACATCAGGAGATGGTGTGAGAATGGCAGGAGCGATACGGCAGCAGCCGACCAATTTGCATGTTCTCCTGCGAAGCCGATGCTGTCCCAGGATCAGGGATGAACCAAAGCCCCCTGAGCCGAGTAGCGGGGAAGGGTGCTCTCAGAGTGATGACCGGGGGGGAAGGGGATGGGGTGCTGTCAGTCCGGCGGCGAGAGTGAGGAGCTGGGGGGGGGGGGTGCTATCAGTGCGCCGGTTGGGCTTAGTATGCATTCACCTTATGTGTTGTGGTTGTGGAGCCAGGCGGCGGACGGCAGGCAGGAAGCCGCTCTGTGCAGGGCCCCACCCCCCTGAAGCATTGCTGCTCCCCTGCCTCCTTGCCGCCTGAGCAAAAGGCTCACATTTTCCAATGCACGCTGCGGCCCTGCCCAGGGAGATAGCAACATATGTTGTGAACTGGGTCCTAAGACTATCGTGGGGTTTGTACGGAATGTACTCCCTACCAAAAGGGTGGTTGCCCAAAAGGAAAAGGAGGCGGAGTCCCAAAAAGGGGTGCTTGTCCAAAAGGAGGCGTAGTCCCAAAATGGGGTGGGGAGCATCCAGAAACAAAATGGGTTGCTGGTGATGTAATAACATGTTGGTACCATCTAAGTGTGACAATTCAGAGTTAGGGGTGACCAGTTAGGGTTGAAAACGGGGTAGCTCCAGAAGAAGGGGCTGACATCAAAGTGGGAGGTGACTTGTTGGTCCACAATACCAGGGAAAGTGACCATGACTCCGAGGGTAACTCTGTGATGATAGATATTGACTACAGTAAGAGCCAAGCAAGGGCGCTAAATCTTCCCATCACTGGAAATGTAAGGGAAAGAGGCTGAACAAGTTGCAACCTCTGAAAATAAAGAGAATGTTGTGTCATCTACTTCTGTTCTAAAGGTGAAATCCCTTTCATGGGGTGAGAAGACCAGGATGGAAGACAAGGTGACGTTGCCAGACAACAATGAAGACAATGAGAAAGAGCCAGCCGAAAAGGTGGTAGGAGAGACGTCTCCCATGTCTAACCA
>JARQOC010000003.1:153045183-153202210 GCA_033576535.1 Allobates femoralis
ACCTTCCAAGACATCCTGAGGATAGAGATAGTGAATCCTCCAGTAAATCAAGCCAGAAAGGCCCAAACAGAAGACCCAATAAAGTACGAAATAGAACAGCGTCAGACCTTACTTTAGATACAGAGGCAAGTGACTCGCACTGCTGTATTGACCGCTGGGGGCGGGGGAGGTCTGACAAGGTTACGACTCAAAAGTGTTACTTGACAGAGTCCAATACTGGTTTGAACAAGAAGGGGAGGAAAGTGTGATGCAGCAGCTTGCTGCATTGCCAATATGTATGCTGGGACTTGTAGTACAGCAGATAATGTTCTGCAATAGAAACCCAGAAAGGTCATTATAAGACTTGTAGTGCCATAAGGGTTAAGTTTGAAAGTTGCTGAAAGGATGGGTGTGGCTCATCTAATATATAAAGCTGAATGTGTGTGTGTGTGTGTGTGTGTGTGTGTGTATGTGTGTGTGTGTGTGTGTGTGTGTGTATGTGTATGTATATCCGGGATTGGCATCTACACTGTTGCAACTACAGCCACAAAATTTTGCACAGTCACACGTCTGGACCCCGAGAGCATCATAGGCTATGTTGTGAGGTGAAATTTTAACCCTGCGCGTTCCAGTTTACCAAACAATTTTGCCCCTATCTACATAATGGGGAAAAAGTGACAGTTACCTGTTGACAGATGTGAATGAGAGGGGCTTAATGATAGCGCCAAAGACTAACAGCACATACCAGCATATAGTCACTAAGTTGGGGCACCAACATGAGATTTTCACCATGCACGGGGACATGTATACACACCACACGCACACAAAGAGTAACAGCAAGTGTATAATAGCTAAGCTGCAGCCCCAACATTGGATACTCACCACGTTCCCGAACAAACACACACCACAAAGAGACACATACCCCCACGGACACACACACACACCCTATAGCGACACATGCACTCACTCCACAGGCACACACACACCACAAAGAGACACACACAACACAGATAGACACAGACCCCCCCACAGGGACACACACACATACACACCCTACATGCACTCACCCCACTGGGACACACACACCACAAAGAGACACACACAACAGAGACACACACCACACAGACCCCCCCCCCACAGGGACACACACACATACACACCCTATGGGGACACATGCACTCACTCCACAGGGACACACACATACACACACCCCAGGGACACAAACACCACACAGACAGACACAGATGTGCACAAATCACCTCACGCAACTTGCCTCATACATCTGCTATCTTTAATTTCCAAACATAAACATCTGATTAAAAACAGCCAATATGCAACACATGTGCCATATAGGGAATTAAGGCAGATGTCAGTCACATGAGCTGTCTATTATGTGTATGTGTGAGGTAACATACACTGCCCGGCCGGGGGGAGGGTTTACTGTTGGCTGGAGATTTATTAAGCTGCCTATAGCAACCAATCACAGCTCAGCTTCTACTTTCTTACAGGTCATTAATATGACATATTCAAATTCTATTTTGTTATAGCTAACATCAGTTATTTATTAACCCAGGTGTGGCCGGGTACTACAGCTAGTTCTTGATAAAGTTTTTGTGCTAGCACATGGGCTGACAGAGACAGGCAGAACTTGTGAAGGCTTGCTCTGGGTGTTTGGAGCAACCATTGTTCTGAAAGGCACCTGGGATGGTATGCTTTGCAGTGGCTGGTGTCCTGGAAGACACGTGGTGAGGAGATGTTGGGGAAGCCTGGACTATGTCGGGGTTCAGGAAGCTTCAACCCTGCTGGGGGTCTGGAACAGACAGAAGCCCATGATCCCAGAGAGGTAGCTTCTTGAACGATAGACTAAGAGGTCAGTGGACACTATAATGGACTAAGTGTGATCTGCCATGCGTGCACACCTGCACTTGGAACAGACCAGTGGTTATGTTGTTCTGTTGATTTACATGAACTTTGCTATAGCTGTTATAGCTTGTTAATAACCCTGATGGACTCATTTAAACTTGAAACTGTTCCTATGAGCTTTACTTCTGCTGCCAAGAGTATCCCCTAACACTGTTAGTGAGCGTTACCTCACAATATGAATTTACAGTTGAAATAAGTATTGAACACATCACCAATTTTCTAAGAAAATATATTTCCAAAAGTGCTTTTGACGTTAATTCCTCACCAGATGTTAGTAACAACCCATTCAATATACACAGGCAAAGAAACCAAACCATAAATGTCCATAAATTAAGTTATGTGTAATAATGAGAAATTATATGGGGAAAAAGTATTGAACACATAAAAAAAGAGAGGAGTAAATAGCCATGGAAATTCATGATACTAACTGAAATATATCAGTAATTAGAAAGCAATCCTGTCAGTGAAAAAGAATATCAGTTTGTTTAACTGATGGCCTATAAAAAGTTGCTGCACTACCAAGGTGCCACACAAGAAACATCTCAAGTTGGGTAAAACGAGTGAGCTGTCTAGACATTTCCAACCTTATTGTTGCAAAACATTCACCAATGACACTATTGGGGCCATAATCCAGAAGTGAAAAGAACATCATTTCACAATAAACCAAGCACAACCAGATGTTCCCCACATTTCTTTCAACAGAAGAGTGAAAAGAATTTTCAGAAGAGTTAAGGCCCTGTCTCACATAACGATATCTTTAGAGAGATCGTTGTAATGGTGCCGTCACACCTGCCGACGTCGCTAGCGACATCGCCGAAAAAGTGACGTATCAGCGATGTCGCTAGCGACGTCGCGCTGTGTAAACGAGCGGCGCGACCGCGTTTTATCGCTGGTTGCAGGTTGACAGGTTTACGGGAAGAACCGTAAACCTGTCAACCTGCGATAAGGCTGGATCGCGCCGTGTGACATCGCCAGAGCGATGTCGGCGGCGATCCAGCCTATACCGCAGCGTTGCTGCGGATCGCTGGGCTGAGCCCAGCCCAGCGAGCGATGTCACCGCCCGCTTCGCTGCGGTGTCGCCGGCCGCAGCGATGCTGTGTGACAGCTGGCCAGCGATGTCGGAACCGAGCGGGCACCCGCGCATCGCTTCCGACATCGCTGGCCAGATCGCCAGGTGTGACGGCACCATTACTGTGATGTTACAACGATCTCTCCAGCGATGTTGTTCTGTGTGACACTTTGCAGCGATCAGGCCCTGCTGTGAGGTCGCCGATTGCTGCAAAGTGCTGCGGGTCATTTTTTGATCGTTGGTTTCCCGCTGGTCAGCACACATCGCTGCGTGTGACAGAGAGAAACCAGCGATCAGTGACCTCACTGGCTGGTAACCATGGTAAACACTGGGTATCTACGCAGAGCGCGCTGCCTAGATACCCGGTGTTTACCAAGGTTACCAGCATCCTCCCTGCTTAGCACTCCCTGAAAGCAGGTAGGATGCTGGTAACTATGGTAAATAGCGGGTATCCAGGCAGCGCGCGCTGCCTGGATACCCGGTGTTTATCATAGTTACCAGCGTTCTCCCTGCTTAGCGCTGCCTGTAAGGCAGTACTAAGCAGGGAGGACACTGACATCACCTTCAGCGATGTGGGAGGCGGCTCCCATGGCCCTGATTGCTGGGGAGATCTGCCTGTTTGACAGCTCTCCAGCGATCAGGTAATGATGCTCCAGCGATCCCGGCAGGTCGGTATTGCTGTCGAGATCGCTGTAGCGGTCGTTATGTGTGACAGGACCTTTAACCAAGAGCCAGTGACCACCTGTGGAGAGCTACAGAAAGATCTGGACTCAGCAGGTACAATTGTTTCAAAGAAAACAATAAGTGATGCACTCAACTTCCATTGCCTTTATGCACGCAAGACTCCATTACTGAACAAAGAGCATGTTCAATTGTAGTTAAGGTTTGCTCAACAACATTTAGACAAGCCTGTGAAATACTGGGAGGAGATAGTGTTATCAGAAGAGAGCAAAATTTTACTCATTTAACTAATTGGATAACAAGATACACACTATGCTTGGAGCTCAAAAGGGACTGCATATCACCCCAAAAACACAATATCAAAAGTGAAGTTTGGAGGTGTGAACATCATGGTGTGGAACTGTTTTTCAGCACATGGCATTGGTAAACATTATGTGATTGAAGGAAGGATGAATGGACAAATGTGCCAAGACATTGTTGATAAATATCTGCAGCCATCTACCATGGTGATGAAGAGAAAGAAAATTAAACTGCTAGAATGGCCCAGCCAATCACCTGACCTGAATCCATTAGAAAAATTCTGGAAGGAACTAAGGCCCAGAGTTCATATAAGGAGCTCACAGACCCTTCAGGATTTGAAGAGTGCTTGTGTGGATGAATGGTCAAAATAACACCTGAGCAATGTACTCCCAAAATTGCAGAAGAAATTGTATGGGCCATGCAAAACTTTGGGCTAAAGTAAATTTTTTGTGGGAAAAATGTAATTTCTTATTTTTACAACACAACATTATAAAACATTTGGATCCCAATTATTCTGTGCTCTATGCTCAGCACTTGCATCGCGGATTACATATAAAGCTGCGCTCACACGGCTGTAGGTTCTCTGATGCGAGAGAATTGGGATGATTGTTAATTTCACTTGGATCAAACTCTGTCAGAGTTTGATATGAGTGTCACCTTAGTGTGATCCGATTGTCTCACATGAGAGAATCGGAGCACAAGTGTGGAGAAGATGGAGAACTTAATATTTTACAAGATGAAACCGGTTTGAATCTTTATTCACCTGGAATACAACTTTTCGTTTTGCACAATGAAGCCTTGCTAATATCTTTGGAGGAATTTTTTTGCATCTCCCTCTGTAGACTTTGCTGCTGTCTCTTTAGGTATTATATATAAGCTTATCAATGGTACATGGGAAAAAGGTACACAAATTAGCTCTCCTCCTGAATAAAGAAAGTTAATTGAATAGTACCATACCTATATAAGCTTGTTACTCTATATGTTAATATCCAACTTAAAGGGGTTGTCCAAGTTTGGGGCTCATGTAAGTTATTGAGCTTTAAGTCTGCAGTCAAATAGAATGACTGACTGTAGACTTAAAGCACAATAACTCTCTGAAAAAAAGGTTCAATAAAAGTGAATGCATATATTGCATGTCTGTTACAAATTATAGTCGCGTGACTAACAGTATGGGCAACTATTTGAAAAGGACTACTAGTATTGTCACGAGTGTTTCTCACCCTGGGGAGACGTCTGGCTAATCTGAAACCCGAAGGTCACAACGGCTTATTGACCGCAGAACGTCAGCTAGTGTTTAAATGGGTTTGGCGCCACAGGAGTTGAGGACTCTTTTCTATTAGCTGTGTCTTGTAGCAACAATACTCAGGTGTCACTTTTTGCCACCCCCACCACTATAAGTAGTCATATGCCTGATCATGTGACACCGGTAATAAATCAGTTCAATGTGGTCCACTTTGGAAGGAGCCTGTCTCTGGAAGAAACCTTGAAGTTGTGTTTAGAGATGAGAGAACCAGACTCCAAAGTTTGGAACTGGTACCAAACACAGACTTTAAATAAATGTTAGTGTTTGTGTTCAGAGTTCGGGCGTTTTACATACACAATTTACTGGAGCGAGCATCAGTGCACTCAGATACACTCGGTGCTTGGACCAGTGTTGAACGACTGGTATTGGGATAAAATCAGACTTAGCCAATGTAGTGTATACTAAAAACAAAATATGAGAAAACCCTGCCGTCTCTCTGGAAGTGTTTTGCTTATGGCTCGCTTTATGTGGGAGAACAGAACTGCCCAATCAGTGACTTCTAATGAGGTTTGGGTGAAGTGTGAGTCCAGAACAAAACTTAACACAAGTCCAGTTGATCTTTCAGAACCTGAACATCCACAGGTCCACTCATCTCTAGTCATGTTTAATGCAGTTTTGGAGTCCTGCTGCGATAGAGGAATTCAGAGTGCTTTTTTACCTGTGTCTATTCTTCTCTGTTTGTTTACCTTTCCCGTGTTGTATTATTTGTAGTAAGGCTAGCACTGCCAGCCAGCGCATTAACCAGGGTTAGTTGAGGCCAAAAGAAGGCCTAGGCATGAGACAGCGACAGGGGGAAGGACCTGTATAGGGACATTAGGGAGCTCAGTGACACAGGTGAGTGTCACGAGGTGACCCATCTCTCTTCTCCCTATTGCCAGGCTCTTATAAGGGCCTGAAACTATTGTTTAAATGAGTTGTGCTACAGAATACATGATAAGGTGCTGAGCACACAAATAACAAGAGAAGGGGTCTGGGCTCCTCTGTTTCAATGAAGCAGTAGTTGTGCATGTACATGGAACCAGTAGGATGGCTGATCCCATACTCGACTACCTTTATCAGTTTTACACACAATTTTGTATCATTCAGGTACGTGATAAGATTATATCCTCCCCGACCGTTTCCTTCCCAATTACCCTGTAGACCAGGGATATCCAGGCCTCGAGGGCAACAAACAATGCTTGTTTTCCGGATTTCCTTAGCATCCCACAGGGGTTGGAATATCTCCTGTGCAGGTGATTCAATTATAACATATGAAATACTAAGGAAATCCTGAAAACATGCACTGTTTGCGGTCCTCGAGGCCTGGAGTTTAAGATTCCTGCTATAGACTGTAAGCTTGTGAAGGCTCTCTTATGGAACCACAAATTCTGCTGTTTACCAAAAAATCCTGAAGGAGAATATCCGGCCATCTGTTTGTGACCTCAAGCTGAAGTGCAGTTACTTGGGTTATGCAGAAGGACAATGGTCCAAAACACACCAGCAAGTCCAACTGAAATGCTATGGTATGATCTAAAAATGTGGTTCATGCTTGGAAACCCTTCAATATGACTCAATTACAACAATTCTGCAAAGATGAGTGGGCCAAAATTCCTCAAGACGTTGTAAAAGTCTCATCGTCAGTTAGCAAAAAAACCCTTGACTTCAGTTGTTGCACCGCCATAGACCTACTGTAACTGCTTACAGGACCCTGGACAGCGGCTGATACTATACGTACATTATGTACAGAATCTCTAGTACTATCAGGAGCCGCGGCTTCATTCATAAATTTGTACAAAGCCGACAAAAGCCGGCAATAGTATAACTACCGCATTAACCCCTCACATGCCCACACGAGTGGACAGCATGTCTCTAGGGAGGGAAGGGGCACCCCTACAGACATGTTGCCCACATCTACTATTAATATTTAATGTTTTAATAACATTTAACACTTTGTTCATCCCTGCTGCCGCAGGGATGAACAAAGTAGACGGTAACCGCATTGGTCAGGATTACACATCCGGAGCAATCCGTTACCGCATTGCGGTTTACACAACACATTTTTGCTAAAAAATGTGTCTGAAGGAATTGAGTTAACCGCATCTGGATCTGGATGCGGTCAACGCACTTACCTTAACAAGTGAGACCCCAGCCTTAATTATAAAGATCTTCATTTATAAACTACACTTTGTATTTACTGTGTTATCTTTGATTGATATATAAATTTGTTTGGCGATATGAAACATTGAAGTGTGACAATCATGCAAAAGGTTAAGAAATCAGGAAGGGGGTAAATACTTTTTCCCACCTCTGTACATTCACACGAGTGCTGTAAACACAATGACAAATTTTGACCCAATTTTCCTGTTATTGAACCTCAAGATTTTATAAATAATTTAAGAGGGAGCCATCCATTCTTCATCCATGAAAAAACACATCCCCATAAAAAAACAAAGATTTTGTATCCACTTCTGGGATAAGATCCTGTTCTTAGTTTTTACAGATGTTTTTCACACATGTGAGAACTGGATATGAGGCTTATCTCACACGTTGTGTATTCAGGATCTGACCTTTTTGTATGACATAGGTTTGAAGACAGAGACAATATCCAAGGTATATAGCAACACATCCATAACTCTGTGAAGTAATATGCTTAAATCATACAGCACAGGACTTTGTGGATAAATGAAGACAAAATTCTGAGTATTCTGTAGTTAGCAGAAGACTTTGCCTCCTTCTTCAAAGAAAAGATTGACAGAATCAGAGACAGCTTTGATCCACTGTCCCCACAGCCTCCCCTTTCACCTATACTGCCCTCTACTTCCATCAACTGCTTCCTCCCCATAACTGAAGACCAGCTCCCCTCCCTCCTGTAAAAATCACACCTCACCACCAGCGCCCACGACCCGCTCCCATCCAACATCATTCCCAACCTCACCTCCGTTATCATCCCAGCCCTAACTCATCTTTTCAACCTATCACTTACCACTGGCACCTTCCCCTCAGTCTTCAAACATGCCTTGATCACACCCATCCTCAAAAAACACTCCCTCGATCCCACAACTGTCTCCAACTACCGCCCTATATCTCTCCTCCCTTTCGCCTCTAAACTACTTGAACAGCATGTCCACTCTGAGCTGTCCTCTCACCTGTCCTCCTGCTCCCTCTTTGACCGCCTGCAATCTGGCTTCCGACCCCTCCACTCCACTGAAACAGCCCTGACCAAAGTCACAAATGACCTACTGACTGCCAAAAGCAAGCGCCACTACTCTGTTCTCCTCCTCCTCGACCTGTCCGCCGCCTTCGACACTGTTGACCACTCCCTTCTACTCTAGATCCTGGAATCTCTTGGCATCACGGACCTTGCCCTCTCTTGGATCTCCTCATATTTAACGGATCGCACCTTCAGCGTCACCCACTCCCACACATCCTCCTAGCCCTACCCCCTATCTGTCGGGGTCCCCCAGGGCTCGGTTCTTAAACCATTACTGTTCTCAATCTACATTCGCGGCCTAGGGCAACTCATTGAGTCCCATGGCCTCCAATATCACCTCTACGCCGACGACACCCAAATCTACCTGTCTGGTCCTGACATCGCCTCCCTTCTATCCAAAATTCCACACTGCCTGTCCGCCATCTCATCCTTCTTCTCTGCTCGCTTCCTTAAGCTGAACATGGACAAAACCGAGTTCATAGTCTTCCCCCCAAGACGCTCCCCCTCACTACCTGACCTATCCATCGTCGTCAACAACTGCTGTCTCTCTCCAGTCCCCCATACCAAGTGCCTCGGGGTTATCCTTGACTCTTCCCTCTCCTTCAAGCCCCACATCCAGGCCCTCACCACCTCCTGCCGACTCCAGCTCAAAAACATCTATAGGATTCACACTTTCCTTGACCACGACACTGCTAAAACCCTTATTCACGCTCTCATTATCTCCCGCCTCGATTACTGCAACCTCCTGCTCACCGGCCTCCCCAATATCTCCCTTGCACCTCTCCAATCTATCTTGAACTCCGCTGCCCGCCTAATCCATCTGTCTCCCCGCTACTCCCCTGTTTCCCCCTCTGCCAAGCCCTTCACTGGCTCCCTACTTCCCAGAGATCCCGGTTTAAAACATTAACCATGACATACAAAGCCATTCACAACCTGTCCCCCCATACATCTCTGACATGGTCTCCTGATACCTACCCTCACGCAACCTGCAATCCTCCCAAGAGCTTCTCCTCTACTCCCCCCTCACCTCCTCTTCGCACAATCGCATACAGGATTTCTCACCTATACTCTGGAACTCTCTGCCCCAACACATCAGACATTCTCCTACCCTGGGAACCTTCAAAAGAAGCCTGAAGACCCACCTCTTCCGCCAAGCCTACCACCTGCAATAAGACCTGGTCCACCACACCGCCTCACGACTGGAATTTCCCCCTCCCAAATGTATCCCCACCCACCCCTCCTAGACTGTGAGCCTTCGCGGACAGGATTTCTCCCCTCTTGTATCTGTACAACCGAATTGTCAACATTTATTGTACTTGTATTGTTACTATGTTACTTGTCCTAGTCTGCCCTTTTAGCATGTAAAGCGCCATGGAATATAATGGCGCTATATAAATAAATAAATAATAATAATAGCGTGAACTCTGAGGCCTTCTTTGTAGCTGCGCCTTTGGCAGTAGTGTTGCCTGTTGTCAGCTGTATTGCTGGAGCGCTTGTTCCATTGTGCATTAGATCACTGTGTTTGATCAGCTCCAGGATAAGATATATGTTTTTACTGTTTTGCTTTAATCTTTTTAAGTCCTCTACGGACAATGACTTCTTTTATGGTATTGCACTTTTCTTCATTTTTGTACATTTTTAACACAGGTTGTATAGGATAATCTCCCTTGGTTCAGCACATCCTCCAGCTGTTATCCACCCACATAGACATTAGGCAGCTGTATAGAAATATCCTCAAGCTTGAAACGAAGGGTAACCGTAATTATAGCTTGCAAAGTTAATGTCAGCTGTTTGCTGCTGCTCAGTAGTGTGATCTCCAGAGGTCAAAGGTGCAAAGCGCTGAGGCTGCTCCGTCTTGAATGTTGTGGGCCCCAGTAATAAGTACCTGTCACCTTCAGGCTGTTTGGTGGTATTATTAGATTTTATTTATAATGTCTCAGAATACTCCCTTGAGCTGATAAAGCTAGGGGGGCATGGAGGCAGGAATTGGGAAACACAGAATGACATTAAAGGACACATATTTATACTTAGAAGAATGGAGACTCTCTAAGTATCATAATCCAATAGCAATGGCTAAAATAATGCTATGTATGCAAATCTTTGGCAGAATTTTGCCAAATGTTCCACTGAAAATTGTGTAGAGAAATGTGAGCAATACATATCGATTTTTATATCTTTTTATATTCATATCTTATGCTCCTTTAACATCTGCATATAAAAAAAGTATGTGTACATAAAAGTGGTATTGGTGTTATCAGTGTTTTCCATCAGTGTACCATTCATGTGTTATCCAGATGCCATCCGTTTTTCTTGTATGGCAAAAGAAAAAGATATTGCAAGTCTCCTATAATTTTAATGTTAAACAGATAAATGCACACGGATGGCTGTACGTGTTATTGAGGCACCCATAGACTTGTATTGCTCCTTGTCATTTGTGCTGCCAGAAAAAAACACTACGTCAGTGGAGACAAGAGGGTCAGTGGGAGCTCTGTATCTTTAGAAAGATCGCACGAGGCCAGGGCTCATCCCATTAAATGCTTGTAAGCAGAACCCTACTCAAACAACACAGGGTGAGGGTACCACACTCCAGTAAGACTTTATTGGGTCAGTAACAGTCAGCAACATACAGTACATTCCCAGCAAGGACGCTAGATAGTGAATGTGCCAGTCTCACCCTTCCGCTAGTTTGCCAGGGATCAAAACATCTGCATCTTCAGGGGATCCAAGACCACCTGCCTTGGCCAGCAGTATCCCACTTTTTGCGGCCACCCACCAAGAGGAGGTAGCGGTAAATTTAGGAAGACAACCAAGCAAGCTGAGGTATGTGACCAGGAGACCTGGGGCTTTTCCCTGCAATTTTTAACAGATTTCCAGATAACATAACTATATTCCACTTTTCGCTAATGCACATTAACATTTCTAATGTGTCCTTTACTGAAGTAGTTAAATGAATGTGTATTGGAATATCATGTCCTGTTCTTGTAGCAACAGCCAGAAACAAACATCTGGATTTCCCAAGAAGACTGCAATCTTTACTGTTTACTTTAATGGGATGCAGTTTGTAAAATGTGACAAGTTACTTCCTTTCCACTTCAAGAATGTAATGAAGAGATTATAGATTATGTATATGTGCGTATATGTAATGAATGAACAAAAGTACGCACTAATGCTTTGCCAGATCTTTCCTACACTGGTTCCTACTGACCTATAATAGGGTGTTGGGATATCTCAAAGTCCCCTCCTCATCTTTCTCCTGGCTGGGCTGCATGCATCAAACTAAGTGGAAACCAATACACCAGCATCTTCAAATAGCATGTATCCATTGTATGATGAATCTGGCCCTGTAATGTGATATTCATTGTGTACAGTCTCTATGTATCACACAGAGTTTTGCAGAAACGTCCCCGACTGTCATGGTGGCATTGGGCTCTGTTCAGATTGCAGATAGTGAAGCTCTGCCCTATGGTTTCTCTGGTTTTTGAGATCAATATAGACTCTGGTGCCGATTAGGCAGGCTAGTAAGATAATGTCTGTTGGTCTTCTTGCTCTTCTTATCACATGTTGTGGGAAGGCCTATCACATCTGCTTCCCTCCTATTTATGCTGGTGGAATCCTTCTAACCACACCAGCTATAGTTTATCCTATGTTCGTCTGTGAGGTGTGATGTCCCAGACTCTGGTGAAAGTTGTGCTATGTACATGGTGCAGTTGTGCTGTAACTTTCGTCCTGCTCTTGATTTTCCCCCTGCTACTCTTATTGTCTTTACGTTTGAGTATGCATGCTTTGTGATTCAGTTTTGGCTTTCCATTGTTTGTCTTTATCTGTGGGCTTCATTACTCCCCTGTCCTGGGGAGAGGGGGAATGGAAATCCAATCATGACTGGTCAGGAGCAGGGCATCCTGCTTCCTTGTTATACCCCAGTCATTATGATACTATGACACAGATATGAACAGAGCTGTTTGTATGTAGAGTGACATGGAAGTCTCATAATGTATATGAAAGATTATGAACTTTTTTGACAGAGTATTTTTTTTCTACATTAAATTATTCTGATCTCAGTTTTTATGCTAGATACAATAATGCAAGATGCTACACTCTTTAATCCTTGGGGAGCAAATGCTTGAAAAATACTTAAATAAAAATGTAAACAGCGGTTACAATTTAATAATAATGTAGGGCTAGTAATTATAATAAACTTTCAAATATACTTCATAAGTGAAATCTGGAAGAAAACCATTCAAAAACCTTCCAGAAGATCCCCACTAGGCTGTTTCAAAACCTGACATATGTTCGTTGTCAGGGAAATCCATATTCAGCTCCACATTTGCCTATGGCCATGTATGGGGGTAGGGGGTGGGGCCTACAGTGTTCACAATACAGCTGATCAGAGTCTCAGGTTACCTCAGGCAGGGACAGTGCTAAGCACAACCTGACAGCACACAGCTCCTGTGATCTCTCTCCATTCACATCTCTCTGCTCCATGCAATCAACTGATAATTGAGTAGAGCCGACTTGAATGGAGAGGAGTCAGCTGTGTGTTGACAGCTTGACGAGCTCCTGAGGTAAACCTTGCCTGAGGTAAACTGCTGATGAGCAGTGGTCAAGCTAAACAGGCACACTGTGTTGGCCCCGTACCCCACCCACTTATATGGCCGTATTCATGTGTCAAGCTGAAGACGGATTTCCCAGACAACGACCATTTCAGGTTTAGAAACATCCTAGTGGGGACATCTTCTGGAGGTTTTTGAAAGGTTTTCTTCCAGATTTCACTTACATGAGTTTATTATAATTTTTTGCTCTACATTATTATTATTATTTTTATTATTAATAAATAAAAATTTAAACAGCGGTTACGCTTTAAATTTTATTCCCTAGTTTTTAAATGTAAATTTACAAATTACTTCTAAAAACAACTTCTCAAACTGAGTAATGTTTTTATTATTTTCTACTGATCATTGTCTAGATTATTGGCCACCACTGCAGTCATTCAGCGGTGGCCAATCTCCCAGGGAAGGAGTGTAGTGCTTACAAGCTTTTTTTTCTATAGAGCTTGAAAGTTCTGCTATGAGACTAGTCGGATTGCTTGATTCTGTTATCTTCCATCCTTCTGTGCTCCTCTGATGCAACATTGGAGAAGGCACAGTTTGGGCAGGTGGCAGAACAATGCCACTGGCCCAACCTATCTATTAGGAACATACAGCTCACCGGCAAGCCTGGAAGTTGGGAGAAACTCCTAAAGAACCAACGTAAGACAACTCATTTAACACAAATGTGCAGAGAGCCTAATATAGGAGTACTGATCCATGTCTGATCTACATCTCTTACATACTGTATTATAGAAGCTACAGTATATACACACAGAACACACATACACATTACTTGTAGACAACACACAGCCTCACCAGGACAAATGATCGTCTGTAGGGATCAATCCAAATGCTCTGTTCACTTCACAAATGTGTTTTTTATAATTAAAGGCAGAACACAGAAAAGTTTTCAACTAGCTTTATTCTCGATGAAAAAGTTTAATTAAATCTTTTAGAAATGTAGCTGTGCAACAAATCCTCGTAACAAAACATTGATCATCAAAAGGAGCATTTTGTAGCATGAAATGAGGAACACAGCCAGAAATCCATGTGTGTCCCTGTCACTGACACCTGAAAGTCATTGTCAAATAGTGGTGTCACTAATAAAAGTCTAATTGTCCTACAAGATCTACTTAAGACAGTAAGACTGCTATACAGGTATTCTAAGGAAAGCTGAAGCCAGCTTCATCTTCACAAGACATAGGTATGTACATCGAAATTCAAGTATCCTATTAAAAAGTAGAGATGGCAAAAAAACAAAGTTACTAACGGTACAGAACTGCAATATATCATTCAAAGAAATCCCCACAGAAATCCCACGACGTTCAGCAGTCTAGTGTCCGCCTCCAGCGATCTGTTATTGTCTACAATGGCAGAATGACACATAATCATCTGGAAGCAGTGATATAAATTCATTGCGGGTACACATATTTCAAACATTGGAGAGTGCACATGTAGTGGAGCTGAATTTGTAATTTGGCACCGCTCATTGGGATATTACACCATGAATTCACAGCAGGTGAATATTCTCAAAGGGGTTCTGCACTTCTATCTAATTATGTCACTGTGCACCTATAGCAGCGGCTGTAATGATGAGCTTGTCTCGCATCTTCTTACCATTCTCAGCAGCAAAGTGCACAGTCAAACCCAATGTAATATAAGTGTAGGATGCTGTTCGCTATCAGAAGTACATATTCTGAAAGGTTGATACGTCAAGTTTAACTCTGCTACATCTCTATAATGGAAATAGAAGTTTTTTATGTTGCATCCCACAAATGTTTGCTAAATGCATGTAGGTATTTTGTAAGATGGTTTGCTACAACTGAATAAGCTAACAAAAACAAGACTGAGTTTAATCATGCCAAAAATATGGAATACATTAGAGGGGTTGTCCGGTGTCAGACTGCCAAATCATGACTTTGTGATACACACTCTTTCACAATTTCCCTGTATTCCCCGTGCAGGTGGGTGCATGTATGTGAATTACTAATGGAGCAGAAAGAAGCTGGACTTGTCTAGTTGGCACATGACAGAATATATACATATTGTATACATGTGGACCTGAAACTGCCCACCTATACAGGGGAATCATGACAGTGTGCACATGGAGTGACTGCTGACACCGGACAACCCTTTTCAACCCCCTTTCAAAAAAATATTCTTATGCGTGCTAATAAAATGTCTTTTACTTACTCAGCCCCATGTTCTGCAGCTCCTGTTCCAGGCCTGTGTTGTCATCAGAGCTGTGTGTAGAGGTTTAGCTGACTGCTCACTGCAGTTACTATAGCCTGCCGCTATTTCTGGCCATGAATTATCCATGACTTAGGCCAGCCCCTGTCTGAGCAATAGATAGGACAGCCCCTGTCCATCTATTACTCAGATAGGGGCTGGCCTATCTATTGCTCAGACAGGTGCTGGCCTACCTATTGCTCAGACAGGTGCTGGCCTACCTATTGCTCAGACAGGTGCTGGCCTACCTATTGCTCAGACAGGTGCTGGCCTACCTATTGCTCAGACAGGGGCTGGCCTACCTATTGCTCAGACAGGGGCTGGCCTACCTATTGCTCAGACAGGGGCTGGCCTACCTATTGCTCAGATAGGGGCTGGCCTATTGCTCAGACAGGGGCTGGCCTACCTATTGCTCAGACAGGGGCTGGCCTATCTATTGCTCAGACAGGGCTGGCCTAATACTCAGACAGGGGCTAGCCTATTACTCAGACAGGGGCTGGCCTATCTATTGCTCAGACAAGGGCTGGCCTATTACTCAGACAGGGGCTGGCCTATCTATTGCTCAGACAAGGGCTGGCCTATCTATTGCTCAGACACCTATTTCACAAAAAGCTCTGATGCCAAGACAACACAGGAACCTGGACACATAGAGGTGTTAAAACATCTAAAACAATTTTTTTAATTTATCTATTTTTTGGGGGGGTGGGGAGATGGTCTATAAAGTAACATTGATGAAGGCATATTAATGGCTAAACAAAAGCAACAAACAGAAGCAGCTCCTGGCAGATTCTCTTTGATGTTCTTCAAAGGCACATAGATGTGTCTAAATATAATGCAGAGAAAATCCCTCCAAAACAATTGTGTACTGATGTATGAACCATATTTATAGCTGTAATGTTACCTGGTGGATGGTGGCAGACATGAATTTTTTTTCATTGCTTTTATCCTGCACTTTTAGTTTTAGGGTATGTTCACACACGTAAGGTTTTGCTGCAGCAAAAATACAGCAAAATCTTAGGGGATTTGTCTAAGTTTCTGCAGACTCCAGATTTTTTGGCAGGAGAAAACATGCGTTTTCTGCTGCGGGTTTCCAGCGTTTTTTGCGGTTTTTTGCCATGGAATGACACCAAAAATGTTATGGGTCTACTGTTGTAGCCAGGGCTGTGGAGTCAGTGCCCATTTTGGGTAGAGTCGGATTCAGGGAAATTAAGAAGTCGGAGTTGGATGTGTGACTTACTGGTTGTAGAGACAGAGTCGTAAAGTCGGTGTCCATTTTGGTGGAGTTGGGAGTTGGATTCAGGGAAATTGAAGAGTTGGAGTCGGATGTTTGGCTTACTGACTACACAGCCCTGGTTGTAGCTGGCACTGCCATGGGTCTACTGTTGTGGCTGGCAAAATTTTGGGTCTACTATTGTATCTGGTACTGTTATGGGTCTACTGTTGTTGCTGGAAAAGTTATGGGTCTTCTTTTGTGTCTGGTACTGTTATGGGTCTACTGCTGCGTCTAACACTGCTGTGGTTCTACTATTGTGTCTGGCACTGCTATGGGTCTACTGTTCTGTCTGGCACTGTTATGAGTCTACTGTTGTAGATGACACTAATATGAGTCTAGTGTTGTGTCTGGCACTGCTGTGGGTCTATTGTTGTGGCTGGCAAAACTTTGGGTCTACTGTTGTATTTGGCACGGTTATGGGCCTACTGTTGTGCCTGGCCAAGTTATGGGTCTACTGCTGTGTCTGGCACTGCTGTGGTTCTACTGTTGTGTCTTGCAATTTTATGGGTCTACTGTTGTGGCTGACACAGTGATAGATCTACTGTTGTGACTGGCACTATTATGAGTCTACTGTTGTGGCTGGCAATAATATGGGCCTGCTGTTGTGGCTTGTACCATTAGGAGTCTACTGTGGTGTTTGGTACTGTTATGACTCTACTGTTGTGGCTGGCACTGTTATGGGTCTACTGTTGTGTTTGGCACTGTTATGGGTCTACTGTTGTGACTGGCACTGCTATGGGGCACTAATGCACCTGTAAAGTTTATTGTGGTGTTTGCTTCCTTTTACTTTAGAGTAACATTTTACAGTAATTAATTTTCTTCTGTTACATATTTTACTGCAATTCTCTGTTTATAAACACTATTATTAGATATATGATGAAGTTGCCATATGGAATAATGTATTCAAATCCCCTTAGGTGCACTGAATTTACATAAATATAGCTGTCCATCCTGGGGGTGGACATGACTAAAGTACAATTAATGCATACATTGAATACAATGTAAAATAGTATACTAATAACTCATTTTCCATGAAAACATGTACATCTCCACAGGTTTATTTGATATGTGTTTAATTCTCCATTAAGCATTTAAAGAGAACTTGTCATCTCTCCTGACTGGTTTAGTTAAAAAAATACATTTACACTAAATAACTATTTTGGAGTACTTTTCTAAAAACTTCCACTGTTAATAAGTTCCTCTATTATTCCTCCTGAAAACATATGAATAAATTGTTAACTGCTTGATATCATTGCCCTTTACACTCTGATATGTAGGGAAACACACTTAACTGGTAACCCTGAGTCATCAATTATTCAAAGTTTTATATAGGGATGAAAGTCTGCAGTAACGTTGCAGTCTGCCGAATGTTTACAGAGTGTGCACCGCATGCTGTCAAGATACTCTAGTGTTAAAAGTGATACCGCGCGGTCATGTAACCACAAGTATGCGATTTACATACTTCCGGCCATGTTTCAACTAGATGTGCTCAGCATTGCTTAGTTCACTTGAACTGAGAGAGACTGAGCGCACATGTAGTTGGTACATGACCACATGTAAGCAAATCACATAGGTATGGTTACCAAGTTAGTGTGCAGTTCACACACTGTAAAGATTCAGAAGTCTGCAGTCACATAGATCAACTGCAGATTTTCATCAGAAGAGACATAACCACTATAAGGATGATTAACAGTAAGAGAGTTCTGCAAAAAGCTCTGGAATTGTTATTTTTGGTAGAATACAATTATTTACTGGAACAGAGAAGACAGGAGAGCTGTCAGATCCAAAACAAATAGGGGCCAATTCATCAAAGCTTTTATAACAAAAACCTGGAGTAAAAGCGTTCAAATGTTGCAAAGTTTTTGTGCAATTCCCCATTGTACACATATTTGTAAGTTAGTGAAAAAATAACTAATATGCTTTTAGATTTATTGTTACAATTTGGTCATCAACTGTGGCTAGTAAATGAATAAAGTGCTAGAGATTTCAGTCCTAGAAGCTTGATCTGGTACAGAAAGAGTCAACATGATTTTTTGCCATCCCCAATTATCCTCTACAACTTTATAGATAGGGAAGATAAACTGTATACTGAAGAATGTGTTGCCAATTAGGCATTGTCTTTTCTAACAAACCCTATTTCTACAGTTGGAAGATGACCACCCAGAGCCACTTGTGCTGAGAATGCGAAGTCTGCCTGTCCAGTTTGCCATTGCTGTAATAACAATATTTGCAATCAAGCCATAGAAAACATGCAGACTATAAAATGCTGTTTTCTCCTGCTTTGCCTATCCTAGGAATGTGGAAAATATGAATTGACCAGAGTCTTGACCATTAATAGTGCATTACAAAGACAATTTTTATTACTGGAAAAAAAAGCAACAACAAAAAAATCCTCAAGATCACAATCAACTCTGCAAATTGTAAACAGACAGTTACAGCTTTACTCATCTTCCCTCATGTCCGTCATTACGAATGTGACACTGCTATGCTACACAATACACACGCTCTACTCCACCAATCAAAACTACCATTATTAAAACAACAGGCTATCGTCAGTACCTAGGTCAGTTGGAGAGAAAAGAATCCAGCTTCTCTTTTCTGTGCCATTTCATAAATTAATAAATTGTTATATTTATCAATCAAAAGATTTTATCTATTAAAAATAAAAAGAAAAAAGGGATTTAAAATGTACAAAAACCCAAAAGAAGCAAATAAATTATTAGCTAACACTTGTAAACATCGGTTTATTTGCTGTTAAGGTAAAAACAAATAATAAAAAAAAAGTATAAACTTAACAGTACAAGGCACAAATGACATGGGCAAAAGAAAGTCTGGTGAAGTAAGAAACCAGTGGACACTTTCCAGGTCCCCCCAATGCACTTGTTCTTTTGCACTCCACAGCGGTGCCAAAAGTGCCACATCCGGTGCCAGTGGTGATTTCTACTTCTAGAAGTTGAAGATAAGTAGATCGTCTGCTCTGAGGCTGCTTGGATATGTTTGTGCTCATTAACGGATGCAGGTGAAGATTATATGTTCTCTACAAAGCTGCCGGGGAACAAACCAGTTTTGCCGTTCCGCTGTAGTGTGCCTTTAAACCAACCGTCTTCACGTTTCTTGTGCACAAATACAATGTCCCCTTCCTTGAGTTCAAGCTCAGCCTCACTCTGCGGAGGATATGACACTACCACCCTGTATCTGAAAAAAGAAAGAGGCTGTGATCTCCCAGAACACACAAGTTATAAATCAGAAACATCAACTACAAGATGAGCAGGAAGCTTTCTGTGTACGGCAATTACAGCGCTGACAACATGGAAATAATTACATCTGGCGGGAGCTCATAAGACTGTTATGGCTGCACATGTGGTCTAACTCATCACTATGGAGCTGCCAATAAGCTCCGTGCACCATCTCGAGGAAAAGAGATTCCACCACAGACTGTGGGACGTGCTCATGATCATGGTTTCAACATCTAAGAGGGGTACATATCACTAGATATGTACAAGATATTGCTATGATATATTTAAATTAATCTATGGAAAAATACAAAATACCAGAGAAAAAAAGTTATTCTATGGAATCGACTTCTCAAACAAGGAACCAATATACAGAAAAGATGGTGGAAGTGAAAACCCATCACAGAAAAATCTGGTCTAAATGAGGAGTGGTCTGATAAATGTGGCTTTTTCACGATGTTTAATAGTGAGTTTACTTCACTGTATTTGATTTCTCAAATGATTACCTTTCACAGACTACAGGTCGGGAATCATTAAGTACAGGGCCCAGTGAGGAGCAAGGCTGTCTTGGTGGAGGTGCTATGGGAATGTTGGGATCCACCATACTTGTCTTGCGGTTTTCTTGTGTCATGGTGGAAGCTGATACAGTCTCACCCTCCAAAGTGCATGCAGCTGCTCGACCGCTAGTACCGATGACGTCAGGACCTACTGCGCCTTCCAAAGAGGCTTCTGAGATGGCCTGTTCCAGTTCTTGAGTTGGTGAATGAGGTGGAGATGCCCGGGGCTTTCTTTTAGTGGAAGCACCAGACAACAACTTAAGCAAGCCTTTTTTCTCCTTCTGCAACAAATAAAAACACACACTTCACATTCAGCTATTTTATCATGGGTGCTTTATTACTCGCTTCAAACAACAAGTTTCCTATCAAGAACCTTTTCTTTAGGAGGTGGTCCTATTAGAGTCAACCATTTTTATAATGCAGCCATTGTGGAAAAAGGTTAATTGCTGTTTGTTCAGGGCTTGGCAAACAATAGAGTTTGCTGGGGAATGTTACAATTAGGCTGGAGACACACTGAGCGAGACGCATGCGAGATACTCGCATCAGTCTTGCATGACTCACCCGCAACGGCCGCTGCTCTCTGGACAGGAGTGCCTCAGCTGTATGTGCTTCTATGCAGTTCCACGCTGCCATCCAGAGAGTTAGCGGCCACTACGAGTGAGTTATGCAAGACTCATGCGAGTATCTCTCATGCGTCTCTCTCAGTGTGTCTTTGGCCTAATCTAGAGATTTGTAGGAATATTACATGGTGGTTATACAGACAAATTTAAAGACAAGTTAAATGGATTTTATGCGATATGCCAACACTAAATACCAATTATTTGTGAAGCATAAATTAAATTACACATGGTTTTCTTAATATTTCAAAAATATAACTGAAAATTGTTATGTGCATTTGTAGTCATCCCCTTGTAGGACCACTTTTTGCTGCAATTACTGCTGCAAGTCTTTTGCCGTATGTCGCTACCAGCTTTGTACATCTAAAGGCTGAAATTTCAGCCCATTCTTCTTTGCAGAATAGCTCTAGGTCAGTGAGATCGGTTGGAGACCATCTGTGAACAGCAATTTTCATGTCTTGCCTAGATTATCAGTGGGATTTAGGCCTGGAGGGTGACTGGGCCATTCAAACACATAAATATACTTTGATCTAAAACATTCATTATATCTCTGGCAGTATGTTTAGGGCCAGTGTCCTGCTGGAAGGTGAATCTACACTTCAGTCTCAAGTCCTTTGCAGCATCTAACAATTTTTTCTCCAGGTTAACCTTATATTTAGCTCAATCCATCTTCCCTTCAACTCTGACCAGTTTCCCTGTCCCTGCTGAAGAAAAGAATCCCCAAAGCATGATGCTGCCACCACCATGTGTGACAGTGGGGATGGTGTTTTTAGGGTGATGTGCTGTGTTAGTTTTCTGCCACACAGAGCGTTTTGTATTTAGCCCAAAAAGTTCTACTTTGGTCTCATCTGACCAGAGCACCTTCCTTCACATGCTCGTTGTGTCCCCTATATAGCTTTTTTCAAACTGCATACGATATCTTGCTTACAAAAGCTGGCTGTCTTCTTGCCACTTTTCTATAAAGGCCAGATTTATGGAGTATATGACTTAATTGTTGTCCTGTGGACAGATTCTCGAATACGTGCTGATCCTGCACCACTGTAAACATGCTCTTACACGTTGCGTGTATACAAACTGTTATTCCAGTACATTTTTTTTGGTTCTTTTTGTTTTTTTGCAGTCAATGCAAACAAAGGTGTGGCCTCTATTTCTATGAGCTAGATATTACATTTTGAATAACTTCACATTGCTGGGTGTCAATGTTGAGCCCTGGTCCTGCTCAATCATTCTATACATTTACATCCCTAGACATACGGTAAGGTTTTTAAATTTAGATGCAAGGACCTTCCCGACATGGGTTACTTGTCGTGATGAGATGGCTTTCACATTTATCAAAATAATAATAACTAAGTATCCTATTTTATTTACATGCACTATTGCTATTTACTTACTTATTTTAAGGGTTTTGCTATTTTTTTATTTTCTCTTGGGTGTTGCTATTTAAAAGCTAGTGTGCATAGGTTCCCACATGGTGCATGTATACCAACAGTTATTTTATTGAGATCTCTGTATCCCTAACCTGTCTGGTGTGTTCCTTGGTTTCCACAATGCTGTTTGATTCCTAATGTTCTCAAAGAAACCTTTGAGGCTTTCATAGAACAGTGGTAGTTATACTGAGAATAAATTACACACATGTGGACTCAATCTAATTAGATTGGTCACTTAAGATATTATTTAGGGGTGTCAGACAACAGGCGCCTGAATACAGATACACATCAAAAAAGATGTATATTTTTAAATATTTATAAAACCATTTATTATTCCCTTTACACTTCACAATGACTTACTACTTTGTGTTGGTCTATAACAAAATCCCAATAAAATACATTTAAGTTTGTGGGTGTAATGTGAAAAAATATGGAAACATTCACAGGGTATGAATACTGTTTTAAGGCACTGTAATTACTTTGTGACATTCATTTTGGAATTGACTGTTCGAGTATGATTACTACTTTTGTTAAAAAAATCTATTTCTGCCAGACAGAACAAAGTCATTTAAATTGTCAGAAAAGCTTTTCACAGCAGATCAAATCAACCACTTCTTTTTGTACATAAGAACACAGGGGTGAAAATACTAACTCCGCAACCTGTGTAGCTGAACAGAAGTAAGAGGGTCAGGACCATTGTAACCTGAAAGGTAAAATACAAGCACATCCTACTGGTCAGTGCACAACGCAATGGTTCACTCATTATATTAGTATTCATAGAACAACAAGGCGGATCTGCTTCCTCTTTAAACTGGATTTACTTTATAGGAGTAATTTTATATAAGTTTTATAACTAGTGATGAGCGAATAGCTCCGTATTCAGGTACGGATAAGTATAACTGAATACTTTTTACTATTCGGATATTGGTCCGGAATAGTGAACATAGTGCGAGTCCATGGGGAACTCGGATATTTGCATGGGCAATTTTTTACACAAATACTATTTGTGTATAAGATTCCCCAGACAAATATCCGAGTTCCCCATTGACTTGCATTATGTTCACTATTCGGGACCAATATCCAAATAGTAAAAAGTATTCGGTTATACTTATCCATACCTGAATACGGAGCTATTCGCTCATCACTAGTTATAACCAAAGGTTCCATAGTCCTACACAAAAACAAAGTTCATTATCTGTATCATAAAACAGAAAATAAATCTAAATTCAGAGATATATAAAATATGCATTAAACATAGGATGGATTAGATAAGTACTTGATGCTTAAATAGAAGCCACAGGTGGGAGAATAAAACATATTTACCTCAAGGAGTTGTCCACTATCGGTCAATGCCTTGTAAATGGCCCCAAAGGGCTACATAAAATAAAGTAAAAATTCAGCTCACCCCTTGGCTTCCCTGATGAGCACGATCCACACCGTCGCACAGAACTGCCCGTTCCTGCGGTAATTATCCAGCAAGCAAGAAACTCCTCCAGCGAACTCAAAAAGGCAGATACGTGTAAAAAAAAGTACTTTACCTCTTGGTTTACAATTTCATGGTACAGCAGTGGATACCCCAGTATATAGGAGGGAATCCCACACGTTTCGACTCTAACGAGTTTAGACATGGATACATGTCTTCCTGAGTTCACTGGAGGAGTTTCTTTCTTACTCCTTCAGTATCAGCCCTGTTTCCCTCATGATTTAAACAATGTCATGTGATCACTGCAGCCAATAAGTGGTCGCAGATTGGTTGTAGCTTTCACAATTGTTGCTGTGAAAGGAAATCTGTCTGTTATTAGTAAAGGTTTCAGCCAGTCATAGTCCGCTGATTGGCTGCATTGGTCCGCTGATTGGCTGCATTGGTCCGCTGATTGGCTGCATTGGTCATATGGTACTGTTTATGATACAAGACTGGTGGGTGACGCAGGGCTCACAGTGGAGGGGCAGTGCTTTTATGGGAGGTAAGTATAGATTTTTTTCTATTTTATGCATGCCATTCAGAAGATGTTATATAGTGGAGGATAGCTCTCTTAATATAAGCAGAGCTTCAGTACACGAGAACAGCCACTACACACTGTACAGAGCTGTAGAGTTCTGGCTCCATACATTGTACATCCAGTTGCTGTTGGACCTGCAAATAGCTGGGCAACGCCTTTGACATAAAATGGCTGGATAGTACAGGATCACACTTTACAATTATACAGAGGTCCCTTATATTTCACCATTTGTGATATATATGTATGATTAGGCAATGGTTTTCTATCGATTTTCGCTTTCTACAGCAATTCTAACATCTCACTCTATAGAGTTATGGGTATCTTATATATCAATGTATTATTTGCTGAAGACTTGTCATCTAGCAACACACATAATGATATATTATGTAATGTAGACCTCAGTTCAACTACCATATAATAATGAGAGATTTCGTTAAAGCCAGAACAGATAAATAATTCTATGTATCCAGATACTATAGAGCAGTGTTTCTCAACTCCAGTCCTCAGGACCCACCAACAGGTCATGTTTTCAGGATTTCTTTAGTATTGCATAGGTGTTAGCTTAATCACCTGCAAATGGGATAATTCTAACACCTGTGCAATACTAAGGAAATCCTGAAAACATGACCTGTTTGTGGGTCCTGAGGACTGGAGTTGAGGAATACTGCTATAGACAATATGTCAGCGTTCCTCCTGCAATTAGAGAACATGTGGGTTCCTGTATAAAAAGCAGCACAAACAAATATGGAGCTTTTTTTTCCCCAGAGTGATACCGACCAGATCTCATTTACTAATCTACAATAAAACATAGACTCTGACTGGTAACTAAATATAACTTCTCCATTTGAGGCCTATATAACAACCAGTCCTCTATAAAAAATATGGTCACTCCACCAAAACATATACTAACTGAAAGAGACCAGGGTCTCAATCAAGGAATGATTTCTCAAATCCAATCAGAAAGTAGTTAAACAAATTGAGATCTTTATTATCAGTACATATAAAAACAAATATCAGAGCTAAATCACAAGGACAGCCACATAGTGCAGTGAAAATCCATCATCGTACAACGTAACAAACTATATTGCACAGAGCCCATGTAAAAGATTATGCCTCATAAAGTAATGTATACACCTATAATGCACTAAGCATCCTTAATAGCTTCCTATAAGGTCCATATAGAATAAGCTAGATCCATACACATGTCAGTTCACCTAGTGAAAATCTGTCTTCCTCTTAAGGGTGCTGAAAAAGCATACAGGTGCCTCCAGGAGGTGTTTAAATCTTAAATATAGGGGGTTGCGTATTAGTTATTAGTTACCTGTTATAACGGAAAGCTGTGCCTGGGCGATCCCACCCCTACGCCCCCGGAAGAAGCTCCAAAGCGAAACGGCGTAGGGGTGGGATCGCCCAGGCACAGCTTTTAAGGATGCTTAGTACTTATAGGTGTATACATTACTGTATGAGGCATAATCTTTTACATGGGCTCTGTGCAATATAATTTGTTACGTTGTACTGATGATGGATTTTCACTGCACTAAGTGGCTGTCCTTGTGATTTAGCTCTGATATTTGTTTTTATATGTACTGATAATAAAGATCTCAATTAGTTTAACTACTTTCTGATTGGATTTGAGAAATCATTCCTTGATTGAGACCCTGGTCTCTTTCAGTTAGTATATCCATTTGAGGCCTGCAAACTTTTTCATACCCGATGACCATATTTTTTGTGCCACACTCACTTTGTTGTCCTTGTCCGGCTTATTGGTGGCAGAACTTGAAGGTGCATTATCGGGAGATGAAGAACATCCAGTGACTGCAGAGTTCGTTTTCCAGTTACCATCTACCTCTAAGGAGGGGACGCAGTTACTGGAAGGGTAGCAGCCATTGGCACATTTGGTCTGTTGAGATTCATCGCGGCGTTGATGTAAGCTGCTGGGCTAGAAAGCGCTGGCTGCATTGGTTGAGAGCTACCTTGGTGGTTGTTGACCGAAGCTGATGGGATAAGGCAAGATGGGTTCTGCGCCTGCATGGGGGTAACTGCAGCTGTCGGACGCTCCTGGCCATGGGCAGCGGCTGTAAGAAACCAGCGAGAGAGATAAGTTACAAATTAGGTGTCTTTGCAGATAATGGACTACTTATCCATTTATTAATTGTCTTAAGTGCAGTTCCCGAATATACCACTTGTTAGAGAATAACAACTTTTAAAACAATAGAATAGTGAAAAGGGAATTAAAACTTCCAGTCACCTACAGAAAGAGAAGATAGCAGTCATGTAGGGTTTAATCAAGAGGCAGAACTGAATTTTAAGGGGGTTGACCGCTTTATGGATTTTATTAGAAACTAGCTGTAGAGCCCGCATTTCCCAGGCATAGTAACCTAATTGTTTTTAGTTATAAGCTGAGTGTATGTCTGTGTGAGTGTACGTATGTCCAATATACACTCTTCCCCTACCCCCAAACCTGCCACCCCGCACCCTCCATAAACCTGCACCCCCCAAAAAATGCTGCCCTTTCGCTTTCCTTAACCTACAACATTCCAACCTGCCCCCACAAAAAAGCCTGTCCCCCAAACCTCCACTTGCCCCGTGCAAAACTAACAAACCAGCACCCCTACCCAAAAAATGCCCCCTCCCAAAAACAACGCCACCCAAACCAGCACCACCCCATCCCCCTAAATCTGCACCACTCCCCTCCCCCAAAAAACACCCCCACTGCAACTGATCCCCCCATATCTGCACCCTCCCACAGACCCTGAGTCAAATGGGGAATGTGTGCAAAATGTTGTGATTGTAGGTGCAACGTTGTGAATTTCTTTAGTGGACATACATGCATTGTGAAGGGGCGAAGCTATAAAGGTAGTGGAGCTATAAAGTGGAGGGGCTATATGGAGTGAGTGTGGCTATGGCACTGCTGTAGAGTGGGCGTGGCAATGTGAAGTGGGGTGGGTGCGATAGATAGATAGATAGATAGATAGATAGATAGATAGATAGATAGATAGATAGATAGATAGATATGTGTCAGGCATTTAGGTAATGTACAAAGATGAAAGTATCCATCATCCTACCAAGATATGATCTACATTTGTGCAGATTCTGGACGTTCAGAGAAGCAGCACATGCGCAGAGTGTGTCCATAGAGATAATACTGCTCATCTGTAGATTACCATACAGAAAAACGGAAAACTATTCATAAGAAAGGGATAACCATTATAACACGCTACCTACAGGGGTCATTGATTGCGGCCTTCCATGGAGATAGCATGAGATTGCCAATGAACAAGTCCAGGTCACATGCCCCTCTAGCAGCAGCCATTTTCAAGATGGAAGGTGTAGTGTCAGTATGGTAATAAGAAAATAGCAGGAAAAGGGCTAAGTTACTAGGTTACTTGCATGCCTTTTTTACTCGTATATTTAAAAATTATCTATAGATCTAAATAGCAACAGGTAAAAAATAGAAATTTCCCAGAAGCTTTGACATAACTCTGTTAAAGGGGTCATCTGTCTCTGCTTACTTCCACACTGAGAGGTGAGCCGGACAAGTAACAAGGCATCTACAGATATCCTCTAATTCACAAGCGAGAGTGGCTGATAGCAACCATGTTTCCTATTCACATTACAATAGGACATGTGTGTGATGGCTGCCACTCGGAAGGTCCAGCAGGTGTGATGTCCCTGGCCCCACTCACCTCTCAAGGTAGATGTGAAAAGAGATAGATTACCCAATTATGAACAGAAGTAATTACATGGTCTGCCCCTCTTTTAAATGTTTACCTTGTACTACCTCTCCCACTTGGCCCAGGCATTTTTAATTAGGAGACGGCAAGAGGGGCTCTGCCTATTAACTCACAGTCTGAGAACATGTGGAAGGTGAGTTTCTTAGCACTTGGAAATTGGGCAGCCATTGATGACACTGTGCTTGAGGGATTGTGTGGCCTGGAGTCATGGGGGCTGTGGGCAACCAGGTCACTCACACTATTTCTATGTAGTGGTTACATCAATAATTTCAAGGAACCACTGGTAGGCTCACCATGATGTGACAGTGGGCTTCAAACAGTCTGATTAGGATGTTCAATTTACCTCATGTTCCGTTTTGTAAATTTTGCTTGGATGCAGTAGATCAATGTGTACACTTTGGATGTGTGGTCTGTGCGTTTTTCTATAGCTGTGACAAAAGCAATGATGTAGTTTAGATTGGTAGCTGAGCTACTTTTCAGCACTTGGGACCAGGGTTTAAATCCAGGGAAATTAGATATTGAGCTCTAATTAGGGACGAGAATGTAAGCAAATGTGACAATCTCTGTACAGAGCTGTGGAATATGTTGGCACTATACAAGCAATGGGAATGTAACATTGTAGTTGCCTCACTGAGGGTAAACCTATAATCTACTGGTTGTGTTCTACCTCTTAAACTGCAGAAGGCTTGTTATGTTGTGTATCTGATATACTTTGCTTGGTTCGTTATTACCAGAGGAGGTTTAATACGTGCAGGTAGTTAGATCCATGCGGCTTTACATTGCACAGCACCATCAGCAGCTGCCTAATCTAATTACACTTGTTTTTACAGGGCAGCGCCAGGAATGCCAGCACTTGTTTTCTTTTTTATTATTGGAGTCTAAGCTTTAGGTCAATCTGGGCAGAAGGAGTCAGTCTTATAAATTTAAAGGACCAAATGAGAAAATAACAATGTTTTCTTAGCTTTGTTTTACTGCACCCCTCTGCTGCCTTTATTCTCACCCTTGGTGGAATAACCGTCCATATACTCGGTATTCAGCGGAACAGTAAAACTTGATACTTTCTTCACCCTTTGACTGAACTCACAAAGATTTTAAAGAGTGAAAATATGTATATTTCCGATTTCATCAATTTGTCCTATAGAGCTTAATAAAGAGATCTGTGAATGACGTGCCCGGGAACAGATGGATTGTATTGTATTGTCTGACGTCTAACGCTCCCTTTTCTGTTGTAAAACAGATTTGACAATTTCACTTTGGGTAATGTGTTTTCTAAATGGGGCGGACATTTCTACCAATGATCATAAAGAGACTTCTCAGTTTTCAGAGGAAAATAAAAGAAGGAAAAGAGCTAAGCAAGATCCAATCAATAACCCCATAATGATGTTTAGCGGCAATACAAAGGCATTTAGACCCCAGTACGTCGGGTCTCATTGCCTCTTAAGTAAATAACTTCAATTCTTTTACTCATACTATAAGTTATGATAAAAGCATGCAGATAGCCTAAGACATCAATATACAGTACAGACCAAATGTTTGGACACACCTTCTCATTCAAACAGTTTTCTGTATTTTCATGACTATGAAAACTGTAGATTCACACTGAAGGCATCAAAATTCTGAATTAACACATGTGGAATTATATACTTAACAAAAAAGTGTGAAACAACTGAAAATATGTCTTATATTCTAGGTTCTTCAAAGTAGCCTCCTTTTGCTTCGATTACTGCTTTGCACACTCTTGGTATTCTCTTGATGAGCTTCAAGAGGTAGTCACCGGAAATGGTTTTCACTTCACAGGTGGGATTTCTTGCCTTAGAAATGGGGTTGGGACCATCAGTTGTGTTGTGAAAATCTGGGGGATACACAGCTGATAGTCCTACTAAATAGACTGTTGGAATTTGTATTATGGCAAGAAAAAAAGCTAACAAAAACGAGTGACCATCATTACTTTAAGAAATGAAGGTCAGTCAGTCCGAAAAATTGGGTAAACTTTGAAAGTGTCCCCAAGTGCAGTTGCAAAAACCATCAAGCGCTAGAAATAAACTGGCTCACATGAGGACTGCCCCAGGAAAGGAAGACCAAGAGTCACCTCTGCTGCGGAGGATAAGTTCATCCGAGACACCAGCCTCAGAAATCACAGGTTAACAGCAGCTCAGATTAGTGACCAGGTCAATGCCACACAGAGTTTAAGCAGCAGACACATCTCTACAACAACTGTTAAGAGGAGACTTTGTGCAGCAGGCCTTCATGGTAAAATAGCTGCTACGAAACCACTGCTAAGGACAGGCAACAAGCAGAAGAGACCTGTTTGGGCTAAAGAACACAAGGAATGGACATTAGACCAGTGGAAATCTGTGCTTTGGTCTGATGAGTCCAAATTTGAGATCTTTGTTTCCAACCACCGTGTCATTGTGCGAACCCAGAAAACGTGAAAAGGTGACTGGATGGACTCTAGATGCCTGGTTCCCATCGTGAAGCATGGGAGGAGGTGTGATGGTGTGGGGGTGCTTTGCTGGTGACACTGTTGGGGATTTATTCAAAATTGAAGGCATACTGAACCAGCATGGCTACCACAGCATCTTGCAGCGGCATGCTATTGCTATTCCATCCGGATTTCGTTTAGTTGGACCATCATTTATTTTTCAACAGGACAATGACCCCAAACACACCTCCAAGCTGTGTAAGGGCTATTTGACCAAGACGGAGAGTGATGGGGTGCTACGCCAGATGACCTGGCCTCCACAGTCACCAGACCTGAACCCAATCGAGATGGTTTGGGGTGAGCTGGACCGCAGAGTGAGGCAAAAGGGCCAACAAGTGCTAAGCATCTCTGGGAACTCCTTCAAGACTGTTGGAAGACCATTTCCAGTGACTACCTCTTGAAGCTTATCAAGAGAATGCCAAGAGTGTGCAAAGCAGTAATCAAAGCAAAAGTTGGCTACTTTGAAGAACCTAGAATTTAAGATATATTTTCATTTGTTTCACACTTTTTTGTTAAGTATATAATTCCACATGTGTTCATTCATAGTTTTCATGCCTTCAGTGTGAATCTACAATTTTCATACTCATGAAAATAAAGACATCTCTTTTAATGAGAAGGTGTGTCCAAACTTTTGGTCTGTACTGTACATCCGCACACGAGTAATGTAATAAATATGAACCAGAATTACAGCTATGTGCACCAAGACTATTGTGCCTGCACAACACCGAGATGTATTAGAGCGCTTGCTACATTATTTCACAGTTATCATTTCTACTATACTGCACATACAAATCCTAATCAAAATATGCTCCATTCTGCATACAGATGTTGTGGCAGATGGAAACCCACACATTGGCAACTTGTTCACTAAGTACTTTTAGGAGTGTAGTCTATATAGCAGTAATGCAGTTTAAGGGTTCGCTCACACTGGTGTTTATTCTCTCCCGAGAGAATCGGATGCGATGTGCCAACACTTGGGTCAAACTCTGCTGTGAGTGTGACTGAGTGTCATCACTGTGATCCGGTCTCTCACATGTGAGAATAAGAGCACAGGTGTAGAGAAGATGGAAAAATTAAGTTCCTCATCTTCTCCATTGTTTGTGTTCATGTATATTGAACTGTACGCAGATGACAACCGAGTGCAGTCCGATATTTTGCACTCACCCATAGACTTTTATGGGTGTGCGTCGTCCATTATACGCTGCCAATAGCAGCATGCACCAATTTTTTTTCTTATGACTATTAGGGACAATAAAATATTGTGCTGGTCTGCATTGTCCCAGAGTATAAGATTGAAGCTAGTGTTATCCGATAAAACAATGGATCACCCTCGTCCGAGTTATATGCCAGTGTGAGAGAGCCCTAAAACCAATGTATTCAACGTTCAATTCTGCACTTGTTTGTATATACTACTATCACTGCAGCATGCAACTGTTTCCGTTTGGGTGGAAACACACTATGCGAGATGCATATGAGATACTCGCATGAGTCTCGCATTAGACATCCAGAATGGACACTGCCTCTCTGAACAGGAGCATGGAGCTGCATAGAAACACTCACGTTCAAAGAGGTAGGGGTCTTTCTGGATCTCGCATGCATCTTGGTTAGTGTGCTTCCACCCATCGACTCATTTTTTTCAAGAGGTGCTGGTCAGATTTGTTTTTTTTTGTAGTATACCTTTGGGGCTAGTGACTGCCTCCATATGTGATCAAGTACTCCTGCCATCTGTCTAAGGGTACATACACAAAAGAAGTAAATGCTCAAAGAAAAAAACATGTTTCTTTGCTGTGCCTATGTTCAGGCTTTTGAGCATCTTTTAAATGCTTCAGGTTTCAAAAGACTACAAGAGACTGAAAGAAGTGACCTGACCAATACATCTTAAAGGGAACCTGTCACCTGGATCTAAGCCACTACACTATCACTACCTGTCCCTGCACCTTCCTAGCTGCTCCCTATCTATCCCTCTCTGAGCTAAATCCACCCTATAAAACAGCAGAAAAATAATTTATAACTTACAGAAGTCCCTGAGGCTGGCGACTGAAAAGGCGGCCTCAGGCTCCATTCTGCCCTCCTCGATGCAGCAGCACACGCCCCGCTGGGCGGCGTTATTCTTCCTTCATCGCCGCCTCCTCCATTTGGAATCTCCCGCCTGCTTTACACCTATCATGTTGTGGTGATGCGACCTCGATGTGTCCCCTGACCGGGACACAGCATATGGGAGATTGTATCTTCTGCTCGGTAGCAGCACACACAGGGTTAGGTGCTGCTGGAGCTGAGTGCTGATTGAAAGCACTGACGCCCAGGTGTGCGGGTGAATAGGAGATGAGATGAGCTGCCCTGGGCTGTGGGGAGGGGGTGGAGTGTGTCAGGACAGTAGCAGGAGCTGCTGTGTAGAGAGCTGTGTGAAGATTTAACACAGCCTGTGAGCTCTCTCAGAGTGGACGTTCATGAGGCTAATGAGCGACAGTGAGGAGAGAAAGGTTGTGTGCTGACCTCACACAGCCTAACCGGGGGAAGGTACAGAGCTTCTATATCAACTGTTGGGATTGTATGAGGTTGTACTCGGCTGCGCCCCGGAACCTGGAGGTCTATGAATACCTGAACTGTGCCATTAAACTGTGTGCTGTGTGAGTAAATACCTGAGTCACTGCCTTCTGTCGTGCTGATCTTAAACGCTACCTTACAGTGTAAAGCGGGTGGGAGATTCCAAATGGAGGAGGTGGTGATGAAAAAAGAATAACGCCGCCCAGCGGGGCATGTGCTGCTGCATCAAGGAGGGGCAGAATGGATCCTGGGCCCGCCTTTTCAGTCCCCAGCCTCAGGGACTTCTGTAAGTTATAAGTAATTTTTCAGCTGTTTTATAGGGCGGATTTAGCTCAGAGAGGGATAGATAGGGAGCAGCTAAGAAGGTGCAGGGACGGGTAGCGATTGTGTAGGGGCTTAGATCCAGGTGACAGGTTCCCTTTAATATAAAGGCTCAAAATACGCCCATAAGGCCCAAGCAGGTTTTTCTCATTAGAAAATGCTAGTTGTTTCTTCATAGTTGAATAGAAAAAAAAAAAGACTGGAAAAACGCCATAAGACAAAAGCTACTGAAAAGGGCACAAAATATCTACTGGCAGGTAAATACGATTACACAAGTGTTCAGAAACTATGAAGACAGTTGCAAGAAAAGTAAAAAGAACACTGACGTATCATGAAGTGCCTTCCTAGTGGAAGACTTGCCCAAGATTACAAGTCGTTGTATTCACATACCCCAAGTCTGTTTTTAATTAGTGTTGGGTCCAATCTGACCTTTAAGTTTGTAGGCCATAAGAAAGAGGGGGGGTCTAGTTTGATAATGTAGGGCCCTATCTACAATGAGGTGCACCTTGTCTTGGCATATGGGCCCACACACATTGGCCAACTTTCGTCTCTGTTTTATAAGTATTTTCTATATGAGAGTGAAGCATTTCAAAATTAATATATTCAATGTTCACATATACATTAGCACACTCAGGTCCAGATTCAGCAACACTAACGTTATGCACACGAGTCTTGATGAAAAGTGATTTGGAGTAAGATACACTAGATTCATGAATGTCTTAAAGAGGACCTGTCACCCCCCCAAATATTAGAAGCTAAGGGCAGCACTGAATGCAGCATGTCTGCTGCATTCAGGCAAGGGGTCCCCCATGTCTGATGGCGGCTGGTACCCCGAGATAATAGTTTAGTAAAACTTACAATCTGGAGCCAAATGGGCGGTCCCTGGTGCAGCAGCCTGCGTCTCTGTGCCGCCTCCCTGCTGCCATTTACGTCCTCCTCGCTCTGTCTCTGCTCCCTGTGCTGGTGATGCAGGCAGAGCGAGGTAATGGTTATCCCCGCCCCTGCCGTCTGTCCCGCCTCCTGATGTGATGTCAGAGCATTTCCTCGCCCAGCTCCACAGCATAACATGCAGCTGGGCGGGGAAATGCTCTGACGTCACAGCAGGAGGTGGGACAGGATGCCAGGGGCGGGGATAACCATTACCTCGCTCTGCCTGCGTCACCAGCACAGGGAGTATGAGATTCAATGGCTAGCACACGATAGGTGTGGGGGTATGGTGCTAGTGAAGGAGGCTCGTAAGTCCCACATAAATGTCTATTAGAATCACTGCACACATACACTTAAGGAGTTTTTTTGCTTGTTGGTGAAATTTATTGAAACAAGTGCTCTTATAGTGATTGCGACAGAATGACGTTTCGGTCATTCACGGCGGTGGAGTGTGTTCACACTCAGTTGCAGCCACGTCACTCCTCCTTGCTGCAACTGAGTGTGAACACACTCCACCGCCGTGCCACCACCCCACATAGAGCGACCGCTCTGACCCTGGCTAATCTAAAGGCATTAGTGACCATTACCCTGTACAGGACAGCCCTCAGTTCAGAACTACTAAGGCGACTTATGTGATCAAGGTCTTGAATGACCGAAACGTCATTCTGTCGCAATCACTATAAGAGCACTTGTTTCAATAAATTTCACCAACAAGCAAAAAAACTCCTTAAGTGTATGTGTGCAGTGATTCTAATAGACACCAGCACAGGGAGCAGACACAGAGCGAGGAGGACGTGATTGGCAGCAGGGAGGCGGCACAGAGACACAGGCTGCCGCACCAGGGACCGCCCATGTGACTCCAGATTGTAAGTTTTACTAAACTATTATCTTGGGGTACCAGGCACCATCAGACATGGGAGACCCCTTGCCTGAATGCAGCAGACATGCCTCTCAATGTCCTCTCAATGTGTTGCTACTCTTATAGGTACTTCATACAGATGTGTCCTTTTTTACTTCCCCCTTAACTCAAAGTATACCGACATGAGATGCATGAGATTACCAGTTTAGGAAAAACCATGATATTGCAATATTCTGTTGAGAGGTGGTAATGCTATATGTTTGGTCATCACTTTCATATTGTGTCTTTCGGTCTTACCTGTGCGGACAGCATTGCGGGCCTGGTTTACAGTCATTTGGCCGCTCATGTGGATAAGGACCTTGGACTGTGGACTGGTTTGGATATGTCCTCCTGGAACGGTTGGTGAGACGCCGTTTGCATTCACTGCTTTGCTAAAGTCCACACCATTTCCTTGTAGCTTCTGGCAGGGCACACCACCAGAGCACGGCGCCACCATGTTGACCATCTGCGTGCCCCCTCCTGCCGTTGCCATGGCCACTTTAGCTTGTGATCCAGTGGTTAATGCCCTAAACAAGTAAAATTTGTTAGTTAATAAATCTTTCTTCTACAGTTTGTTGTAATCCCTGAATTTAACAGGTACACTTTGAAGTCACAATCCCGTCACGGTACAATATATGAAAGTTTCCCATTATTTTATATAAATGTTGTGTATAAAGTGCATAACCAAAAAGAAAATCTAAATCAATAAAGTGTCCTGACAACTTAATAAACCTATACAGTTATTTAACAAATGTATTCTGTCATTGCTATAAACACTGTTTTCCTCCATCACAATGATTTAGGTTAGCAGTTCACGATTTTGGTGCATTCCCTACAGCAAAATGAATAATTCAATCAAATATGTTACAGGGAGAAACGCTCTAAAACATTAATAGAATTGCAAATGAAAGGAAAGAAAAGTAAAATTTGGGGAATTAATCTATTGATATTCAAGATGTGTGCAGTACGTGGTGGTAGAATACAGAACACTTCCTAATTCTTGTACCGTGCAGTACTGGACCAAGCCACATGGCTGGAGCCTGTATGTTCTCTTGGATAATTAGCGCTCGACGGCACACATCTACAATACGGAGATTAATGCTTCGCCCACTGCTCTCAAGAAAAATTGTTACTCAACCTACATTTTTCCCATTTGTTACAATACGTCATGTCGTTTTTCTTTTCTCTCTGTTATGCTGCCATGCTAGTGCATTCAATTTCTGTTCCTGGCACACATAATAACGGTAATCTTTATATTACTCTTGTAATAGATATGAAATTATTTGTAAGAAGAAGCAATGGCAGGATGCATCATCATCAGATTATGTTCCCCGATTATTTACCGTGTGACAGGTGCTACATAGTTCCCAGGGAATACTCCGATTTTACTGGTGTGCATGGATGTTCCCTTAAACCAGCCGTCCTGACAGCGCTCAAACACTAAAAACATTTCACCCTTCCGCAGCTCCAGCTCATCCTCCTTGCGCGGGAGATAGGGATAGATAGCGACATACCTGAGAAGAGACATTTTAATATATAGTTAGTACAAGTGGAAAAAAAAGATGTACAGCAAGTTCAACCCATTGGGTGGGTGAGGATATGAATGAAGGCAATAAGTATGGGTAAACCTTTTATACTTTCACTCTCCCACTATTGGTCTTTAGAAGGACCAAAAACAGGTCCCGATTCATCAAAGTGTTCTCAGAAGAAATCTGGCGTAAAACACCCTGATGAGTTACTAAATGATTGCGCCACTCGAGGTTTGGCAACTTTTTTCATTTTCATACCATTTTTCATACACCTCCAACAAAATGGGCAGAGCTGGGGTGTGACAGCACAACTTGTCTAATTCATGACAAGCCACGTGGCTTACGCTAGAAATCTTACTCCAGTCTTTGGAGTACGATTTGTGGTGAGGTCGCACTCCAATTTTCAGACACCAGAATAAGGATTGCTGGAATCCAATATGCCCCCTCATCAATACCGGTGTTGGTCCCGCCGGTGTTGAGGAGTCAGGGCCACAGTGCACAAACCAATCTGTTCTAAAGGGGAACATTAGAATGAGAATTTTTATACATTTGCATAATCATTGATGTTATTATTTTCTCCAAGAAATCATCTAAGCCTAGTTTGAAGCCAGCAATGTTCCTCTGTGACAGCTCCTCAGGTAGCTAGGTTTTCCATAACTGGAGAGCCAGAGGTTGAATGTACTGCCCTCACCCTGTAGATAAATACCCCGGCTCAGGCACAGTAGATTGTTGGTAGCTCTTCCTGACACTTATCACTCATGCAATGCTGGAATTATACACATGTAATTACAATTGTATTGCCCTTGTTGCTGTAGACTCTGTAGTAAAGCACTGCCATACCAAGCCCACTCAATTACACAAGCTTCAGATGTTTTTCCAAACGTATACTGTTGGATTTCTCGCAGTGAACGCCTACTTCGGCAACCATGTAGGAAATAAGGTGATCTCTCAAGGTACCGTTACACACAGAGATATATTGCTTGCAACTCACTGGTTGCAGTGAAATCATGGACACATTGATACATTTGTACACGACCACAAAATGGAACAATGTGTCCATGATTTCACTGCAACCAGTGAGTTGCAAGCTAAAAATCTCTGTGTGTAACGGTACCTTTAGGGATTTTCTTTACTTGGCTAAAAAAACAATGACTCTGCAGTTTTAAGAAGGCAAACCTTGGACCATAGCCACAATTTTCATTAAAGGAAAGAAAATAACTGGTTACTACTGAGCTCTCACCATGAACATAGAAGATGAATAGTTTATTTTGATCATCCTTCAAAAAGCCCAAGAGATCTCTCCTTCCTGAGTGTAACATGGTAGGAGTATATTATTAGGGTTACCAGAGTCATTACTTCTGTATTCATGTATATATGACATTGAATATGCATCTTCTTGCTTTACATATCCTAACAGGAGGGTAATCGTATGCCAAAATGAGCAGCATCGAGGATGGTAAAAGCCGGGATATTGTCACAGCATGGGTCAAAGTCACCTGAAACCAGATCCTTGAGCTATTAAATATAAATAAGCAAAAAAGGCCAATGTACCATGTGTTTAACGTGAAATCAGATCTTTATAAGTAAGTGATATTTCAGTTGTGTTCTGAACGGTAACATGCAGTGAAATCTCTCTAAAGACCACTTCTTTGAGAAGACCACCCCCTTTTTCAGACAGATTTCCAGTTTCACCACATATTATGCATACTAGCCATCTTCTGAGAAGACCACCCTCCCTAGGAGACCACATCTCAATGCATTATAGCAGTCATTTCTAGTGCCTTGTGTTTTTAGAGAGCTGGATTTTTAAGGATATTATTTCCATAACTTCACCAGTGGGATTGACTATAAACAATTCCCAATTACTAGAACATTGTTTCATGATTAATTCTATGAATAAAAATGTTACTACAATGTGTATTGTGTAATGTGTGCACATAATTTAATCACAAATTAGCTGTCCTGGCTGTGGTGTTCACACAAGTGTTATTACTGTCAGCTCAATCTCCTATACTATAGCGTGTTGTTAGTCTGGGCACAAATATATCTCTGCTTCCTTTAATTGTAAAGTTGATATGTTTAATAAAATATAAAATACAATATTTATTGTAATTCAATAATTAACTAAAATGGGATGTCAAGGTAATAAGAACTGTACCCAAATCAGCGGCTTTGTAAATGCAGTTAGCTCAGGTAAGGAGACCTACCGGTCACTTTGTGTGTTGTACCCAACATGGTTCACGGATGTGTCAATTCAACCTTATCTAATATACCGCAGATTCGTTATCAAATGTTGCCCAATCTGTATATAGTGTCTCTATACATTGGCACTGGTAGAAATGGGGGCTGGGGTGGCTATCGAAAGGAGCCAACCAGCCAGACCTCTTCACCCACAATACTGATGATGTGCCAACATACAAAATGCTCTCCTGTGTGGAGCACAAGCCAGAGCTACTGAGACCAGAGACTGGAGCAGATATCCTCAGATTAGCACACTCTTGATCTATGAACCATATTAATGAACTGTAACATCTCACAGCTTTCAGGTTGAAAGATACAAGTCGATCCAGTACAACCTATAACTTAATATGATGATCCAGTGGTAGGAAAATACTTCATAAGGCAGGTTCTACTGGGCCCATATTTGAGGGAAAATTCCTTTCCGACTTCACATATGGCAATTAGACTAGTTCCCTGGATAAACGACCCATCACAGGATTTCGTACCCATAACATAATATATTTTTGTAGAAAGGCATCCAGGTTCTTCTTATACTAATAGTGAGTCACTCATTACTACATCATGTGGCAGAGAGTTCCATAGTCTCACTGCTCTTACAGTAAAGACGAGGACGAGGCGGGTAGCCCTCGACTTTTTCAACAATAACTGGACATCCCTTAAATAACTATTATACCCCAGAACCAAGCAGCAATCTTACCCTGTTTCCCCAAAAGTAGGACCTGTGGAGGGATGCTTTGCATGGGTATATTTGGTGCTGCAAGGGGATGGTAGTTAACAAATATATTGTATCTAATTTTCAGACTCAAGTCGGCATTACATGTATCTTTCTGTAGGACATATGGACACCATGCCAAACACCTGGAAGTCTTAGCTATGAAAAATACAGCACAGTTCCTGCTGCGTCTCTTTCATCACTAAACATACAGGCTAGCTCTAAAACACTAGACACAATAAGTCTCACTTTTTAACTGAAAACATTTTCATTTGTAGTCATTTGTACTGTAAGTCCAAGTGTTTCCATTCACATACAAACTTTGAAGTCTGCCCACCATACGTAATGATAACCACATGGAGCGGGAACACTCTCATCCAATCAGGATAATCCCCTTTCCTAACATATCTTATGAAGGCTCAACATCAGACCACATTTCATAATGCTATTTATTTGGCCGGTCAATCAATAGCACTACATGTAATTGGGAAATCTTTAATTTTTGCTCCACATCTGGATTGAGGAAACATCACTTGAGCCAGAGGTTAGAGGAAGGCGAAGACATGCTGCCAGAGATATGCTGACAACTGATGGAGCTGCTTAAAAGACATGTTTTCTTGATGTAAAAAAATACTATAAAGACAAAGGGGAAAATGAAAAACTAGATTCAAGCCAGTGTAGTAGAAAATAATTGTTTACCTACCCATGTATACCTAATAGTATTTATTCTGTTATAGCATGTGAGAGGATGAGGAATTGACATGTCACCACATATACAGAAGCAATGAGCAAATTCTAAGCTGCATATTAAGGGTTAAAGGGAGATTCCAGTTCTTTAAAAGTGGTAATTCTTAGCACCCCTGCAGTTACTTTTAGTAACCCAACAACTGATTAGCAAAGAGTCACCTCATCATGAATGGGTCATCTATTTTAAAGAATTGGATAGCCCCTTTCATTCACTTTGGATATTCTTTTTTTTATTAAAATTTTTGCTAAAAATAGCTTATCCAAGGGTGATTGGGGGAGAAATCAGTAGTGCCACTGTAGGGTAAATCAACCATTATAACGTGTCCATGGAATATAATAGGCTGCTTATGTAATGCACAGATGTGCCAAATGCGCCAAAGCAAGGGATGTCCTTCAAGAGCGGATGGTGTTGTTTCACCATGAAAGTCATTAATATTGGCATTTGAGAATGAGTCTTATAAACCAAATAATTGACCTTGTACAAAGTATTTGGCCCCCTTGAACTTTTCAACCTTTTACCACATTTCAGGCTTCAAACATAAAGATAGAAAAATATTAGAATCTGAGAGTCCTCAGTGGTTGATACCTTTTAATGGCTAACTGAAAAGATGGTAAAAATAGCAAGCTTTCAGGACACTGTGGCCCCTTCATCAGGCAGATAATGACACAGATTCTGAAGACACATACATATATACATAAGCAAATGAAACTAAAAACAAACAAAAAAAAACTGTCTTAGGGGCCTTTCACACTGATTCTTACAGGATTCATTTTTTTGCCCATTCACTTTAATGATTTCAGGAAAAAACCTGACCTAACAAGATTCTACCTGAAATCATTAAAGTGAACGGGCAAAAAAATGAATCCTGTAAGAATCAGGTTTTTTCCTGATCTGGAAGATCAGGAAAAAAATGCAAGTGTGAAAGGCCCCTTAGATACTGTAGTAAATGCGACAGGTGACATAAAGCAGAGTCAGGCTAGAGAAGAAGAAAGGGGCTGGGTAATTGAAACTAAAATTCTAAGATAAGCGGAACAACTTGTATTGTTGTTATATGGCAGTGGTCTGTGGAGAACTGAAAATACTTAAATGAGTTGGGGAAAGCAATTTGTTCTGCTTAATGTCAATTTCCCAGCCCCTTTCTTCCTCTCTAGCCTGACTCTGCTTTACATCACCCGTCGCATTTATTACAGCATCTACGACAGTTTTTTTTTTGTTTTTCTTTTGTTTAATTTGCTATATATGTATGTGTCTTCAGAATGTGTGTCATTATCTGCCTGACGAACAGGCCACAGTGTCCCGAAAGCTTGCTATCAACCACTGAGGACTCTCAGATTCTAATATTTTTCTATCTACTGGCTAACACAGTACAAACATTTTTTTTACCTCAACATAAAGATATAAATTCAAAATTTTTTGTGAAGAATCAACAAGTGGGACAGAATCATGAAGTGGAATGAAATGTATTGAATGTTTTAAACGTTTTTTAACAAATAACAAACTGAAAAGTGGGGTGTGCAATATTATTCAGCTCCCTTGAGTTAATACTTTGTAGCGCCACCTTTTGCTGCGATTACAGCTGCAAGTCGCTTGGGGTATGTCTTTATCAGTTTTGCACATCGACAGACTGAAATTCTTGCCCATTCTTCCTACTAAAACAGCACAGTGAGGTTGGATGGAGAGCGTTTGTGAACAGCAGTTTTCAGCTCTTTCCACAGATTCTCGATTGGATTCAGGTCTGGACTGTGACTTGGCCATTCTAACACCTGGGTACATTTATTTTTGAACCATTCCATTGTAGATTTTGCTTTATGTTTGGGATCATTGTCTTGTTGGAAGATAAATCTCCGTCCCAGTCTCAGGTCTTTTGCAGACTCCCAACAGGTTTTCTTCCAGAATGGTCCTGTATTCGGCTCCATCGATCTTCCCATCAATTTTAACCATCCTGTCCCTGCTGAAGAAGAGCAGGCCCACACCATAATGCTGCCACCACCATGTTTGACAGTGGGGATGGTGTTTTGAGGGTGATGAGCTGTGTTGCTTTTACGCCAAACATATCGTTTTGCATTGTGGCCAAAAAGTTCGATTTTGGTTTCATCTGACCAGATCACCTTATTCCACATGTTTGGTGTCTCCCAGGTGGCTTGTGGCAAACTACAAACAAGACTTTTTATGGATATCTTTGAGAAATGGCTTTCTTCTTGCCACTCTTCCATAAAGGCCAGATATGTGCAGTGTACGACTGATTGTTGTCCTATGGACAGACTCTTTCACCTCAGCTGTAGATCTCTACAGTTTATCCAGAGTGATCATGGGCCTTTTGGCTGCATCTCTGATAGGTCTTCTCCTTGTTTGAGATGAAAGTTTAGAGGGACGGCCGGGTCTTGGAAGATTTGCAGTGGTCTGATACTCCTTCCATTTCAATATGCTCTCTGCACTTGAAACAGAACCCTAAAACTATCACAGAGCAGGTGCATTTATACGGAGACTTGATTACACACAGGTGGATTCTATTTATCATTACCAGTCATTAGGGACAACATTGGATCATTCAGAGATCCTCACTGAACGTCTGGAGTGAGTTTGCTGCACGGAAAGTAAAGGGGCTGAATAATATTGCACGCCCCACTTTTCAGTTTTTTATTTGTTAAAAAAGTTTAAAATATCCAATTAATTTTGTTCCACTTCACGATTGTGTCCCACTTGTTGTTGAATCTTCACAAAAAAATTAGAATTTATATCTTTATGTTTGAAGCCTGAAATGTGGCAAAAGGTTGAAAAGTTCAAGGAGGCCAAATACTTTAACAGCGTACTGTATATCTAAGGATAGTAAATGTTTAATCTGCAAAATATTATACACCTTGGACCGTAAGAGGCCAGACACTCCCCTCCAAGGGTTTATATAATAACGATTGTCTCCATATGGCCCAGCTTTAGAACACAAACCATCAGCCAGGGCACAAAAGACAATAGTCTTCTGAGGGAGACCAGTCTTGAACTGGTACGTTTCTACTCAAAAAGCAATATAGTAGGTTTGCAGTGATTTACTTTGCACAGAGCTTTCAATCTATTCCATGTGTGGGCCTTTCTGGGTGAGGTACTTGAAAGGAAATCTCCTGGTTTTCATGATAAAAAAAAAAACAACCAACCTAGATATAGCGGACGACAAGATTCTGGACTGGTGAAGAAAACAAATTTGGAAACTGGAGAGGTAAAAAATGTTTGTACCGCGTTAGCCAGCAGATAGAAACATATTAGGATATTTAGGATATAAAACTGGGAATTACTTTGCGTATGAGTCCTTGCAACATTTAGACAGATTTTTACTTGAAAATATTGAATCAAATGACAGAAAACTACTGGTATATATCCGAGTTCTGCATTTCCAACTCTACACCATGGTACACCATATCCTATGTAATCGTGTCCACAACTGCTCTGTCCAGTTCCGGAGAGTCCTCAGGGGTTGATACCTTTTAATGGCTAACTGAAAAGATGGTAAGAAAAAGCAAAGCAAGCTTTCGAGCCTCTATGGTCTCTTCATAGAGGGATAACAAGAAAAAAAGAGAGGGATAGCTTGAAACCTTATAGGAAGGTGCAGGGACAGGTTTTTAGAGGCTGGGAACAGATTTGGAGGGGTCAGGTTCCCTTTAAAAGATGTCATGTCCACACAGTCTGAGAATGACCTTAAAAAAGGAACAAATGGAAGGATGAATATGGCACGAACAAAAAACATGTGCAAAAGGCAAAAAAAAAATAAGAACAAATGAAATGAGAATGAATCAGGCCATGTTCACACATTTATTGATACCATTGAAAGTCTTTGTCTATTTTATACCCCATTCACACAAAGTAGGAAACAAGTCTTAGTGTAAGGCCACACTGGCGTGAAAAAAGGACAGGTGCAATGCGTGATTGTCTCGCATTGCACTCGGACCAATTCTACAGAATGCTATAGAACAGATTACCGTGTGTTGGACGTCTTTTTCTCATCCAGATTCTGGATGAGAAAAAAGTTGCAACATGCTGCAACAGTATGCGATTCTCATGCAAGACTCGACAATGCAAGTCAATGGGTCCGACAAAATCACGTACCACCCTAGTGGTATCTGTTTTTTTAACTAATACATTATCATTCTGTAGCTCAGAACACTGTAAAATGTTCCTGTAAATGATTATACAGTAGTAGCTGCTATGAAAAAACACATTGCACACGAACAGCACACGGACACCACTCGGATGTTATCTGAGATTAAAAAAATCGCACACTCGCATAGCAGTTGCATGTCACATGGATCAAAAACCGGATGACATTCGACGATAGGCCAGTCTGAGATGTGAACTTATGTAAAATCCATTGAGCATTTCTCAAACAATCTGTAACATTAATTGGGAGACTGACACGTAGCCCCATTGAACACAGCACAATTTAATATCCATAGCATGAACATTACTCTGAAACTCAAATCAATTGCACTGAATGAGAAATGTCAGCAGATCTAGTCAGGATTTAGGAGCAGAATCAAGGTCTAAATCCTCATTAGATCCTTAACATGAGTGCGTAGCCCCGAAGTCTTGTACCGCTGACACAGAGTGATTGACAGCTCTCCCATGCACAAACCCATACAAGAAAAGATATCAATCACTCTGTCATTATCCTATGGTGGCACACCAAAAGCTCCAATCCATGTGTAAGAGGGTAATATTGCAATTACAACTAGAAACACCAAAAGCCTAAATTATGCAAACCCACACTAATAGAGATAAAATAATGCTTTATTAATGTAAGAATAAATAAAAAAAACAAATATATCATGTATAATAAGACACCGAAGGATACAGGCAAAACGTAAAGACGAAATGGAGACACCTGGCACTATTAAACAAGATATAACAAAAAGACCAGATACCATAAAAACCACCAATGCCGCGTATCCAGATATATATCAAATTACCTATATAGTATATGAATATAATTAGAATTTAAATTCAAATGCCCCCTATATATCACACTTATATACATACTATAGGTATTGAGGCCAGTGAATATACATACCGTAATCCACAATGGGATAAAAGTATAAGTAAATAAATAGTGTAAATAGAATATGCCTAGAAAAGGAAAATGATCACAGTATGGTCAATCACCAAGTACGTAATTTAGGGTGACGTCGCACCCGACGCACGTTTCTTTCCAAGGTTGTTTCGTCCAGGAGCTACTTTGACCTATTATCCTTTACTAGACATATTCCATTTAACCTATTTATTTATATATACTTTTCTCCCATTATTCACTGGCCTCACTGCCTATGTATGCAAGTGTGAAATATAGGGGGCATGTTAATTTAATTTATTATTATATACATGTACTATATAGGTAATCTCATATATACATGTATATGCGGCATTGATGGTTTACATACTATCTGGTCTTATTTTTTAACAGTGCCAGGTGTCCCCAGTTAGTCCATATATTTTGCCTGTATCCTTAGGTGTCTTATTGTACATGCTATATTTGTTTTTTTTTTACTTATTCTTGCATTAATAAAGTATCATTTTATCCCTATTAATATTGGTTTGCATAATTTTGTTGTGTGCCCTCACATTTTGCAGCATGAGAGACCTGATAGAATACACGTTATTAGCAAATAAAGTGGATCTATTAGCTGTAATACATTTTACCTGTGAAATTAAGTCATTAAAAATGTGCAGGAATTGTAGCGGAAGCAGAATTTAGATCGATGTCAGTAAATGTGGGCACTGCACTTAAAATGATGACAATGAATTGACCACAAACCACTAGATAATAAAAGGTTTGCAGGAGAGTTCTAATCCCAGATATAAAGCTTGTAAAATGGGGATGTACTAATGCGCTAATAAATGCTAAAAGCATGGAGTCCCGTAAGCAGAGGGGTCTTTCCATGCAATGGTTCACCAATGATTGATGTGTTACATTCATCGGACATACCCGGCCTCTGAATACTTACACACTTGGTCGAGTGGACGGCCTGAGGTGTGTGACTTGTTCAGCAGGACCACCAGCTAATCTCTGTCCAGCAGTAGAAGATGTCGCCCCAGAAGTCGTGGAGACGATAACAGCAGCAGTCAGGGGCGGAGGAGGGAGGAGGGGAGGATTCACGTCCTGAGTGGAAAAGTGAATAGGAGTTAAAAATATGGAGAGTATCATCACTAATGATAGGCAATTGTAGATAAGCTTGAATCAAGGAAAAGATTATAAGGCTCTGTGCACACTTCGTCTTTTAGACGCCTATGTGCTGCTCACATCGGCAGTTCCTAAAACATCTTCTTTGACATCCTATGAATTGCTTATGTGGCAGCATTGACAGATGTTCATTCTTTTTGGCTATTCCTAGGCGTTTTTCAGGTGGGTTATAGGCAGAATCTTCCTGAAAGATGTTGTGTGCACATATAATAAGGAGAATTTTGTGTACTCACCGTAAATTCCTTTTCTCTTAGCCTCTCATTGGGGGACACAGGACCGTGGGTGTTATGCTGCTGTCCACTAGGAGGTGACACTAAGTATACTTCTGAAACAAGAAAACAGTGTGGCTCCTCCCCTGCAGTATATACACCCTGGCTGACCTCAGCTTCACCAGTTTGTGAATAAAGCAGTAGGAGAAGCGCTAGCAGACATACATATAGATATGCAAATACACTTCAGTGAACTAAACTACTAAACTGTGTATAACAGAATTGAGACAATCAGAACTGATAACAAGAAAAGAGCCGATAGGCAACAGGGCGGGTGCTGTGTCCCCAATGAGAGGCTAAGAGAAAAGGAATTTACGGTGAGTACACAAAATTCTCCTTTTCTCCTTCGCCTCATTGGGGGACACAGGACCGTGGGACGTCCAAAAGCAGTCCCTGGGTGGGAATTAAACACATCCTGCCAATCTACAGGTGGGCAACCGCCGCCTGCAGAACACGTCTGCCCAGGCTGGCCTCCGCCGAGGACTGGACATGAACATTATAATGTTTAGCGAATGTGTGAAGACTTGACCATGTGGCAGCCTTGCACACTTGCTCGGCAGAAGCTTGGTGCCGAATGGCCCACGAGGCCCCTACCGCCCGGGTAGAGTGTGCCCGAAGCCCCGTCGGCACGGACTGGCCCCTGATTTGGTAGGCTTCGATGATCGTAGTCCTGATCCATCTGGCAAGAGTAGCCTTGGAAGCAGGCAGACCCTTACGAGGACCTTCCGGAAGAACAAACAGAGAGTCTGTCTTCCGAAAGGCCGCTGTTCGAGAAATGTAAAGGCGAAGAGCCCGAACCAAGTCCAGTGAATGCAAGGCCCTTTCCACTCGATGAGTCGGCGCCGGACAAAAGGAAGGCAGAATTATGTCCTCATTCAGATGAAAAGGGGACACCACCTTCGGAAGAAAAGACGGAACCGGACGCAAGACAACCCTGTCCTGGTGGAAGGACAGAAAAGGTGGCTTGCAAGACAGAGCCGCCAGTTCCGATACACGACGTATAGAGGTGATCGCAACCAGAAATACTACCTTCTGGGACAAAATACGGAGAGGAACCTCTCTGAGAGGTTCAAAGGGAGACCTCTGCAGAACGTCCAGGACTAAATTTAGATCCCATGTATCCAGGGGCCTCTTGTAAGGAGGGACGAGTCGGGCGACTCCCTGTAGAAAAGTCCTGACCTGCGATCTGTTAGCTAGCTTGCGCTGGAAAAGAACGGACAAGGCAGAAATTTGTCCCTTCAAAGAAGCCAAAGAAAGACCTGAGTCAAGACCGGTCTGAAGAAAACTCAGAATGGCCGGCAGAGAGAACTGTAGGGGCGGTCGGCCCTGAGAATTACACCAAGAGAAAAAAACTTTCCATGTGCGATGGTAAATGCGGGCCGAAGAAGGTTTCCGCGCTCTTAGCATAGTTGCAATGACCTCTGGAGACAAACCGGCCTGGGTCAGAACCCAGGTCTCAACGGCCACGCCGTTAAACTCAGGGCCGATGATCTCTGGTGGAGGAGAGGGCCTTGTGAGAGCAGGTCTGGACGATCGGGCAGGCGCCAGGGGGAGTCGCCGATCAGACGCACCAGATCGGCGTACCAGGCGCGACGTGGCCAATCCGGAGCGATGAGGATCACCGACACACCTTCCGCCTTGATCTTCTTTACCACCCTGGGAATCAGCGGCAGGGGTGGGAAGATGTAGCAGAGTCGGAACTGAGACCAGGACTGAACTAGAGCGTCTGCTCCCAGCGCCCGAGGGTCGTGGCATCTGGCCATGAACGAGGGAACTTTGTTGTTTAGCCGCGAAGCCATCAGGTCCACCTCCGGAGTCCCCCACCTGAGGCATATCTGGTGGAAGACCTCGGGATGCAAACTCCATTCCCCTGAGGCGATGCCTTGGCGGCTTAGAAAGTCCGCCGCCCAATTGTCCACCCCGGGTATGTGGACCGCTGAGATCACCGATCTCGTGGATTCCGCCCACTGGAGAATTGGACGAACCTCGGACATTGCTCTTGTGCTGCGCGTGCCGCCCTGGTGGTTGACATATGCCACCGCCGTGGCATTGTCGGACTGGACTCGTATGTGACGTCCCGCCAGCAGATGATGAAAGTCCCGCAGGGCTAGAGAAATGGCACGGATCTCCAGTAAGTTGATGGGAAGCGAGGCCTCCTGACTGGTCCATCTGCCTTGAGTTGTGTGATGACGATGAATCGCCCCCCAACCCATCAGACTGGCATCGGTTGTAAGGACGTCCCAGTTCACTGGTAGGAACGACTTCCCTGTCTGGAGAGAGAGAGGCCGGAGCCACCAGAGAAGAGAATGCCTCACCGGCGGAGACAGTCGCAAGGTTCGATCCAGGGTGGCAGGGTTCCTGTCCCAGCAGGATAGGAGAGCTAGTTGCAGAGGTCTGAGATGCAACTGAGCAAACGGGACCGCCTCCATAACTGCCACCATCATTCCCAAAACCTTCATTCCGAAACGAAGGGAGTGTGGGTTTGGACGAAGCAGGGTTTTGACACGCTGACGTAGAGACACGGCTTTCTGCCGCGGAAGAAGTATTAAGCCGCGGCGGGTATCGAACACCATGCCTAGAAAGGTGATGGTCTGGCTCGGGACCGGAGAGGATTTTGGTAGATTTAACAGCCAGCCTAGACGTACGAGGGTGTCTATGGTGATCTGAACACTTTCCTCGCAGTCTGTGAAAGATGGCGCCTTGATAAGAAGGTCGTCTAGATAAGGTAACACCATGACCCCCCTGGAGTGTAACACTTTCATGACAGCTGCCATGATCTTCGTAAACACCCTGGGGGCCGTCGCGAGTCCGAACGGTAAAGCCACGAATTGAAAGTGGTCTTGACCTATTGCGAAGCGTAGGAATCTCTGATGAACGTGGCAAATGGGAATGTGTAGATACGCGTCTTTGATGTCGATCGACGCGAGAAATTCCCCTTGGTCCATCGATACTATGATGGATCTCAACGACTCCATGCGAAAGTGACGGAGTTTGATGGACCTGTTGAGGAGCTTGAGGTCCAGAATTGGCCGAACTGACCCGTCCTTCTTGGGTACCACAAACAGGTTGGAATAGAACCCTGTGTATCGTTCTGATTGAGGAACTGGGACAATGACCCCTGCCAGCCGGAGAGAGTCGACGGCCGTGAGAAAAGCGCGAGCCTTCGCTGTGGATTGTGGAAGAGAAGACGGGAAAAAAACGATCGGCCGGACATGATCGGAACTCTATGGAATAACCGGAAGAAATCACCTCCCTGACCCAGTTGTCGTCTACGACAGCGAGCCAGGCGTCCCGAAAGAGAGAGAGACGGCCGCCTACTCGGGAGGGATTTTCCGGAAGGGAGAAAGAGTCAGGAGGAAGGAAATCTTTGAGGACGGGGTCCCTTGGGTCTTGGTTGCCTAGAGCGAGTCTGCCAGGCAGACGCAGATCTTTGTGGGGGCTGAAAGTTCCTGTCTCTCCGAGGGGATCTGTTCGTGGCCTGAGACGGGCGGGAGACCGACCATCCAAAAGAGTTGCGAAAGGATCGAAACCGAGTCTGTTGGCGTCTAAAGGGAGGCCGTTTTGGCTTGTGCTGTGGGAGGGACGTGCTCTTCCCTCCCGTGGCATCTGAGATTAGCTTGTCCAGCTTTTCCCGAAGAGGCGTCCGCTGAGATATGGTAGACTTGTTAGGGACTTTTTGGAAGCAGAGTCTGCTTTCCATTCGCGGAGCCAGAGTGCTCTGCGGATGGTAATAGCATTAGCTGCCGCAACGGCCGAACAGCCAGCGGCGTCGAGTGCTGCGTGAAGCATATATTCCGCTGCGATGGAAATCTGGTTAGCCATGTTGGAGCCTTCTGGGGACTGTGATGTATTACGAAGAGAGCTTGCCCAGGAAACAACTGCTTTGGCCACCCACACCGAGGCAAAGGACGGAGCTAAAGCTGAACCGGAAGCCTCGAAAATCGAGCGAGCCAATTGCTCGACCTGGCGGTCAGTGGGGTCCTTAATAGATGACCCATCTGGAAGGGAAAGGAGAGTGCGCGTGGCCAGCCTAGAGACCGGAGGATCGACCTGAGGGGAATCTGCCCAGTCCTTACTGACGGCGGGGGGAAAAGGGTAACGAGAATCCATGCTCTTTCTGTTGCCAAAGCGCTTGTCAGGACGAGCCCTGTGTTTGTTCACCAGTTCCTTGAACTCATGATGATCAGAGAAACACTTGTGCGGGCGCTTTGCTCGCTTAAAAGATATCACGGACTCTGGGGTGTCTGCCGTATCGCTAGTAACATTCAGCGTCTGGTTAACTGCTGAGATCAGATCCTGAATCATAGCCTGGGTATCAGGGTTGTCCAAGTCAAGGGACAGGTCCTGATCTGAGTCCGAATCATAAGGGGCATGGAGAGACGGGGAGCCGGTTTCCTGTCCCCGGGATGGGGAACCCTGGGAACTTCCCGAAGAGGAGGGAGGGGGATTCCTGTGTGCTCTCTTACGAGTAGGAGCCTGATGAGAAGGAGAAGACTCCCTTTCTGGGTCCCTGGTACTAGATTCGTGGACCTCTGTATTGACCGGCTCCGACTCAGGTGGCACTGAGGGGTCTGGAGAGGGTCGGGCCTGCAGAACCTGAAGAAGGGTCGAAGTCAGCTTTTCCATGGACTGAGACATGGACTGAGTCAAAGACTGTGTTAGGAACGCTGCCCATTCTGGGGTGGCGTGAGGGCTACCGGCCGCAGCAGGGGCAGCGGGCACAGAAGAGGTCTCAGGGGCTGAGGAGGCTGCAACTACAGGCTCCGTACTAGATAACTCACAGCCTTGGCAAAGAGGGGTTGAATGACCGCTGGGCAGCTGTGTTTTGCAGGTGGTGCAGAAGGAGTAGAAGGTCGCCATCTTAGGGCCCTTCCTGTTACCCTTGGAGCTCTGCATCGTCTCAATAGGCACTATACAACAAATACAGGCAGGGTGCAGAAACGCAGGGAGAATGCCACAAATGAGAACGGCACAGCAGGCTAGCTGTGCCTCTTACCCTCCTAATGGATCGCCAGCCAGATCCAGTGTCCCCCTGAGGCGTCCCACGTGCAGGGATGGCGGGAGCCGTACAGTGATGTGGGCAAGATGGCGTACAGGGAATCTCGCGATGAGCGAGAAGCGCCAGAGAGCCGCCGGGTCCCGCCTCCTATGATGCACAGTGATGCCGGGAAAATGGCGCGCAGGTAATCTCGCGATGAGCGAGAAGCGCCAGAGAGCCACCGGGTCCCGCCTCCTATGATGCGGCCGGGAGATTCACCCGGCCGCGATACGTCATGAGGGCGGTGACGGAGGCGGCGACAGAGGCGGGCGGGGGGCGGTACTAGAAAAAGAAGGCCGCAAGCCGGGGACTAGAGTAGAAGCCCGCGGCCGAAAAAACAGCGCGCATTGGCGCGGAGGACCGGCTACAGATTCGTCATAACGGCGGCGGCCTGGACGGAGGGGCAGGGGTGACAGGGGGGCATATAATGCACATTAAAACATTTATATATGAAATGAAGATGCAGGGTCCGGAAGGAGCCCTGTGTACCTGGTGACGGCTCCTCAACCCAAGTGTCCCGGCAGGGGAATGGGGAGGGCATGCTGGCAGCTCGACCCATAATCCAAGAAGAATATGAGGAGGCGTCTGTGACCTGGCGTCCATCTCCTTGGAGGTTCCATCTCAAGGTAAGATCTCCCTCTGTAGGGGAGATTCCCTCCACTGGTTGTTCCTGCACAGATAGACGGCCTTCTGTAGGGGAGAGGGGCAATTCCCAAAGAAACGCCGGTCTGGGGAGGACAGGGAGATCGGAACGCAAAGGAACCGTCGCCCTGTTCCCTATCCCACGTGGCAGAAGGGGGTACGTGGAGGTGACACTCCGCGTTCCCGTCCGTTGTTGGTTCTGGGGAGATCGGTATGCGAAGATACCGTCGCCCCATATAATCCTTGTGGTAGAAGAAAAAATAAAAATAAAAATCTAAACTAATCTGTTGTAGTATTGTGGTCCATGGACCGCATCTACCTCCTAATGAGACACTAAGCTAAAACTGGTGAAGCTGAGGTCAGCCAGGGTGTATATACTGCAGGGGAGGAGCCACACTGTTTTCTTGTTTCAGAAGTATACTTAGTGTCACCTCCTAGTGGACAGCAGCATAACACCCACGGTCCTGTGTCCCCCAATGAGGCGAAGGAGAAAATAATAATTTTTATAATAATATAGCGCCAACATATTCCACAGTACTTTACAATTCAGAGGGGACATGTACAGACCATATGAGATAATACAGAGAAACACAATTCAACAGATACCGAGAGGAGTGAGGTCCCTGCTCACTAGCTACAATCTATGACCCTAAGGGCCCCTTTACACACGGCTACATTTCTAGGGTGGCTACAGGTAACTTACTGGTTGCAGTGAAATCATGGAGACAAGGTTCTATCTTGTTCCTGTGTACAAATGGAATCATCTCTCCATGATTTCACTGCAACCAGTAAGTTACCTGTAGCCACCCTAGAAATGTAGCCGTGTGTAAAGGGGCCCTAAGGCTGCTTTCACACAGCGTTTTTCTGGGATCTGTGGCTGTCCGTTGTAAAACGGACAGCCACGGATCCGATTTGGCCCCCATGTTAGTCTATGGGCACGGATCGGATTGGATTTGCCCTTAATGGCATCAAATTTTTTGTCGGATCCGGTTCTGTCCGATTTTTAGCTGTGTCCAAATTCGCAGACTGCTGCGATTTTGGGCACAGCGGATCAAATCGGACCAAATTGGATCTGACCTGATCCGCGCCAAATAACATGGGGCCTATGGAGCATGGGTCCCAGGAAACAGTTGATCGGTTGTTGGACCCGATTTTAGTGTACTGAGCATGCTCAGCACACTAAAATAGCTCTGTGCCATGTAATTTCACTTCTGCAATGTATATACATACATTGCAGAAGTGACATCTAGTGAAAGAAAGGGTTAAAAATAAAAAAAACTTTATTCTCACCTGTCCCGCGATCCACCGATGCCTCCAGCGCTCAATGCTTCTAGGACCTGGCGTGATGTCACAGTCACATGACCGGTTACCGCAGTAACCGGTCATGTGACTGTGACATCACGCCAGGTCCTGTGGATCAGAAGAAGATAGCTGGAAGCGCCGGGGGACTCGTGGATAGGTGAGAATAAAGATTTTTTTTATTTTTTAAGGTCTGGAGAAGAGGGAGAAAGAGGGGAGAAAGAGGGGACAAAGAGGGAGCAGAGAGAGGAAGGGAGAAAGGTGACAAGAGGGAGAGAGAAGCGAGGTGACAGGAGGGAGAGAGGAGGGGGAGCGAGGTGACAGGAGGAGCAGGGAGAGGAGGAGAGAGGGAGAGGATCCAAACTGATCCTGCAAAATATCGGAATCAGACACCTATTTGGCATTCGATTGCAGGCATCAGTTTGGATCCGTTGCTGTCCGAGGGGTCCTCCAAAAAGTCGGATCCCCTCGGACAGCACAAAATTGCTGTGTGAAAGCAGCCTAATAGAGGCTGTATCTTGTATGCTGAGAAGACCATGGTGGGGATGAAGTGTTAGGGCCGCTTTACACACACCAACTTATCTGTCCAACTTCTGAACAACTTAAGGCCACTTTACACACACCAACTTATCTGTCCAACTTCTGACCAACTTGCTGGTTGCAGTGAAATCATGGACACATTGTTCCATTGTACACAGTCACAAAATGAAGCAATGTGTCCATGATTTCACTGCAACCAGCAAGTTGGTCAGAAGTTGGACAGATAAGTTGGTGTGTGTAAAGTGGCCCTTACTGGTTGCAGTGAAATCATGGACACATTGCTCCATTTTGTGGCTGTGTACAAATGGAACAATGTGTCCATGATTTCACTGCAACCAGTAAGTTGTTCAGAAGTTGGACAGATAAGTTGGTGTGTGTAAAGTGGCCATAACAATTCATTTCAAGGATCTATATAGAAATTTGCACTTTATCTCACAAGCAACAAGCCTTTCTGGATAACACAAACTGCACACACTCATGTTTGGATTTTCATGACACAAGAAATACTTAGGCCGGTTTCACATTGCGGGTCAGATCCGATCCGAGGCTGCAGGGTGAACCTGACAGCTCCGGATCAGATCAGCGCACAGAACTGGAGGGCTCATATGTCCTCCGGTCTGGTGTGCTCCCGCACACAGCTGCTGCCACTGATGAATCAGGACCGCGGCTCGCAGGGAGCTAGCTGTAGTCCTGAAACAACAGCGCAGCCGCAGGTGTCCGGTTCCCGGATCTTCCCGGACTGGGGCAATCCGGCCCCATAGGCTCCCATGTTAGGGAGCGCCGGATTGCCCCGGATCCGGGCGAATCCGGGCCAATCCGGGAGTAGGCAATTAGAGGAGATATTCTCCTCTCGGACACAAAAACACTGCAAGCAACGTTTTTGTGTCCGTGAGAGAATTCTGAATTCTCCTGGATTGGCCCGGACGGATAGAAACCGGATGGCAGAGAGCTGTCATCCGGCTTCTATCCGGCCCCATAGGCTACTATGGGGCCAAAATCCAGTCTGGGGCTGTCCAGTTTACACGGACAGCCACGGATTGGATCAAACCCGCAATGTGAAACCGGCCTTACAAGAAAGATTGCTATCAGGATTTATAAGGAGTCAATGGAGATAATTAATTTTAAGTGAACTTAACTAACTAAGGCATAAAAACTGAATTGTCTCGTTATTCGTAGCAGGCATCCATTGTACTTCTAATAAACAAACGAGGTGTTACCATACAGAACATACTCACTACATGTACTAAGGTTATGTGCACACCAAGCATTTATGTATGTTTTGTATGTGTTTTCCCTTGCATATTTTATAAAACCTGCAAGACATGCATGACTGAAAAGTCAATGAGAATTCTTAAGTGCTGTGCACACCTTAGAGTTTTTATCCTTGCAGATTTTGGTGTAGAAAAAAAAGAAGGGGCATTATTACAAGAAGGGGCATTACTAAAAGAAGGGGCATTAATGGAAGAAGGGGCATTAATGCAAGAAGGGGGCATTACAAGAAGGGGCATTAATGGAAGAAGGGGCATTAATGCAAGAAGGGGGCATTACTACAGGAAGGGGCATTAATGCAAGAAGGATCATTACTGCAAGCAGGGGCATTACTAGAGATGAGTGAGTACACTCGTTATTATTCGGTGCTCGCCAAATAGTATGGTACTCGGGCTACTCGTTACTCCGCGAGTTTCCTTGTGATTATTCACTAGCAGTAACGAGTACAATGTAAGTCAATGGGAAATGCGAGTAATTCCTCAGCTGGACCCTACACAGTGGTCTGGGGGCTGAGGAAAAGACTGAAATGGGTGCATGATTGTTTAAAAGTTGGCAGTAAAAAGCCACCAGCTTTTAAACAATCATTCAGCCCGTTCCTCTGCCTCCCATCCCGATCCTATGGTCCCCTACAGCCTCCCATCCCGATCCTGAGTTAGGACCGGGTGGGGAGCGCAGCACAAGGGAGTGGGGAGCAAAGGACCCGGGCAGGGAAGCCGGCGGGGAGAAGACTTCTCCGCCGGCTTTCCCGTTCTGTGCTGCACTCCCTGCTCCCTGATGCCCCCTCCCGCTCCCTGGTTCTGCACTCCCAAACCCGGGAGGCTGCGTGGGACCATAGGAACGGCATGGGAGGCAGAGGATCGGGCCAAATGATTGTTTAAAAGTCAGCGGCTTTTTACCGCCGGCTTTTAAACAATCATGCACCCAGTTCAGCCTTTTCCTCAGAACCCAGACTGCTGTGTAGGGTCCAGCTGAGGAATTACTCGGCTTACTCGCTTTTCCCAATGACTTACATTAGACTCGCTACTCGTAACGAGTACCCGAGTATCGGGACCGACTCGTTACAAGTATAGCAAGTCTGAATATTTCACTACTCGCTCATCCCTAGGCATTACTAAAAGAAGGGGCTTTACTACAAGAAGGGGATAATGATGGGGACATTAATACACGAAGGGGCATTATAACAAGATGGGGCATTACTACAAGAAGGGGCATTAAATTACTACAAGAAGGGCTTTACTACAAGAAGGGGATAATGATGGGGACATTACTACAGGAAGGGGCATTACAACAAGATGGGCATTACTACAAAAGGAGCATTACTACAAGAAGGGAGCAAAATGGGGCATTACTAGAATATGGGGCATTAATAAAGATGTTGGACAAAATTACTATATGGGGCTAATTGTAAGACTACGAGAGAGAAAAGTTCAAAAGAAGAGATGAAAAGGTGTATGGAAAATAAAAATAGGTATCACTAAAAATGTCACTTTGTCCTGCAAGGAATGTGACCCTCCAAATTCAATTTTATTCTATGTGCGGCCCACACATCCAGCTGAGTTCGAGACCCTGAAGTACGGTGTCTAAAGAAAGTTGGCAATCAGTAGTGGGGGTGGGCCTATGCAAAGTTCATGAATAATAACTTTTTATTTATTTATAAAGCGCTATTAATTCCATAGCGCTTTACATATATTTGCAACAGTGTCCCTATGAGGGCTCACAATAAGCTTGACTACCTGGCAGCAGGCCATGTAGTTCTCTAATGATAATATTCTGTTGCTTAAACAGTAATTTTATCTAAACCAATGCTGCCCCATAAGTGTCAAACGCTGGAATCAGAGTCTCTGTCTGATTGTTACGCTGCTCTTGAATTAAATGGAAGAAACCTGGTGACAGATTCCCTTTAAAGGGAACCTGAAAGGTCCCCCATCTCTCCAAACCACAATGTGTTTTTTTTCATATGTTAATAGCCTACCTAGCAAGTCCTTTCTTTTCTATATCTAATTCCAGTATATGGCAAATAATCATTTTTATCTATTTCGACTATTCTAATTAGGTTCAGACTTGTCGGGAGTTGGGTTTCCAAAGAGCGGTCATCCCACTCACCATGTTATCGCGCCCATGTGGGAGTGATTACATGATATGCAAGAGCTGTCGTCTCTTTGCAAATCGCACGCATGTATGCTACTTTTGTCATTTCATGTTAGTGCACCCCAGCTTCAAAGGTGCATTGTGCATGTCCGGAGAGCACGAAAACACCTTCCGTCCACAGAGGAGACGAAGACCATTTGTCGGAAGGAGAGCACTGTAACCCATTCTTACAACCCCACTCTAACACCAATGAATTCCACACCCCACTAATAATCAACTCTTTGTCTTATAATAAACCAGTTTAAATATTCAACATGTCCATGTATTTCAATGGGCCTTTCTCTTCAAGTGTAAATATAATCATTCACTGGCTTCAGAGACACACTGAGCTTTTCCGTTAATGGATGCATTCAAACAGAGGTTTGACAGACATCTGTCTGTGATGATTTAGTGAGTCCTGCTTTGAGCAGGCAGGTAAATCAGATAACCCAGGAGGTCCCTTCCAACTCCACCAATCTCTAATTGTATGACATGAAGAAGAGGGTATGCTTGAGATTTGCATGGTGGTGATGCTGGCTCTTGTAAATCATGTTCTCACACTACACAGGCTTGATAACATATGGTGGGTTGGATGACTAGTCTGGTCAAAACAACACCCCATTGACTAGTCTGAACCTAATTAGCACATTGCAAACTTATTTTAAAAATTCTTTCTTGCAATACATTGGATTCAGATATCCCAAAAAAACTTTGAATATTCCATTTTTTTTAAGCATTCTTACAATGCAGGTTTTTTTTTTCTACACCTGCCTAAAACTTTTACATAATACTGTATTTGAGATATGAAGATCGATAATACACATACACTGTACCTACCAAATGATTATGTCAAATATTCTAAAACTAGTCTTCAAACCATGGTACCTGCACTATCCCTGAAACCACGGCATCATGGAACAGACAAGCATTCCTCTTTGATCCAAGCGGCTATTGTTGTGTTTTTGTAATTGCTTATTCATATTTCCATTCTTTGAAATGTATAAGTATAGATGATAGAAACAAAGTAAAAGGCACGTAAGACTCTCTTTGAAAACCGGTAATACAGTTGTGAGATGATAATCCATAAAACATCAAGCAGCCTTTTAAGAGTCTCGTTACCAAGACTCAAGAGGCAACGTCAAAACAAAGGACACAAAGCCTAATTCCACGCTACATCTTCACCAACAAGAGCTAGGAGAAAAATAAGAAGAGACTAAATCTAATTAAGGAAATCGGAATTATACATTATGGAGAAATATAATCTAGATGAAATATTCTAATCCACATGGCAGCTCAACACCTCAGGGCTTTATTAATAAACGTCATTTGTCTTCTTCTTGACTGCCTATTCTAGGAGATAATTGCATTTGGCTATGTGATTCTAAATAACATTGCCAGCTTTCTTCCAGTCGCTTGCATGTTCTAGTTGGAACAGAAAAAGCAATGCACAGTATAAAAGAGATCACAGTACTGAGATGTCTATTAACACGAGCCATTTATGTTCACGGGAGGGGTACCCTTCCCAAACAGCAGAGGCTTCATTTCTAGGGTTAATGTTGAACCCAGTTATTATCCTTCCTGTTTAGATTTGTTTGGGAACATTCACAGTGATCCAACATTCAAGATATCCTGGAAAAAGCTCAAGTATTTTGGATACCGACAGACAAATGTAGCTTTAATTTTAGCAGATAGGTGACTGTCTCTATTCAGCTTCTGACGGCGGATCTGGCTCACAAATCAAAGCCGTTCTGTTTCAAGAATGTCTGTGCTCCCTTATTTTCTTACATGTGATAACAGCTTTCAGTTGCATGGTGTAATACTAATCTATGATGTCTAAATGTCAGGCATTCTTCTAGTGTCTACCCACTTACAAACTATAAAATAAAAGTAACCCCGATATATACTTCCAATAGGTCTATTAATCCAGGGTTACACAGTATCATATAAACTGGAAACAAATGGAGAATCCGAAGAATTTAGGATGTTGATGTTGAACCAAACTTCTTTTTGTGAGGTTAACAAGTATTTAACTTAAGGTTTGCATTGACATTAGATAAATGTTATCAGAATCTGCCAATTTCGTCAGTATAGGTCTACATCTAATGTATGAGACTCCCGACTGTCCCCCAATAGATTATATAGGGGACAGAAGGATGGGATGTGTGGAAGTTATTCAGCCAATTCTTTTGTTCCTCATGTTCAAAGAGAACGCAGCCGAGCGTTCCTGTGTATGGGGGAGCTGAGAGAGATAGATGTTGGCTGAAGGGTCGTTTGGCCGACAGCCATCCAAAGAAAAAAGAGAGCAAAGGCGCACTCCATACTTCAGGAAATGTGATGTATTCTCCAAGCTTCAGAGACATGCCATGTATTAGCTCTTCTATGGAATCATCATCAAGCCCCTAGATCAGGGGTCTCAAACTCGCGGCCCGAGGGCCGCATGCGGCCCCCGGGGCTTCACTATGCGGCCCGCGGCACCTTGGACAACTTAATGATGCATTGCCCCAGTGCAGGGGGCCGCTGCAGTCCCCGCTGTGTGATGACTTCTGTCCGCAGCACTAACAAGCTCTGCCACTCAGCAAGATCAATGCAAGCTGCCAGCCAATGAGAGGCCCGCAGCTGACGGCAGAATATGACGTCACCTGCAGGCCTCTGGCTGGTAGATTGCATTGATCTTGATGAGCAACAGAGCTTGTCTGAGCGGCGGCTGGAGGAAGTCTTAGCACAGCGGAGGCCGGAAGTCAGTACAGTGGGGACCGCGGCGGCCCCCTGCACTGGAACGATGCATCATTAAAGTGAGAAAAGTGTGAGAAGGTGTGTGTGTGAGATTGAGTGTGTATTAGGATGTGTGAGAGTGTGTTTGAGAGTATGTGTGTGTGTGTGTGTGGGGGGGTTTGTGTGTGAGTGTGATAGAGTGTGTATTTGAGTGTGTAAGAAGGTAAAACAGGATGGGGGGGCATCACTATAAAAGTAGATCAGGATGGGGGGGGCATCACTTTAAAAGTAGATTAGGATGGGGGACATCACTATAAAAGGGGATCAGGATGGGGGACACCACCATAAAAGGGGATCAGGATGGGGGACATCACTATAAAAGGGGATCAGGATGGGGGACATCACTATAAAAGGGGATCAGGATGGGGGACACCACTATAAAAGGGGATCACGATGGGGACATCACTATAAAAGGGGATCAGGATGGGGGACACCACTATAAAAGTAGATCAGGATTGGGGACATCACTATAAAAGGGGATCGGGATGGGACATCATCACTAAAGGGGATCAAGATGGGGGACATCACTACTAAAGGGAATGGGAAGGGGGACATCACTAGAAAAGGAGAACATTGAGCAAGAAATTCTGGTATTACTAAAAATATCACTTAGTCCTACAAGAGATGCGGCCCCCCGCTATAAATGTTTCTCTATGTGCGGCCCACCAACCCAGCTGAGTTTGAGACCCCTGCCCTAGATGCTTGATCACAACCTTGTCTTACTGTTTGGAGTGCTGCTGTCCTATCTCATATATAACTGCTTATTTGAAGATGCAAATCAATCCGCAAAAGATCTGCACCCACCTATTACTTGTTTATTGTGTTAATCTGTCCTCTCTTTGTTAGCAAGAATTTATCTAATAAGCTTTTAAAACAAATCTGTCACAAGGTTTTTGCTACTCCAATGGAGAGCAGCATAATGTAGCAACAGAGACCCTGATCCAGCAATGTGTCACTTACTGTGCTGCTTAGTGTCATACTGTCAAAATCACTGCTGATCTCCTATAATTTTAATAAGTTCAATTAAATGCTGAGCTCAGTATAACTCCGCCTACACTGCTGAGTGACCGCTTACTGCCCATATTCATTAGGTGAAAGTTGTCAAAACCCAGTGATTTCAGAGGGAGCAGACAACCACCTGATGTATACGGGGTTCTTCTGACTCTAGACAGATTATTTTGGGTGAGAGAAACATTGGGTAGTTGGAATTTCAATACCAGGTTCTTTTGTTTTCAGAGGATATAAGCAGGTGCCAGGTGTCTGACAGCAGCTTTCTCCTCTCTCCATTGAAAAAACAAATGCTTGTCCAAACATATATGTACAATATATAGGGAGTACGTAGCAATAGCCGTCTGCCAAAGGAACATTGATCTGACTGCTATCTTATGAGTATGGCCAGCTCTACTGATGCTGGCCATAGACTAAAGTTGTTAAACAAAAGTAAGCAGCACTATACAGTGACTTATAGAAATATAGAAATTAGAATTCTCATTTTAGCAAATTGAGATACTTAGCATTAAAGAAATGGCCAAATCGATAATCCACCCAGTTGCCACGTTGAGGCGCATTCCTTAACTGGGTCCTAACACTAGTTACTGCCTATGTTGCTGGGTTTTTCCTCTGGTGGCGACTGATACAAGAGAATAATAGAGATTGTAGTCTTATGGACAAGGACAGGTGCTTTCAATATATGTGTCTTTGGAAAAGAAGTTACCCCCTTTAGACATGTTGGAGACTGATATCAGAGAGCAATAGCATATGCCTGATAACTGGAATGGAGAATGTGCCTTCATAAAGGGTAGTGAACCCATAACATACTATATAAAAGCCCCTGTCCTTGTCCATAAGACTATAATATCTATTACTTTCTTGTATCAGTCACCAGCAGGAAAAAAGCCCATCAACATAGGCAGTAACTAGCGTTAAGACCCAGTTAAGAGATGCGCCTCAACGTGGCAACTGGATGGATTATCGATTTGGCCATTTCTTTAATGCTAAGTATCCCAATTTGCTAAAATGAGAATTCTAATTTCTATATTTGTATAAGTCACTGTATAGTGCAGCTTACTTTTGTTTATTATTTGATTTGTGATTAAGCGGATGATATGATGAGTGCCGCATAATTATTTATATAATATCATGGACTTAAGGTGGCCATACATCTTAGAAGACAAGCGTATAGTTGATATATCTATCGATCGATAGATAATATATTCACATAAACACCCTGTCGGGAAGTAAACCCCTGCCAGACTCAGCTTGAGAATAAAGGATCTGGTATATGGACATCCTGTCTCTTCCTCCTTTTTCCCTTGTGTTGGGACACACTCAGACACATTAGATAGTTGGCCAATCCCAGTTTAGATGACAGAAAAAATAACTGTAAAAATGAACAATTCATTATTTATTTTACTGTTTCAATCAAACACAGATTGAAGGATTGCAATAGAGTAGATGGCAGTTTAAGAAGGTTCTCAAAAAACATGGTAAAGGCATAGTTCTCCCACCAACTTGATTTACAGGAAACTTGCGAGGCAATGAGCCTTATGGACCTACAGAGGCTGGACAGACATCTGTCTGGGATGGTTTAATGAACCCTGCTTTGAGCAGGAGGTTGGACCAGATGACCCAGGAAGTCCCTTACTCCACCATTCTATGACCTTAGGATTGCTAGGGCCTCAGAAGCCAAACACTCCCAGGTTATAATACTATACTATACATTAGAATCAACATAATATTGCAAGATGGGTATAAACATTTCAGTAGCAGGGAATGCTTCTGGAACTTCTTTCTTAAATAAAAAAAATGATTGATCTGAAATAAATGACCATTTTTTAGGTCAATGTTTTCCCTGACATTAACTGGCGGGATGTGGTACCTTGCTGCGCCCTACTCTGATATGAAACAATAAAAAAGCATAATAGAAAGTATGTGTACCTCAAAGAACACATATAGTACACAAAGGCCAAACACCCCGTGGTCTTTGCTTTGGGGTAATCAAATTGTTTTTGTGCTCTGGGCGTTTATGCTTATCACACATTCTATTGTCTATTGGAGAACATATTGCTGAATTATAGATCATGGCGTACACTGTAGTTGAGGGATTCTCTCGGCCTTTTTTTATATTCTACTGCTGAAAATAACTCTATAGGTGATATCTAGCAATGTTAAATATAAAATCAAGCATAAAAAAATCAGAAACGGCATAAAATAAGCAAATCTAGCAAAATCTGACACAAAGGTGAATAAGGAGCCCATATCCTCCATGGGGTCACTGGATCTCTGTGTTCTTCCAATTACACACTGAAGGTTCTGATTACACATACACTGTGTAAGAATTATTAGGCAAATGAGTACCGTATTTTGATCACATGATACTTTTTAACATGTTGGCCTACTCCAAGCTGCATAGGCTTGAGAGCCAACGACCAATTAAGTAAATCAGGTGATGTGCATCTCTGTAATGAGGAGGGGTGTGGTGTAATGACATCAACACCCTATATAAGGTGTGCTTAATTATTAGGCAAATGCCTTTCCTTAGGCAAAATGGGTCAGAAGAGAGATTTGACGGGCTCTGAAAAGTCCAAAATTGTGAGATGTCTTGCATAGGGATGCAGCAGTCTTGAAATTGCCAAACTTTTGAAGCGTGATTACTGAACAATCAAGCATTTCATGGCAAATAGCCAACAGGGTCGTAAGAAGCATGTTGGGCAAAAAAGGCGCAATTAACTGCCCATGAATTGAGGAAAATCAAGCGTGAAGCTGCCAAGATGCCATTTGCCACCAGTTTTGCCATATTTCAGAGCTGCAACATTACTGAGTATCAAAAAGCACAAGGTGTGCTTATAATCAGGGACATGGCCAAGGTACGAAAGGCTGAAAAATGACCACCTTTGAACAAGTAACATAAGATAAAACATCAAGACTGGGCCAAGAAATATCTTAAGACTGATTTTTCAAAGGTTTTATGGACTGATGAAATGAGAGTGACTCTTGATGGGCCAGATGGATGGGCCAGAGGCTGGATCATAAAGGGCAGAGAGTTCCACTCCGACTCAGACACCAGCAAGGTGGAGGTGGGGTACTGGTATGGGCTGGTATCATCAAAGATGAAGTTGTGGGACCTTTTCGGGTTTGAGGATGGAGTGAAGCTCAACTCCTGGACCTACTGCCACTTTCTGGAAGACAACTTCTTCAAGCTGTGGAAGGAAGAAGTCGGTATCGTTCAAGAAAAACATGATTTTCATGCAGGACAATGCTCCATCACATGCATCCAACTACTCCACAGCGTGGCTGGCCAGTAAAGGTCTAAAAGAAGAAAAAATAATGACATTGTCCCCTTGTTCACCTGATCTTAACCCCATAGAGAACCTGTGGTCCCTCATAAAATGTGAGATCTACAGGGAGGGAAAACAGTACACCTCCAGGAACAGTGTCTGGGAGGCTGCTGCACGCAATGTTGATTGCAAACAGATTAAGCAAACTGGCAGATTCTATGACGGAAGGCTGTTGAGTGTCATCATAAAGAAAGGTGGCTATATTGGTCACTAACTTTTTAGTGTTTTGTTTTTGCATGTCGAATTTTTTTCTCTAAAATTTTGTGCAGTTATATTGGTTTACCTGGTGAAAATAAACAAGTGAGATGGGAATATATTTGGTTTTTATTAAGTTACCTAATAATTCTGCACAGTAATAGTTACCTGCACAAACAGATCTCCTCCTAAGATAGCCAAATCTAAAAAAAAACCCACTCCAACTTCCAAAAATATTAACCTTTGATATTTAGAGTCTTTTGGGTTGATTGAGAACATAGTTGTTGATCAATAATAAAAATAATCCTCTAAAATACAACTTGCCTAATAATTCTGCACACAGTGTAAATCCAGCAGAAAGAGAACTGTAACCTTTCCATATTGATGAAGAAAAAAAGAAAAAGCGGCACTCACCATACAAGGCAAATATTTATGCAAGTCCTTTAAAACCTGCGGTGTGGAGAGGAGGTGCCACTGCTAGGCATCAAACAACGGTGAAACGTAGAAGCCTTATTGCACAACAATGGCCGTCATTTGATTCCTAGCAGTGGCACCTCCTCTCCACACACAGGTTTTAAAGGACTTGCATAAATATTTGCATTGCATGGTGAGTGCCGCTTTTTCGTCATGTTTATTACCACACCACCAGAGGTCTTTTAAGCTGAGGCTACTTTCACATTTGCGTTCGGTCTGCTTGCGTTTGAGATGCAGGTGCAAATGCATGACCGAACGCAGACACGGTTTTGTGAACGCAGCATTACTAATCTGCATGCGTTTACAGACAGAAAATCATTGTAAATGGTCCCGACCATAAAAAATTCATGTCGGGAAGAGAGACACAGACAGAAGACAGATGCTGCATTTGCCTGTGGTGTCATCCGGAAGCCAGTGCGGCTCCATTGAAGATGTATGCATTCTTTATGTGCCTCAGGATGCTTGCATATGAAGCAAGCATCCGGAGACGCACAAAAAATGCAACATGTTGCGTTCGGAGGCGCCGATATAAAGGCATCCAAATGCAATGCATGTGAATGCAGCCAAACGTGGGTACCATGCTTCTCCATGTTAAACATAGGGATGCAGTGCGCAATGCGTTAGGCTACATTCGCAAACCTGCGTCTCATTACGCAAATGTGAAACCAACCTAAACACCACCAGGCTTGATATTTAGTGTGTTTTTAAGCAACGTTTCCTATGCGTATGAAGTAGTGCCGAGTCTTTCCCTTTCTTTCTTATCCAACTTTCCGTGTTGCTTCTCCTCTAAAACAATGTCTCTTTAATAGAAGTCATGACAGTGGCAATCAAGGCTGATCCAAACTGGTACACTTTGGAGGTTTTTAACTTCCTATACCATTGGGGTTCCTTCAGTCAGGTTTCCACAGATTGATGATGGTCATCATAACAGCCTCTATATAGGCCTGACGCACCTCAAATACATACATCGGGATACTACATGATCCATCACATCTTATGCAGTAATACCTACTGGAACCCCAATAGCAAAGAACAAGATCTGATGATTTTCAGATTATCTCTGTATTGTTAAACTTTTAAGGTACCGTTACACGGTATGACTTAGCAACGATGTCGGGGCGATCTCGTGGACGTGCCCTATTTTTGGCAGCATTCCAACATCGCTGGTGAGATGTCACACATCTATATATCGTGAACAACTCACCAACGATGTTGTGAGCAGGGATGTTCGCAAACCCCGCAAATGATCCCTGCTCACTGCTGTGAAGGGGCAAAGTCGTCCGTGACATCGTTATCGCGGTGTCACACAGTCGATGCAGCAGGTCTGATTGAGTTGAAGTTGTCAGGTTTTGGAACATGTTCATAAACTTGTCAACTTCAACTTGACTAATTATCGTAGTTGAATCGTTCGGTTACACACAACGACTCACTAACAATGTCGTTTCAACATCATTGAACACGTCACTTTTGAACGATGTTGAGCACGATGTTGAGCCGTGTAACGGGTCTTTAAACTAAAAACAAAAGTTGTGAAGTCGCTGCTTCATAACAACTACAGATGAGTCGATTGGGATATAGTAGGTCTTTTAGCTCAAATATAGGTAAAAATACAATATAACAATACAAAAGATTGTCTGCATTTCCTAAGGTTTAGCAATATGAACATTTATGTGAAAGTAAACATAAAAGCCTATCATAATACAAACATTTCAAAATGCACACATTGTACCAAGGCCTATCTTTTAGTCCATTGCTGGCATGATACCCAATAGAGCCATATAGATATAATGAATGTCTGATACAGATATAGATAGACTTTTCTCCTGAATTATGTCAAATAGTATCCATTAATAAAAAAAATGTAAAAGGTATGGATAAATCATAATTCAGAATATAAAGAATGTAAAAGATATAAGCAGTGACAATGTACAATAAAGTGCCATGTGCAAATTCATCCAGGTTAATTTGACCCAAAGAATGCATCATATATACGAATGAGGACCCCATGTGTTTCGCCAAAGGAGGTGGCTTCCTCCGGGGTGCAAATGTGATTATGTATAAAAAAAGGTTTACTATCTTTTACATTTCAATAAAAATATTTGATTCTATCACATTGGACAAGACAACCCTTTAAATGCTGGATGCTCTGATGTATCCATATAACACCTGGAATAGCTCAATAATGCTAAGTAGGATTTTTTTTACATTGCTGGATAATAATCATGTATACAGCAGCACAACTTGGAAAGTAGACTTCAGAAGCCAAAGACAACATTACACAAAGAATATGTATAATGGAACATAAAAAGCTCAGTCTGTATAACAAACCGTATTTTACAGATTTACTTAACATTTAATTTTGCAGATTCAGGTTCCTTTGTAGCTCAGCACTACTTAGCCCTGTGATCTTTTATGGCCTCCTTTGGCAGGCTGTAATGGCTGGAGTTCATGTAATACAATAATTGCATGCAGGCTCTCTGCTTATTAATTTAGTGTAGTCTCTCAGCTGCACTTACTTCCTCTAGCAAATTATCCGCTTATGAGTCATTGATGGCCCGTATTATTAATAATCGCACTGATATGAGAATGACATTAATTTTCAGAAACCTAATGTTATCAGACCAGGGAAATACAAGATCCTAAAAAGCGTTCTGTAGACTTCTTACAGCCTATGAGCAAGAAGCAATCGTGTATAGTAAACACTGTAAACCGGAGTCCCGTCTTTGTAAATGTTAAAGACATTATGAATTCCACCTCGGGAGCACGGACAATCTATTTTTCTAGCTCAAAACGGTCGTCATTTTTAACTTTTAAAAATAATCCAATCCTGGTCAATAAATATTGCAGCCAAAAAGCAATTATTTTCTACCCAGCCAGTAAAGCTCAGCTTTGAAGGGGAATATATTGATTGCTCAATGGAAAATCGTTGCCCCTCAGCACTGGCTTCTGCACAAGTGACTAATTTTTGAGTTAAGGTGGGAAAACTTAAATAATATGTTAACCTGATAATGACCACATGACGTACATTTATGGCATTTAGTCATGGTGGGTGTATGGAGTGGGCTCAGGAACTGGACTTCACTGAACCAGGCAGATGTCCACTGTGTTAGCAGTGGCTGGAGCATGCTCGATAGCTGCTGTTTAAGCATTTATATGGCGTTGTCAATCATTGACGATGGCATTTAAAAGTTGCCATTGTCTGTGTGTGCGTACACCACTTCCCAGTATTGCGAGGAATCTATTGGATTCATGGCGAGCACCATCACTGCCATCTTGGTCCTCCTATGAAGCTCAGCAAAAAGCTGGGCTTTAAGGACAATCGTGATTTCACTATATACTGCAACACAGTTATGTACAGTATACCATATAAGCAATCAAAAGATAAATGTAAATACTGAAAAAAATGGCAACAGATGTCCACGGATCAGTGTTTTTCACTGATCCATCATCAGTACCAGAGATAGGGCTGGGATCCGTTTTTTTTCACAGATCCGTCTCCATAGACCGTCATGTTATTTGACTCAGACAGCTATGGATCTATGTCTGTTAATTTGTGTCCGCTTTTTTTCATGGCAGCCCAAAATCGTAATAGTGTCTGATTCTGGGTGCATGAAAAAAACTGACATAAACGGATCAGTGACAAAACTGACACACACGGATTGCCATATATGACCAATCCGTGCCCATAGGGATACATGGGAGGCCAAAACTGATCAATGGTTATCTGTTTTTAAAACGGATAGACGCTGATCACAAAAAAACCAGTGTGAAGGCAGCTAAAGAAAAAATGCAAAAACAAAACAAAGCCTGGTAAGTTTTTAATGGCTTGTCCATGGGCACATTATTATTATTTGAACCCTTAGGTAACACAGGTTCTGTATGTGATTTTTGCTATAAATGTTACTGGAATAGTCCGTAAATCTTGACAGTGAAACATCCTTCCTTTGCATCAACCTCCTTTCTGATGTCCATTAGATTTTGTATTGGTGAGCACAGCATTCATGCAGGTTATTGTGGATCGCAGAGATCACTGGTAGTCATAGGGTGACTTGAAGCCCGTGGGCCTCGATGCGAAAGTTCCAATGAGGCCCCCAATTATTGCAAACCTTTAAAAGCATTAGCCTTTTTCTATAGGTCAAAGGGACTTTTGGGGCCCCCAGGCTCTAGGGCCAGGGTGTGATTGCAACCACTGCACCTATTGTAGTTACACCCCTGCTGGTAGTTATTTTAGGCAACACAACAGTTGTATCTGTGATAAAGGATGGAACATGGTAAGATTGTTCTTTGGTGGATCTCATGAGACATAGAGGTTTCCAGTTGATCTCGCTCCAGTTTTCCTGTGCACTGTTTTTTATATCTCTACTCCAAAGTCTAGTTGAATTTATGATGTAAAATTGTAATGGGGCCACATGCGGACATGTATTTGCTCGGCGATATCATATTACCTCTGATTGTTATAATACTACAAATTAAACTTACCTAAGTGTACTTTAAGTAGAAAGATTTGAGTGCTTTGGACAGCTTGGGTACTGTGTGATGAATCTGGTATTTCCAGACAGATGATTGTGGTTGTTTAATTTAAAGCTGGAGGTATTGTGGCTCATATATTAGGGAGCTCCATTATGTGCACTACCCTCATATATTGTAATTAGATAAAGTGATCCCACCAAGGAGAGGGGAAGTTGCAGGGAATTCCAATTCATTTAGATCTTGTTTCAAAAAAATATATTAAGCCTACTGATTTCTAAAAAGCAAGACTACATGAAAACCCTCTTAGGCTCTAAAGCCTACTGCTTCCTCCATCAGAAAAATGTAATCTTCAATTTCCTCTGAGTTGTAGAGTGGAGAGAATTAAAACTGGAGGGTCTCCAGGACAAAAAAAGCTAAAACATTTTTAATAGTAGCTTATATTTAAGACAGATCGATACGAGAGGAGGAAAATGGACCCACCGTAAAGTTCAAGAAAAAAAGAGGAGGTTCAATTTAGGGGCAGAAGACAGAGAAAACAAAGGAATGATCCCCAAAAGTGAGACTAAGCTTAATACAAGCTTACAGAGGAGAGTTGAAGAGCAGAATTTACCCCAGAGCAGACACTCTTAGCACCTACTACTTACTCCCAGAGCAGCTTGGTAGGTGATTTCCGGTGGAAATGTAAATGCAGGGCCAGTAACCACAGGGCTGCTCGGGGGTGGGGTCACAATCAACCCTGTAGTACTGATATGGACCTGACAGAAATAAAACACAAGGACACAAATAAATAAACCGATTATGCTCTAGATGCTTCTTATCAATATATGGAAATTTGCTTAACCAGCGTTAAATGCTCTAATAAAAAAAATAAGAAGGAAAAGAAGCGCACATAGAGTAATACCTTCGGGTTTGATGGTCACACGGACTCCCACAATACAGACTCACCTGGTCTGGTTGTGAATGGTCACAACTCCCTTGGACAAGCACGTATGGTCGCAGCAGGCTCCCAGGCAAAAAGAAAGGATCCACTTGGAGAAATTAGAACCGGATGGATAAAAGCCGCGCTGACCACAATAAGAGAAACAGAGTAACACACACACTCTGTTTATTCAGCCTACGCGTTTCGTGGCAAACAGGCCACTTCATCAGGGCTCAAGATTCAACAGCACATCCAGCTATATATACACACAGGAACAATCAAAAAAAAAATCAGAAGAAATGAAGCTCCACCCCCCTCTGACATCACTTCTGGTGAAAACGCCCACTATAAGTCAAACGTATAAAAATGCCCATTACATTGTTTACAATACATTAAAAATACATTAAAACACAATAATCAGTATTTAAAATCGCATATGTTCTTCAATAAATAATTAAAACATTTTTGGTAAAAAGATAAATCAGGATTAGAACTAACCCTGGCAGGGGCATAAAACTCTTCTCTGGAGATTAAACCTCCGTCTTATACCACTTAACCATCCGGGCGCCTTAGGTAAGAGCAACTGTTTAGCCAGGATCTACCAACTCAACCCATCCAAACAATTAAATATCATCATTTACTTGGTACAAAAAAAACCTTTTTTATATAAAAATTAAACAATAATTATAAAAATATAAATTTCTTGTCTATAGGGATCTTTCAAGGTAAATGACCACTAAATTTTGTGTCTATAATATGCTCACTGAATAATTTATATTCCTTGGTTTGTTGATCTATGTAAATTACAAGTCACCTGTATATACAAACTCGCAATTAAAAACCTCTCAATATAAAGAGGAAATGCAGACAGGATCTATATGAGGTAAAGGATTAACAGAGAAACCGAAAAAAATGAATTACAGTGTACTCGAATCACAATTACATGAAAATAAAGGGTTCATCCAGAATATGAACCCATTATGTCTAGGGGTAACCGCAAAGTGATTAAGCAACACCTCAGACCGGTAAGCTATCTGAGTTCATGGGGAATAGAGAACACTACGGTCATAATATCTCGCCACATTGTCACATAGAAGAACTCCATCTGGCAAGATGGTAAGAAAGAAACCATCACAGATAACTATCAGTATAATAAAAGTCTTCGAAGGAATCAAGAAGACATTAACAACTCATGGGTTCTTAAAAAAGGTCACTTACCTCATTAAGCCCACCAGGGCTTAAAGTGCCCAGCTTAAAAATCCAATATGTTTCTCTTTTACCTAGGACATCCAATCTCCTAGGAGTATTTTCAGGCACATAATCAATAGGGGTAACAGATAATTTAACATCACCATGGTGAACTACGGTGCAATGTCGCGATAATCCATGTTTTAAAAAACCTCTGAGAATGTTAAACCTATGGGAATTTACACGTTTATGAAGAGGTTGAGAAGTTCTTCCCACATACTGTTTACCACAGTTGCACTGGATCAAATAGATCACATGATCCGTCTGGCATGTCATTCTGAAGTTAATATTAAAAACCTTCCCTTCATTCGAAAATGACATGAAACTGTCCACGTCATTACTAATAGACCTACAACATTTACACCCACGTCTATTGCATCGGTACGAACCCCTATGGCCAGTTTGTTCATTACCTACCTTTGTATATCCAGAGCTAGGAATCTTAACTACACTAGGTGCCAAGACATTTTTAATGGTAGGAGCCCTTTTAAATGTCACTGTCGGTTTCCTGGGGACCACCTTATTGAGGATCGGGTCATTTAAAATCACATTCCAATGTTTTTCCAATATATTTCGTACATGTAAATTTTGTGACGAAAAAGTAGTGATAAAATTTGTTTCAAAAAGGTTATCCTTTACACCCTTGTTCTTGTCAGAATTTATAAGTTCATTCTGGGTACAATGTTTAACAGAGTTATAGGCCTTTTTGACAAGCCTCGGGGGATATTCTTTTTCTTGAAATCTCTCCCTCAATATTTTGCTTTGATCCCTAAATACTGCATCAGAAGTGCAATTTTTCCTAATTCTGTAGTACTGATTCCTTGGGATATTTTTAAGCCATGGTCTGTAATGGTTGCTTCCATAGTGAACATACCCATTGGCATCAACTTCTTTAAAATGATTTTTTGTCATAATCTTACCCGAATCATCAATATAGATGTTCAGGTCTAAAAAGGTAACATTTTTTCTTTCAACACAAGGGGTAAGCTCTATTCCCCAATGATTCTCCCTTATAACATCAAGGAAATCAAAAACTGTATTGTCTGTATTATCATAGATGATGAATATATCGTCTATGAATCGTTTATATAGGATGAGATTCTGTTTATGTCTGCTTTGGAGGACATACCAGGACTCGAAGGCAGCCATGAATAGATTTGCATACGTAGGTGCTGCCCTCGAGCCCATGGCGGTCCCCCGTAGCTGGTGGTAAATAGTCTCCCCAAACGTAAAAAAGTTGTTCTCAAGAATAAAAGTCATACTTTTTATCAGAAACTCTCTTTGGGCCATAGTCACATCGGATAATCTATCAATATATAATTGAAAACATTGGAGGCCGATGGTGTGGTCAATATTAGAGTATAAACCAGTAACAAGTATTAACACCTAGGGTGGAGAGTGATTTTAACTTAATAGATATTCAGGGGGATGAATTACAATCAAATAAAATTAAAAAGAGAATAGTTGTGGATAACTCCAAGTCTGGATCTTCCTCTGTTTGTTTTTTACCCAAGGCTGTAGAAAACAACAACAGCATAATAAAATACTTTCTTCCAAAACCACAAAAAAGAAAAAACTTAGAAGAGGAACCCGAGGAAAGAAAAAGAACAAAAAAGCACACAACACTGAGACCGATCTAAATACTATGGAGAAACAGGTGCAGTTTTTTGTAAATAAGAATGGATGTGTGCTAGAAAGAAGAGGCAATATTTTTAACCTCTCAAAACACAAACTTACCCTAGGTGAAATAAAGGTTTTAAATAGGGGCTTGTCATTTTGCCCTAATAATAAATCGAAAGATGTGGAGCTTTTTATGGATCTTCAACATTTTGTCCGTAAATTAACCCTAAAACGGCATTTTACCATTAATAATGATAAAAAAGAGATAGTTGAGATGGATAGTGATAATACTAAACATTGTCAACTAAGGGATAACTCTAAATTCTACCCCATCCAAAGCCAGGGCCACCATCTGAAAACCTATATAGATTTGGTTTTGAATGATTTTGAGTCCTTAAATTTCAAGCGAGAGGTAACAAAAAATCTGACAGCAATTGAAATTGAGGGTATTAAGACTCTCAAAAATGATTCAAATTTGGTAATAAAATCTGCCGATAAGGGTGGGGGAGTGGTTTTACAAGATCTAGACACTTACATCCTAGAGGCAAATAGAATTTTGTCAGATGAGGGGACTTATAAAATTTCCAATATGGCTGAATATGAGAATGCGGTGACAAAATATAAAGAACTAATTAAAACTGCTGATGAAATGGGGATTTTGAATAAGAGTGAGATGAAATTCCTTGGAGTAAAAAAACCCTAAGATGGCAATATATTACCATCTCCCAAAGGTCCATAAGGATGAGTTTAAATCCACCCGGACGACCTATCATAGCGGGGATCAATTCTTTAACATCAAACCTAGCAGCATTTGTTGACTCCTTTATGAATGAGTCTGTAAGGAATTTAGGTTCCTATCTCAGGGACTCCACCCACCTAATACAGGAATTACAAAGAATAACATGGGGTGTGGATTATTTGTTTGTAACTATAGACGTTACTGGTTTATACTCTAATATTGACCACACCATCGGCCTCCAATGTTTTCAATTATATATTGATAGATTATCCGATGTGACTATGGCCCAAAGAGAGTTTCTGATAAAAAGTATGACTTTTATTCTTGAGAACAACTTTTTTACGTTTGGGGAGACTATTTACCACCAGCTACGGGGGACCGCCATGGGCTCGAGGCAGCACCTACGTATGCAAATCTATTCATGGCTGCCTTCGAGTCCTGGTATGTCCTCCAAAGCAGACATAAACAGAATCTCATCCTATATAAACGATTCATAGACGATATATTCATCATCTATGATAATACAGACAATACAGTTTTTGATTTCCTTGATGTTATAAGGGAGAATCATTGGGGAATAGAGCTTACCCCTTGTGTTGAAAGAAAAAATGTTACCTTTTTAGACCTGAACATCTATATTGATGATTCGGGTAAGATTATGACAAAAAATCATTTTAAAGAAGTTGATGCCAATGGGTATGTTCACTATGGAAGCAACCATTACAGACCATGGCTTAAAAATATCCCAAGGAATCAGTACTACAGATTAGGAAAAATTGCACTTCTGATGCAGTATTTAGGGATCAAAGCAAAATATTGAGGGAGAGATTTCAAGAAAAAGAATATCCCCCGAGGCTTGTCAAAAAGGCCTATAACTCTGTTAAACATTGTACCCAGAATGAACTTATAAATTCTGACAAGAACAAGGGTGTAAAGGATAACCTTTTTGAAACAAATTTTATCACTACTTTTTCGTCACAAAATTTACATGTACGAAATATATTGGAAAAACATTGGAATGTGATTTTAAATGACCCGATCCTCAATAAGGTGGTCCCCAGGAAACCGACAGTGACATTTAAAAGGGCTCCTACCATTAAAAATGTCTTGGCACCTAGTGTAGTTAAGATTCCTAGCTCTGGATATACAAAGGTAGGTAATGAACAAACTGGCCATAGGGGTTCGTACCGATGCAATAGACGTGGGTGTAAATGTTGTAGGTCTATTAGTAATGACGTGGACAGTTTCATGTCATTTTCGAATGAAGGGAAGGTTTTTAATATTAACTTCAGAATGACATGCCAGACGGATCATGTGATCTATTTGATCCAGTGCAACTGTGGTAAACAGTATGTGGGAAGAACTTCTCAACCTCTTCATAAACGTGTAAATTCCCATAGGTTTAACATTCTCAGAGGTTTTTTAAAACATGGATTATCGCGACATTGCACCGTAGTTCACCATGGTGATGTTAAATTATCTGTTACCCCTATTGATTATGTGCCTGAAAATACTCCTAGGAGATTGGATGTCCTAGGTAAAAGAGAAACATATTGGATTTTTAAGCTGGGCACTTTAAGCCCTGGTGGGCTTAATGAGGTAAGTGACCTTTTTTAAGAACCCATGAGTTGTTAATGTCTTCTTGATTCCTTCGAAGACTTTTATTATACTGATAGTTATCTGTGATGGTTTCTTTCTTACCATCTTGCCAGATGGAGTTCTTCTATGTGACAATGTGGCGAGATATTATGACCGTAGTGTTCTCTATTCCCCATGAACTCAGATAGCTTACCGGTCTGAGGTGTTGCTTAATCACTTTGCGGTTACCCCTAGACATAATGGGTTCATATTCTGGATGAACCCTTTATTTTCATGTAATTGTGATTCGAGTACACTGTAATTCATTTTTTTCGGTTTCTCTGTTAATCCTTTACCTCATATAGATCCTGTCTGCATTTCCTCTTTATTGAGAGGTTTTTAATTGCGAGTTTGTATATACAGGTGACTTGTAATTTACATAGATCAACAAACCAAAGAATATAAATTATTCAGTGAGCATATTATAGACACAAAATTTAGTGGTCATTTACCTTGAAAGATCCCTATAGACAAGAAATTTATATTTTTATAATTATTGTTTAATTTTTATATAAAAAAGGTTTTTTTGTACCAAGTAAATGATGATATTTAATTGTTTGGATGGGTTGAGTTGGTAGATCCTGGCTAAACAGTTGCTCTTACCTAAGGCGCCCGGATGGTTAAGTGGTATAAGACGGAGGTTTAATCTCCAGAGAAGAGTTTTATGCCCCTGCCAGGGTTAGTTCTAATCCTGATTTATCTTTTTACCAAAAATGTTTTAATTATTTATTGAAGAACATATGCGATTTTAAATACTGATTATTGTGTTTTAATGTATTTTTAATGTATTGTAAACAATGTAATGGGCATTTTTATACGTTTGACTTATAGTGGGCGTTTTCACCAGAAGTGATGTCAGAGGGGGGTGGAGCTTCATTTCTTCTGATTTTTTTTTGATTGTTCCTGTGTGTATATATAGCTGGATGTGCTGTTGAATCTTGAGCCCTGATGAAGTGGCCTGTTTGCCACGAAACGCGTAGGCTGAATAAACAGAGTGTGTGTGTTACTCTGTTTCTCTTATTGTGGTCAGCGCGGCTTTTATCCATCCGGTTCTAATTTCTCCAAGTGGATCCTAATAAAAAAAATAGGAGATAAAAATATTGGTGAGTACTACTATTATATGATTACTATGAGGGTAACATTTACATATGTATTGTAATAAATCTAAAATACCCAGCATTTATCGGCTGGATAACTGCCCCTGAGCCCACCAACAAATATCTCATCAGCCTGGCCATCTTTTTAAGTCTTAGCTTGTCTCTTGAGTCTCATGAGATCTATGGAGTGTTAGTAAAGTAACTTCATAGTGGGCCTCCCTCCAGACACACCAGAAGATTACAGGCTGGTATCTGAATCATACAGATGTGATGATTGTTTTTTATAAAGCCAGAGATAACCTTTCATATAGCTGAATGTAGGCTAATTCCATTGCACCAAAATACCCAATACCTAGTGTATGCATCGAAATATAGGAAGTTGATTGGATAATGGTATACCACCTTAATCATTGTTTAAGGATTATTTCTAGATCATATTTATTGTATGTTGGAAAATGTCCTAAAGTAAATGGGTCTGTTCTGCTTAAGGAAACCACTTGGCATGTTTTCATAAAAATAGCAAGTATTTTATATAATCTGGTTTTATACAAGTATATCAACATTATTTTCATAATCTTCAAGGTTTAGTAAAAATTAAAGTAAACAGTAATTTTCTGTAAATGTCTCTTTATGGTTTAAAATGTACTCCCCTGGTGTTCACACCATGTCCCTGTAGTTACCTGCTGCTTCTATAAAAATATAGGAAAATGCTGTTATAAAGCTAACTATGTGAACATTGCAATTACACCAGATTGCTCTCAGATATAAACCTTGAAAACAATTCCTCCGGCTGGCCGTTTATCACTGTGTGAGTTACTGTTTTCCATGTCCTCATACGCTGGGCTCACTACAGGATCATAAATTCCCATCCCGTCATAAGCCAGTCTAATGGACGAGCCACCGAAGCCCTGACTCATACATAGTAATCCCTCACATAAAGAACTGCATGTTTTATCGTTAAACACAATTATCACTTCCTTGTCTTTTTTTAGCTTTAATATAATCTTTTCTGCATTATAAATGTACCATGAGGCACAATAAATATCAACTACTAAAGACTGGTAGAGAAACCTCTGCAAAGGGTAGACTGAGACAAACCATATCTTCAAATGACCTTTATTTGAGTTTGAGATCTTCATCTATACGACACATGGAGAAGTGTCTACATTGGGTTCCTCTTAATTTGGAGGACCAGCATGGATAGCCTATTACTTCAGTGCACTCTAGGTTATGTATGCATTATTCTCCCAGTGGTGGCGCTGCAGCAGAATTGAATGTTTACTGCCAAATTCCCACACAGATCACCGCTGATTGCTGGGGTCCCATGGGACCATGTCAACACTAGTGAAATCTCATAGCAAACGACATAGTCCAAAGCAGGAAACCCCTCTAACCATTAGAATCTACATCACTGTATTAGAAAATTTAATTATGAAATATATGCATAAAAAAACATAAAAAGTGTGGCCCTGATGAAGTAGAACACCCAAAATATGCAAACATTACAAGAAGATAATGGAGCTCCCTACATCTGGCCCTCACAGCCACTCACAAGGTAAAGTACATCCCTCCTCAGTAAATGATAGATCGTAAAGCCTTTCCTAAGTAATTACAGAGTACAGGACGCTCATATGCTTTGTATCAGTCAATGTCTGCCAGTAAGACCTTCTCCATAGATGTCCTGCTTGAAGGAAGAACATGAAAACTGAAGACCATAAAGTAGAGAAAGAAGCAATTGGGGAAGCGTCTAGTAAAGTTGTGGCCTTTAATTAATGTCCGGAATAGGACAGCCATTACAATTAAAGGGGGAAAGGTTATTTCTACAGTATAATCATTGGGAACATCTGAACGTTGGCGGAAGAGATTTTACAAGGTAATATTTGCTATCCCAGTGCATCAAACAGGTGAGAAATACTGACTCTGGGATTCATTTACTATTAAAATTGTAGCCTTATTTGTAGATGTGGGCACTTGGCAAATGACAACTAATGAAATGTTTTTGTGCTCCCTTTATACCCATCGCATGGTCTGTCAGTAATGCCCCAATTCTCAGGATATCACTAGTTACAGTCCAGGGGTGGGTCAGTTTAGCTGCAGGGAATGCGCATGCTGACGTGACGTCCACTCTGTACTCTTTTATTACCACTCATGTGGGAAATAGAGATAGAAATGGTGTACAAGTGTTTACACTGAATTCCGGGAACTCTTGTTTTTGCAGGATGCTGAAGGTACAGGAATCTTGCAGAATCAACTTGGTTATGAAAGAAATGCTAAGTAGATTTTTTCTTTAATAGCTTAGATCTTGTTAAAGGGAACCTGTCAGCAGGATTTTTTTAAGTAATCTGAAGACATCATGCTGTAGGGGTTAACACAGAAATGTCAGGGATGTAATTCTTATCAAGGTCATGATGTTGATTACTTGCTATGTTTATTTTGACTTCAGGAGATTATCATTGCCGGACTAAATCCTTGTCAGCTATTCCAACATGCCCCTTGTTGGGATTAGAACCTCACTATCTATAGACATTGTATATAGAGAGCCTGGTGTGGGTAAGGTTAGATTTCTGAGCTCTGCTACATGCTAACTCTGGAGACTCTGATTGTCTCAGAACTGCTGCACTCATTCAGCTAAGTGATACATCATGGGATTCAGGGTAACTTGGCCTACATAATGCCGCTCTCGGATGAGGTAACAAAAACCTGACAGATTCCCTTAAGTCCATGTTTGGCAATTTTAGAAAACCCTTTGATAACTACATGGGCTACTCACTAGAATAAATGATCACAGCCACAGAACACTAAAATATGCAGAACAGCCACTAAAACAAAACAACGTGGCACTGAACTCAATGTTTTGAGCCTTTATTAGTATCCACATTTGAATGTAAAGTAAGGATGAGGACTATCTAACTACACAACTAAAGCTAAAGCGGCCGTCAAAACGTTTCCATATCGCTAGCGATATGTAAGCGATTCATCGTGCACGCGCGATCGCTTACAATATCGCTCACATTGCTGGTGAGATGTCACACAGACAGACACACCAGCGATGTGGACCAGCGAGATCGCTGTTACTATGGTACACATCGGGTTACTAGGCGCGCGCGTCGCTTAGTAACCCGACGTGTACCATAGTTACCATCTCCCAGCATAGGCTCTGCCGCTGGAGATCGTTCATCGTGGTGTCATACACCACGATGAGACAGATCGTGAATCGTTCATCGCAAGATCTGAGCTCCGGAGCTCAGATCTCGATTTTGCGATTCATCAATTCTCGCTCGTCGTATCTTGCCGTCACACGCACAGACATCGTTCAAGCGATGTTAAATCTGGCGCGTTCAAGCGATATCTTTCAAGATATCGTAGCGTTGTGACGGCCGCTTTAGTGAGACAAAGAAGAAATGTTATTCAGAGCATAAAGCACATTACATCTGCAGGAGAGTGACATTTAATAGATGATGCTTTCCTCACCTGAGAAGGACACTGCAAGACAGACCGGAGAGCTCACTTATTCTGGCAGCAGCTGTGGGGTTGTGAGCTGAAAGAGCACAGGAGGACTGATCTCCATGGAATGACGTTTCTGAACAGACTGCGATGACTTGTTAGACATGTGAGGGAGGTAAAGGAGTGACGTTTTTTGGTGTTCTTCTTGGTATCCGTGTGCTTTTGGGAAGAGCTGCTATGTGCTGTCCCAGAAGGTCCTTCCCCATGAGTCCACTCCCGAGGGCTTGTCTACCTCTATGAGTTTGCTTAGCTGCTGAATTAAACTGAAAACAGATATGATTTGAAATGTTAGAGGAAATAATATAGAGAGAAAATGAGCAGATAAAAAAATAGGTGAGTACACTATGAGACTAATGAAGTCTCCTTAGCCTGGAGTCGAACCCTGGTCACAATGCACCAGTAGTTTAGAGTGCTGGTTCTATTCATTAAATGAGGTCAACATTCCCCATTTAAAGCACGGAGCACTTTCTTATAATTATTACAAATGTGCAAAAAAAGAACATACATTTATTCCAATTACAGTATTTTCATTATCGTACAATCAATTTTTCAATTTCAAAAGCGCTGTCCCTTCACAGTATGACACGCAGTATGTGAAAGTAGCATCTGCAAAATGCAATGTGTACTGTCCTCCAAAAGAGGCGGACACGTCTGGTCAAACGGATTGGAGCACCCCTTAGTGAATATACAGAACTTTTACATATTGAGCTTAGCACTGCTGAAAATATACATTGAGTCATTGGCATAAATGGATGTTTTTTGGATATTTTTAAAATTTATTAAAAAGTGCACAACTACCTTAAAGAGGAATTGTCGACTCTTCTGACACATCTGTTTGTTAAATGCTAGTGATGAGTGAGTAGTAAGATATTGAGGGTTCGGATAGCTCTAACCAAATACTTTCAACAAGTAACTAATCCAATGCAAGTCAATGGGAACTGACTTGGATCTGAATAATGGATCGCTATTCAGTGTTGGCTCTTTTTGTTGTTTTTTTGATACAGTTCAAAGTATTCGGTTGGAGATATCCGAACCTGAATATCTTACTACTCGCTCATCGCTATTAAATACTTGTATTCTTCATGAAACAGCAATTGTGAAGAATGTTTTTTAGAATTCAGCATTTTGTTGCACCTTTGTTATTCCTCTCAAAAATCTATGGGTAAATTGACAAAAAAGGTGTAAACCATTCCCACAGGTCTATATGCAGTGTTACATCCACAGGATGATGAGCTACTGGAGACCCATCTTATGTGAGAACCAAAAGATCATTTCATCCAATTAACAAGACTGAACGATTATCATGAAAATAAAGGTCCTGGGAACACTTGTTCACAATATTCTTGCAGTGTAAATGGACATTAGGTGTAGTGTATGTCCTTAGGCGAGCAGAATGCTTTTTATTCATGAGCTTATTATTTAAGGATGCATGGTCAATAGAGTTGGTATGAATCAATTTACAGGAAATGGTCAATCCACCACGTCAGTAATCTATTGCAACTGGGTGAGAGAACTGAGAACCACCTCTTATCTGATGAAATTCGGGACTATTCTATTGTTTAGCCAGTTTAGGGTGAATTCATTATTGTGGCGTGACATCGCGCTATGCCAGCTGATTAAATGAAGAGCCATCAGGTAACTGGCGGTTCTAAGGGCTCTTGGCTCAGACTACAGACAGGGTCATGGACCAGGTCCAGAAAATCGATTTGCACCACATGTAATGGCCACCATTTAATCCATGGTCAGCATCAGCAAACCTCACCATGCACATACATGATATAGCTGTAGGCCGTATTCATTCATCAGATGGCCATCTCTCCCAATATGAGCTGTCGGCCAAGCAATCATTTGCTTTTAACAGTTTTAGGCTGTGGTCACAGTACCATTTTTCACATGCATTTTTGGAGACCTGCGTTTTCAAAAACGCATGTAAAAAACGCACCCATAGGCCCCCATGTTAAAAAACGCATGCCTAAATAGCCAAAAAGCATGTGTGACTGTCCCATGCGTTTTTGGAGCATATCCAAAAACGCATGCGTTTTTTAATAAGGGGCCTTATGGAAAACGCATGCAAAAACGCATGTACAATTAGTGCCATTCAAAAACGCATGCGTTTCCCATAGGAGCCCATGTTAAAAAAACGCATGCGTTTTTCAAAACGCTCAAAAAAATACTACAAGCACTATTTTTATGTGCAGATTCAAAAACGCAGCCAAAAACGCAGGGAGCCATCAGAGACCTTAAAAAACTCATGCTGACATGAAAAACGCATGTAAAAAAGCATGCGTTTTTAAAAGGCACTAAAAAAACTGTGACCACAGCCTTAGTGGATAAAATGAAAAGGTCAAGTGTATAAATGTCAACTGACTGATCCTTCTCGTCTTCGACATCAGATGGTCATCTAGTCCTGCCAAAGTCAGCCGGTTCAGACAACTTTCATTTAATGCACCACTCCAGCAATTTTTTTTTTACCCCTAGAACCCATTATGCAAAATGCAATGCATACACATCATTTCTCAGCCATCATCAATGCGGTTTCTTTCATAAACCTAAAATAATTATTTAAAGAGCACTGTTAACTCTTGGTGGGTGGGCACTGGGAGAGGGCTGCAGGGTTTTCTTTACCTGTGATGACTTTTTATCTGTTATATACTTACCCTGTCCTGTCCGTCATCAACTTCCTGCATCAGGGTGTCCATGAATCCCCCAATGCACTGCACCTCGTTATATTAGCACACCCAAGTGATGGGAGTGCTAATATGGCGCAGCCTAGCCGCGGCACAGTACCGGCAGACGTGCCGCACAAACCCGAATTGGCGCCACTCGAAACCGGATGGAAAGAGGAGCCCGTAAAATAGTGACAGATGAACGGGGGGTGGCATTAGGGGCGGGATTAGTGTGTGACATGCTTCGGTCCCGCCCCTGCTTTATCCCGGCCTGTAGGAATCAGGAAGTGAAAGCGGAGAGGAGCCACAGGCTGATAAATGTACAGTGTGCCCCCTAGCTCCATGTGCCCCCAGCTCCATGTGACCCCAGCTCAATTCTGCCCCCCCAGCTCCATGTGCCCTCACCCCCCAGCTCCATATGCCCCCCAGTTCTATATAACCCCACACTCCAGCTTCATGTGCGCCCCAGCTTCATATGTCCTTACCCCAAGCTCCATGTGCAATTAGACCCCAGTTTTATGTGCCCCCCAGCTTTACATACCCCCAAACTCCATGTACCCTCACCCCCCAGCTCTCTGTGCCCTCACCCAACAGCAACATGTGCCCCCCAGCTCTATGTGCTCTCACCCCCCAGCTACTTGTGCCCCCCAACTCTAGAGACCGCACACATGGGGGAGAGCGCACAGTGAGAAGAAAGCTCAACGGAGAGAGCACATGAAGGGAGAAGACAGCACAGAGGGGGGAGAGTGCAACCAGGGTGGAGACAGGTCAAAGGAGAAAGCACAGAGTGAGAAGACATCAAAGGGGGAGAGAGAGCAGATAGGGGAGAGTGCACAGGGGGAAGACAGCTCAAAGGACAGAGCACAGGGGGAGAGATAGCTGCCACCCCAAGCACCACAGAGCCAGCCCCCATTGTAACATCACCGCGCTCTCGATGTGATAGCATTGTGCTCACATCTTGGCGTACAAAGCCATACACAACCTGGCTCCACCATACATCTCCGACCTGGTCTCCCGATACCTACCCTCACGCAACCTCCGCTCCTCCCAAGAACTCCTCCTCTGCTCCCCCCTCATCACCTCTTCGCACAACCGAGTCCAGGACTTCTCCCGGGCATCTGCCTTACTCTGGAACTCCCTACCCGAACACGTCAGACACTCTCCTACCCTGAGTAGCTTCAAGTGTCACCTGAAGACTCACTTGTTCCGTCAAGCCTACAACCTGCCATGAGACCCAGGCGAACGCCCCATACCTGACATTCCCCCATCCTACTGTATCCTAACCCACCCCTCATAGACTGTGAGCCCTCGTGGACAGGGTCCCTGCCCCTCCTGTACCTGTACGTCCTGATCGCCTAGATTTAGTGTACTTGTTCTTGTCTCCCTCATCCCCATGTAAAGCGCCATGGAACCCAATGGCGCTATATAAATAAATAATAATAATAATAATAATCTACTGTTTGAATAAGATGGAAATAAAATATTTAAAATAAAACAAGAAACAATTGGATTATAAGGGAAAGGTGATGCATTGTTTTTCTGATGAAACACAATCTGAAATCTTAGTCATGGGATCAGTCTTGTAAATAAAAAAAGCTGCATTTGATAGTAACAACCCTCCGTAGCTCATTTAATAAATCAGTCTGATGAGCGAGATCAATTAGGGAAAGTGAGAACGGCTCCTCCTGAGTTTTGTCACTTTTCCTCTAGGCTTGTTTTTCCATTTAATTAAGATATTTGTTTACCTCATGAAAATATTAGACAAGAAGAGATCTGCGTGCTGATTCCCGGGCAAAGACAAGTATTGGTGCGCTCAAGGGACTGCTCTGATACAGGATCCAGGTCTGCGAGGCAGACTGGAAAGATGGCTACAAAACACAACCATATGTCCCCTTATCTAGGTAATTAGCCACGCATGCATGTTACAATATTAAGATGCCTAGGGTTATTTAGCGGTCAGACAGGCAAAACCTACTATGAAGTAGAAACTGAAATGACTTAATCCAGGAATTAATAAAATATCCATGAACAAAATGTGCGATGCTGCAAATTCATTAGGACAAACAGGCAAATCTCCTCCCGTTACATCATGAATCAAACTGACTATAGAGAAGCAGATAATTCAGCCGGGAGAAGACCCAACAAGCGTCAGTACCGGCGATGTGTGCGCCACTCGAGAGTGATTGTTTCCAGATGATCACAATTATGTGAGAAGAGTTATCGGATGGTAATATTTTCTCCTCAGATTCTCACTATTTGTCCACATGACTGTATAAAACATAGTCTGATTTTCATCCAGAAAAGCTGATCATTTTTCATGTGGTACTAGTTTTATACATCAGCAGTTAAAAAGTTTTACAGGACTAAATATAACTTTTTGTCTTTTTTATATTAAGTATTGTAATGTGTCTGTAAAAGTCAGATCCTATATGGATGATCCATATGGGAAGCGTTTTTTTTGTGCACCATAGACGTGAATAACAGAGTCCCATCTGAAATGTGGGAGATTTTTTTTCTGTACATATTTGGCCTAAGTAAAAAAAACTCCCGTGAACAGCCCTACTGGATAACATTGGTCCGCGTGAGGTAAATTTTTACTTAACGGACAGCATTAGGCCTGAAGGTTCAGTCATGTCGGTGCCCCTCACAGATAGTATGTCATGGAATACAAACGTTGCATCAGTTTTTGGGTTTTTATTGCGCCAAGACTAAATTTATTTTGTTTAGGATACTTTTGTGCCTTTGGTGCTATGCCTACTGACTGGGCACTGCCACCTTCAGACATTGCAGTTATGGCTCAGTCTGTACATGGAGTACCCCCCATACCTATACATTATACAGCCACTGGGCACTGCCACACCATCTTGACGCTAATGGTATAATACAAATATAATTGAATAATTAGAAAAATGAAAAAAAAAGAAAAGAATAACATGTAAATACTGAAGCCACCAACTGGATTAGATAAATTACTGTAATGAATAAGGGCCACAATTGCTTTTACAAATTGCAAACTGACGTCAGGTAGTAGAATAAGGGTATGTGCGCACTGGGCAGGTTTTCGGCGGTTTACCTGTGTAAACCGCCGTTTTGCATACATTAGTTTTATTTAAATTTATGTTAATCCAAACCAGCGTTTGGATTAACATTGAAACTAATGTAACCCGCCCAAGGCTGTGCAGACACCGGCGGTTACCCAGCGTCATCCGTTGCTAACCCGCAGGTTTTCCCAGCGGGTTAGCAAAGAATGACCATGTTCTTAAAACCGGCCGGTTCTGCAGCGGCTGCAAGCAGAATCATGTGCTGCTTCCAGCCGCTGCAGAATCTCCGCCGAGAACCCGCTGGGCAGCCGCCGGATACCGCCCGCACATACCCGCCAGGAAGCCGGTGGACGGCGCCGAGCTTCCTGGCGGGACCCGCCAGCTGCCGCCGACAACAAGAGTATGGAGGGCTCACGTATTAGAGGTGGGTGCACCAGAAAAAATTGCAGATCCTGAGTAGTATAGTCTGGGCACACCAGTACTCCTCTGGTAATCATCCCAATTTTTTACTCTGTTTTCCTTTAACCCCTTGTTTGCCCTATTTCCCTCCCTTTTTCATATACCTGTCACGATCCCATGGTTATGTTTAGATCACCTTAGCCACATAATATCACATAGGATTGCTCAGGTTTTTTCCCACCACAATGCCCTCGCAGTGACCCCCATTTTTGTTCCACACACGGACACAGAGTGTTGTTTCTCCCATGTCACTTCCCAGTAATCACACGAGGTTATTACACCGTTACTAAACATGTGATGTATGTTTTTCTATGTTTCTATGTTTGTATTGATTACATGTAATATATTTTTGTACTAGTACCCTGAAGAAGGCCGATGGCCGAAACGTTGGTGTATGTACTGAGTGACATCAATAAAACAACACGTTTTTTGCACTAATAACATACGTGGACAATTCCTTTTTTTCTCTTGGTGTGCCCAGACTATACTACTCAGGAGCTGCCGCCGACAAACACGCCGGGTAAGTGTGAACTTACCCTAATGTAGCTTTGGTTCTAAAACAATATTCAACTCAAAAGGCACAGCAAAAGACAATCCAATTTAGTGATAAAAGCAATCTGTCACCAAGTTTTTGCCACCTAATCTAAGAGCAGCATAACATAGAGACAGAGACCTCTGATTCCAGCATGGGTCACATACTGAGTTGCTTGCTGTAGTTTTGATAAAATCACTTTTTTATCAGCAGGATATTATCACTAGAGGACTAATAAACCTGCTGTCAGGTAGTTATCCCCATCTCCACCATTGATTGGCAGCTTTCTGCCTACATAAACATAAAGCTGCCAATCAGTGGTGTGGGCAGGGTCAAAGAGGGCTCAACATTCTGAGCACCGCTAGATCTGTTGCAGAAAACCAGTGATTTTATCACTGTTACAAGCTGTTAAAGAACCAATCAAGCATATTGTTTTGTTTTTTTTCTGCGCTTGAGTGGTGCTGTAAATCTAAGCCCCTTGTCATATACTTCCCTTCCAGCAGCTTCACCTTTACCGATGTTGCACCGATTTCGCAGCGCCATCTTGTGACTATAACTTCTGAATGGCCAGGAGTGATGTCATAAGCTCCTAATGTAGGTCTATGAAAGCCAAAATGAGGCCAGAAAAAGGCTCTGATAGAGATGTATTGAATTGTACAAAACGCTATTAACCTGGAGATTTGGGGTTAAGTTGCAGGTTAATAGCGTTCTAACATAGTGTGGCTGCCACACTGATTGGTTTGCTGCCGGAGGAAATTATCTTTATTCCACTGGCAGCCTTGGTAGTTAGTCATAGGGCACAATTTCAGTCACTGCTCAGTCTATAGTTAGTGGTGGCTGTAACCATGCCACAACATTGACTGACAGCTGGCTGTGTACTGAGGCACTACTGAGCCGGCTGTCAGTCAGTACCGGGGAGTGATTACAGCCGACACTCACTATGCACTGAGCAGTACCGGAAATCATGGCAGCTCTATGACTGAAAGCCCAAAGCGTGTGGTGGCTGTACAGCATCAGAACACTATTAACCTGTTTATTAACCCCATATCGGCAGGTTAAAAGCATTCTTTACGTGAAAGGTTCCCTTTAAAGGCAATCTGTCACCAGGTTCTTGCTACCCCATCTGAAGCATGATACAGGGGCAGATACCTAGCTTCCACCAATGTGTTTCGTAAAGGCTGTAGTTTTGATAAAATCACTGGTTCCTGTATCAGTGCTCAGGGTCACACCATAGTATGAAAAATTGGTCCAGTTTTTATCCAGAGTTGTGGAACGATTTTTTTCTTACTTGTCATCCGTGTGCAGTCCGTATTTTTACAATAGCAGTTACAGAATTGCAATGTATCCTTAAAAATCAAAAGTTAAACTTGTGATGTAATATTTTTGCAGACCTACAGACTTGATTCAATTTCAGAGTAAATTCCTTTTTTACAGCCATTTTTTCGCACACAGATTCGGCACTACCTCATTGAATAACATTGGTCTCAGTGTTTTTTCATGGATTCGGTCATACGTACTAGTACTTACATGACAGGTTCCCTTCGGTAGCTGGGTGTATCGACTGTGATGTTAGCCTATCACACCATATTGATAGTATCTCCTATTTGTCGTGAAGAGAGCCAAGTTTATGATGGAAGTGACCATAGTGGTGCCTATGTTTTTTAAGGATTGAGTGTGAGAAATGTCAGTTTTCACTTTGGTTCTGGAAGAAAGTTATAAATAAATGTATTTTCTTTTCTTCTATTCATAGCACTGTCTTATCGAAGTCTCGAACTAACAATAACATGAACATCTGCTCTCAGCAGGAGAAGAAATGAAATAAAGCGTCCAAAGATTACAACTGCTGAGCTAATCACCTCCTGGCCAAGGGACCGTCACCGACAATGGAAGTGGACAGTAAGTACTTGCCAAGCTTTTGCAGGTTTCAAGTTCAGCCTATTCCAGCTTGCTGCACCCCCTCCTTCTCTTGAGAAAAAAAAGTTTTATTGGGGCAATTACTTTCCTAATACAAGTAATAATGCTTTTCGTTTATTTTGGCTCACAAAGCATTAACTAAGGTGGAAAAGCTCTGCTTAGAGGAATTACACTCACTCCATATGTGCAACCTGCTAGAGAGCAAGGTTTGGTCCTGTATGAATTTAATAAGCAAAATCCAGATGTCTAAACGGACTGTGATCATAGCGAGACATTTTATTGTATTTAACTCATTGTCAGGTCCTGGGTCCAGGTGAGTGTTTGTCACAAAATACAATGAACTGATGCTCATATCCTAATAATCCCTTTCTTAGTGGATCTGAAGGTGACTCTAAGCGGTTTCACCTTTTAGAGCTTACCCTCTCGATTAAAGCCCGATACACTTTAGAAAGCTATCAGCCGAACAATGGTTCAGCCAATCGTTTGACCAGTAGCTGTCTCATCAAGCTCTTTATTAGGCCTCCTTCACATGTGCATATAAAAAAAGCACCTATAAAACCAGTACCCATGTCATCAGTGTTTTTCATCAATAAGTCATCCATGTGCCATCCATACTGAATAAAAATATAAACACAACACAGCTCAATGGCTTTTCAGGTCCGAATTATGGTTTTGAGTTGTGTGGCTTGGCAGCTTCTAATTTGTAGTAGGGTGTGGGAGCGGCGGCAGCATTGCAGGCTTTTATCTTTGTTTGAGTATGATGTAACAGAAGATACCATGGCAATGTAGTTCCAGGGGCTTGAAGTCCCCTGTAACATTATGTCAATGATGTAAGCGTTTTATTGGTCCAAGTGTTGGGCGTATTGCAAATTCCCACAAAAACTAATCATGAATGACTTCAATGATTGGAAATCAATGATGTATGCAGTTCAGCAAAAAGTGATAGTCCAAAAGGGAAGCAGGATACTATCCTGCATGAGAGTACTTCACATCTGCAAATTATCTACTATATAATTGTCTAATCACGTCTGTCTGCCCAGAAAATCGCGCGCCCGCGCCCATTGGCCGCCGCCACCCGCGGCAACCAATGAGCGAAGCGTATGCAAAACAGCTGCGCCTATTCAAAACTCACTCCAAGTTGTAACCTGGCGACGCAACGGCGTCGCTATCGCTGGGATACACGCGTCCGGCCGCGGCTATCATATTTCCCGCTAAGCCGCGCCACTTTGCTGATTGGACGCCGCTGGCCGCGGCGACCAATCGGCGAAGCATGATTTAAAACATGCGGCAATTGCGCTGATTGGTCGCCGCGGCCGGCGGCGACCAATCAGCGAAGCGGCGGGAAATATGAATCCCATGCCGCTGATAGGTCGCCGCTCTCAGCAGCGACCAATCAGCGTCGCGGGATTCAAAACCCCTGCCAGTTGTGCTCCGCTTCGCTGATTGGTCGCCACCGGCGGCAGCGACCAATCAGCGAAGCGTGTTTTAAAACACGCGCAAAGAAGCGGAGCACGGCTTGGTATATTGGCGCGCAATTTGAACTGCCGCTCATAGTGTGACGCACTTCACTCCTGTTTACAAGGCTGCCGCTGTTAGTGTGACGCACTTCACTCCTGTTTACAAGGCTGTCAGTTATAGTGTGACGCACTTCACTCCTGTTTACAAGGCTGTCAGTCATAGTGTGACGCACTTCACTCCTGTTTACAAGGCTGTCAGTCATAGTGTGATGCACTTTACTCATGTTTACAAGACTGTCAGTCATAGTGTGATGCATTTCACTCCTGTTTACAAGGCTGTCAGTCATAGTGTGCTGTTCTTCAGTCACATTTACTTCACACGTTGTGTCAGTGACAGTCTGAACTACTTCAGTCACGTTTATTCAATGGGTTTAATTGGTTGTAAGCGCAAATACGCCAATGACAATGACAGAAAAGCTGCAGAAGCAGCAAGGCGACGACGACTTCGACACCCAGAGACACCACAACAAACTGCCATGAGACAAACCCAGGATGCGGCATCTCACAGACGTCGTCGGCAACAGGAGACACCACAAAAAACTGCTGCCAGACAAGCCCAAGATGCCGAATCTCATAGACAGTGTCGGCTGAAAGAATCTCCAGAAGACAGGGCAAACAGACAACAACATGTTCGCGCCATTCAGAAGGAAGGACCCGTGTTTTGGGGTTTATGTACTGAACCTGTTATAGACATTTAGCTGGGGATACCCTAGCAATGACCATGATTTTACCATAATGTTATCTTTAAGTAGTTAATCATAATTTGTATCCAATGACGTATTTAAGCTTTTATAGGGATTTTTTTCTGTTAGGCTACTTTCACATTACGATTTATGAGGGAGCCGATGCTGTCCGATAAATTCGCAGGCTCCCGCAGGCTTCCGGTGTCTGCAGAGGTCTTTTACTGCAGTACAGGACCTGCGGAGATGTCACAGTCACGTGACATCAGGTTACACCATGGTAACCTGCGGTCATGTGACTGTGACATCACCGCAGGTCCTATATTGCAGTAGAAGACCTGTGCAGACACCGGGAGCCTGCAGGAAGATGGCGGGAGCTCGGGGTGAGGTGAGCATAAACTTTTTTTTTTTTTTTTTTTAACCCCTTCTCTCCCAGTTTGGAGACGTTTTACTGTACTGAGCATGCTCAGTACAGTAAAATCGGGTCCGAGGAGACATCAGATGTTTCCTCGGACCCCTCTCCATAGGGCCCCATGCTAAATTGATCGGACCAAATCGGATGTGCACTAAATGCCATCCGATTTGGTCCGATCCGATTTTGTCCGATTTTATTTTCGGTGCAAAAATCGGAGCAGTCTCCGATTTTTGCACCGATAAAAAAAATCGGACAGAATCGGATCGGACCAAATCGGATGGCATTTAGTGCACATCCGATTCGGTCCGATGCCCATAGGGCTGCATGGGGCCAAATTCTGATCCGATGCTGTCCGATTTTTATCGGACAGCATCGGAAATCCGAATATCGTAATGTGAAAGCAGCCTTGATCTGAAATATGTTACAAAGTAAGACCTTTCCAGTCAAAAGGTTGCAAAAAAAAACAATGATTCAGGAAATAAACTCATCAGAAAATTCTTCAAGAAAAGAAAAAACTCACAAAAAAATTATGCGAACAAAGCTTTAGGTTGTTACTGAGTACAACAAAATCCCTGTGTTTAGCGAGATCCTGCAATTGTATGTTTCAATAAAAATGGTTTTAATAGTGGACAGACCCTTTATTTCTTCCTATCCCATTAACATTTTTAAAACTCTGAATATCAATTAATACTAAAAATAATTAATGAAGTAAGGTGATTCCCTGTGGGGTATATATAAAAAACAAACATGCGGCGCCAATCTCAGCGCGTTACCAATGTAACTCTCTGGTGCCCTTTTAATGAAGTTTTATGCACTCACCTCTTGCCATAAAACTTCAAGCATATGGTTTTTCCAAAGCCTCCTCACGCTTTGGATATTTATCCGGGTCTGCTGCTCGCCTTGAATTGATCCTGTATTGGGTCCTGCCACGGATTCCCACAGGCATAAAGGTTCAATAGGAAGTGATCCAATTCTATAGTGGCCGCGCTCCCCGTGGTAATAATTTTAAGAACTTCTTGTCCACAAAAAATTTTATTCCTCAAAACATGCGAGAATATAAAAAACGGATACAACGCGTTTCGGCGGAGACAACCGCCTTCAGGTATCACCTGAGGAAGGCGGTTGTCTCCGCCGAAACGCGTTTGTATCCGTTTTTTATATTCTCGCATGTTTTGAGGAATAAAATTTTTTGTGGACAAGAAGTTCTTAAAATTATTACCACGGGGAGCGCGGCCACTATAGAATTGGATCACTTCCTATTAAAAATAATTAATGACATCTTTGCTAATGTCATTGTTTTTTTTAAGAAATTTGCCTAGGGCAGTACTCTTCATAAGAAGGTGTAAGTGCAGGCGACAATGTAGAATTGTACTCCTGATATGTGGCTCCTCCACAGAAGTAAAAGTTACCATAACATGAAGCAGAATAAAAGCCTTGTAAACATGAAGCATATTATGATGCCCTGTAAATTAAGCCAAACGGATCAATTAAATTGGCTGCAAGAATGATTTATTACATCTACTATGTAAAATTTGGTCTGCAACTTTTGTTTAAATAGAAAAACAGCTGAGGCTGGGTTCACACCACAGTTTGTTACTGTCCGTGGGGATCCTGTTTTTTGCAGGACTACACAGACAGGAACAGATGTGTAACCCCGGATGTCATTTCTATGTCCGGATGCAGGATTTTGAGGGATCCGAACTGACAGAATGAGCTGGGAGGAGCCGAGCCTGCAAAGCACAGGTGAGCATGTCAGGTCTGTACTCTTGTTTTCGTAGTGTATCTGCATACACTGCAAAAGCGAAATAAAGAAAGCAATGGTATTAAAAATAAAAAAGATAAATACCTCTTCGCAGACTGTCCCAAGAAGACGTCCGATCCCTGCAAGGACCTGAATCAGCTGACTGGCAGCAACCCGATCAGCTGATGTGTCACCTGACAGCATCAGCTGATCGGTTTAAATTGCCCGCCAAAACCCATCGATAGGCAGGCGGTTTAAACCGATCAGATGATGCTGTCAGGTGACACATCAGCTGATTGGGTTGCTGCCAGTCAGCTGATTCAGGTCCTGCAGCGATTGGACATGGATGCCTCGCATCCCGGGACAGCTGGCGCAGAGGTGAGTATTTTTTTATTTTTTTTTGAATACCGTACACACTCAGGAACACAGCAGAGCAGTACACTAAAACCAGATCTGGGAAACGATCCTGTTGTTTCTCAGATCCGGTGGCCATAGACTCACATGTTAAGTGATCCGGACCGCGTTTCTGTCCAGTTTTGTATAAACTGATACAAATATAAGCCAAGACCCCTGATTTTACTACAAAAAACAGGGAAACTGCATTGACTCGAGTATAAGCCTAGGGTGGAAAATGCAGCAGCCCCCCAGCCAGGTATATCATCCCCATCTTGTGACATAGCCCTCATCCCCCATCCTGGTACACAGCCCTTATCCCCGATCCTGGTACATAGTCCTCATTCCCCATCCTGGTATATATGCCCCCATCCTGGTGCATGGTCCCCTATCATTGTATATCTGGCCCCATCCTGGTACATGGCCCCCCCATCCTGGCACATGAGAGGATCTGTTGAAGTGCTAAGTCAGAACGAAGCAACTGTAATTCTGGTACGATATGCTGTAAACATCCCTCTGTACCTGCCTGCATTTTAAAAGACATGCAAGAAAGAAATTGTTTTAGGCATAGACACGGTGAGTAGCACTTTTCCTTTTTTGTCATGGTCCCCCATCCTGGTACATGGCCCGCCATCCTGGTATGTAGCCCACTCATCCTAATACATTGCCACCCATTCCTGGTATATGGCCCCCATTTTGATATACCCCCATACTAGTATATAGCCCCCCATCATGGTAAATAGCCCCCATCATGGCATATAGCCCCTCCATCCTGGTATATATCCCCTCATCATGGTATATCGCCCTCTATGCTGGTACACACAAAAAAAATAAACATTGCTCCCTTGTAGCACCGTGGCGTCCCCCAGTCTTTTTGTCCCAGGCATCTAATCACGTGAGCAGTGCGCGCTGTGATGACGTCACTGTGCTGCACTGTTCACATGATCAGATGCCAGCACAGATAGGAGAACACTGTGGTGCTAGGAGTGTTAGGGAAGTGAATTAAATCGTTTTCACTTTTTTTTGTGTGTGCCAGGATAGGGGGGGGGGGGGGGGAAACCGTGAAGGGGGGGTATATATCATATTTAATATGCGCTGCAACATAAAACATAAAAATCAATATAAAAAATATAGTGAGTCACGTGTGGGAGGTTTGAGGGTTAATGATCTACAAATCATTCTGATTTACCTCACACCATGACTAATTTTGGAAATATTCACGCAGAGCACAATATTTCTGGTCCGGATGTAACCATGGATGTAGCACAAATACCACAGAATCATCTGTGCTTCTCCTGAAACCTGCCAGAATGGTGACTTATGAGGAAAATATGCCACAGTAAAGTGAGCACTTAGCAGGCCTGAAAATACAAAGCGGGCCTGAGTAACATACCTTCCCGATGACAATGTAGAGGAATCCATTCTCTACAATAATTGTGGTAACCGTGAACTGGTAATGACTTCAGCATATTCTATGAATGATGCAGACAAGACACCACATGTGCTTTATTAATGGAGTCAGAACTAATCGCCTGGAAGATCTATGTACATAGAAAGACATAATTGGTCCTGATCTGGGGTTATGTGAACACAGGGCTCATGACATTCCTAGAAATCAGCTCATTTGTCTATTATCCCGGGTGTATTACTTACTTCAACGTAGGAAATTGGGAATATTCCGATTTTGTCCCCCAGCATTCCTTCTGCCCAGTTCTCATCCACTCTGCGGATCACCGTGAGAATGTCGTCCTGTAGAGACACATAAAAATGATCTCAGCATTTGTCACAACACAATCCATAGGGGCTCACCTGGGAGCCATAGAGTGGTGGACGTGTGAGGTATCAGTAATGTAATACACCTATAATGAGGTTCACATGTGCTCCAGGCAGGGATGTCTGCGGTTCCAATGGTCTTAGGTTTCCTACAAGTTGGGAATCCACGAATGTTCAAACATTAAAATTCCCCTTCCGTCAAAAAGTACGGAACACGCAAATCCGCTCACAAATCTTTGTTAGGAAGGAAAATCTGCAGTGCCCAGGTCAAACCTAGAGAATACCTTACTCTTACTCTGCACATAAATCCATTCCCACCTGACATGGGGCAACTGCAGCTCCTATGTGTACAGCGTGACAGCAGAAAATGCTCAAACTGTGAAGGATGTATTGAGCCATGCTAATAAAATCCAATAAAACAAAAAGCAAAAACACATGCCCCAAATAATGTGCAAATAAAGCTAGATTATTTCACTAAAAAAGTCAAAACAGCTATTATCTTTAGGAATATACTGAGGCAGCTGCCGCCATCATGACACCTGCCACAGCCATCCTCCTTTACTTTGGTCTTTGTTGTCTATAGCCATCCATCAAAGCTCAGCTAACAATTTTTCAAAGCAGTTTAAGAAATTAAAGCTGAGCTCTGAACCATAAATGATTTTACGATTTAAAAAATGAGGCCCTTTAAGATGAATGTACGGTATCTGTTATTTTTATTGAAATGCACATTAGATCAAGGTTATTGAGAGTCTGAAAGTACCCCCTAATGAATAGTAAGTTGACATGTTGTGGATTTCCTGAGTCCATATGTATTCAAGAGGTAGTCAAATACTAGAAGAACCCAATCTCATTCCCTATGATTTGCCCCATTGAAATAAAAAAGCTTGTACTCACCCCCGGTGTCGGCACTGTTTCTGTGGTGCCAGCTCTCGCATTTCCGGAATTTACGTGAGGTTGTTACGTCACACCAGCCCAATGCCCAATCAGCGCCGGCTTCTCTCTCTCCAGCTACAAACTGATAAGCAATCAACATGAAGTGAAAGCTGTGGCTACCACTCACTTCCTGCTAAAAATTTACCATATACGTCCAAAGGAGGGGAGATAGAAGCCAGCAGTGATTGGGAATGAGGTTTCCATGACATAACAACCTCATGTGAATCCCAGGAATGTTGGCGCCGACACTGCAGAAACAGCGCAGACACTGGAGGTGACTATAAGCTTTTTTATTTTAATGGGACCAAAAATGGGGAATAAGAACTGGGTTGTCCTGTTAGAAGACACACTACATGCTTGATTTGTTTCAACTTTATTGCAGCTTTCACTCTTTCCATAGCAAAAGGTAAAATACACACTATGGGACCAATGGGCCATGCTAGAGTCAGACGCTCCTCTTCATGAATCATGATAGCTGAGGAAGTTGCGATCTTTTTCATGTGCACCAATCACTGCTGGAGTAAGATTTCATGCTGCTATAGCTCATCACATTCATGGTCACCATGCCTCATCCCACCTCCACCCACTTAGTCAGAGATGAGTCGAAAATGGCCCGAGAACATCAAAAGTCGTATACTTTGAGTGCAGACACATAAAACCTTCAATGCATGGGTCGTATATGTTCCTCAAAAAGAAACAAGAAGCTGCAGATTTTATCATCTGCACTTCAAGTTGATTTCTGCACAGAAATGTTGACCAAAGTATAGATGATAGATTGTTATGATGTAATTTACTCAGTGTACTATATACACTATTATGCTACAAATTTTCAGCACACAATTCCAAATATGCAACATGTTAACTTATCATAAAAGGGAACCTACCACCAGGATTTAATCACCTGTAAATCAGTGCAGCAGGTGATTGATGTGTACAGCATGACATCACTACAGTATTTAGGGTTTTTTGTTACTCCTCCCTTCTGGGCTTGCTGTAAGCCAAACCCCTTCCATCCTTTCTCACCCACAGGGGAGGACAAAACCCAAATAGTGATGGGTTCAATCACCTGCTGCACTGATTTACAGGTGATTAAATCCTGGTGGTTGGTTCCCATTAAGGTCCAGATGGTTTTAAAACGAGGGGCCTCATTTAACAAAATTGGCTAAAGCTAAATGGATGTCACGAGTCAATAGGAAACTTGTGACAGCTCTGGGTCTTGTTGATTTTAAACGTGATTCATGTATTTTGTACTAGCAAGGGTTAATGTCAGGTTTTTCTTGCTGGTAGCTTCTGCTTAGTCTGGGTCAGGTGATGCTGGTTGTGACCACACCCACCTTCCTTTAAATAGTCACATGACCCATCACCTGATGCCGGTTATAGATCCAGTCAGACACCGGAGAGGGGGAAGAGGCACGCAGGGGGCTGTAGGGCAGCTCAGAGACAGACACAAGCTAGTGTCAGGAGGCATACCATCACCTGCTCCCTATAGTTGGGACCTTCCTTTCCCGAAACCATCCCATTTGCACTGCGTCATTAGAGTTGTATTTCCCAGCAACACAATGGGCTTACTTGTCGATAGCAACCAATCACAGCACAGCTTTCATTTCACAAGCTGCTGTGGTAAAATGAAAGCTTTGCTGCGATTGGCTGCTATAGCTTTACAGAGACAGATTTCTTTTTAGACTTGTTTATCTGCTCTATTTATATGTCGACGGTACTGAAACTGGTCAGTTCTAGCTGATAATGTCTACAATACTCACTGATATATAAAGTTTAGCTTATGCAATTATAATAGCACTTTAGAATATTTTTAGAAGACAACATGTGGAGCATAAAATAATATTTCTCTCTATCCAAACAAGTTTACAAAGGGAAAATGACTCACATTGTCACAAATATATCTCCTCTGGTATCACTTTTCCCTCAATGACTGTGGAAGCTATATTATATCTTTATCAATATTGTATTATCAGCAGCTTGTTACTTACATTCCAGCACCAGAATGTGGTTGGAAGAGTAAAGCAGACTCTGCCCAAACCCATAAACATCTTACCAAGCTGCTACATTCTGAGACCGGCCACAGGCACACAACATGATGTCACTGGTGAGATGTGCCAACTGGGTCAACGAAAGAATATTCACCATGTGGAACAAACGCAATGGGAAAGGGATGAATTCTCAACCTCCCTAATGGGCTGTAATGTAGTCCAACCGTCGGCTGGATCTCGGCCAGTAGTCATGTGTAGGCTTGCCTGGGTTCATACATGAATAAATCAAGGTCCCCAGGGTGCAAGACAAATCAGCTAACATACTCATGACAATATTACTATCCATTCTGGATTCTTATTTTATCATTAGAAAACAAATCAACTACTAAGGGATAATGAGGAAAGTAACAAGTAATTATGTCGGTTCTCCAAGTACCATAATTCAGTCGCTTTGGGTTTTGAAAACCATTTATGTAACTACATTTTTATAATAGTCATACAGTTTTCCTATCAAAATTTGCCTTTAAGTGCTTTTAAAAAATAAAGTGTTACTGACGTAGCCGCATTGGTGACGGGATGTCATCTTCCCCCCCCCCCCCCACACCCAGCAATGCCTCCTAGATCTTAGTCACTGACCCTATATCCAGTCAGCGGCCTCAGGACTATGATGAGCAAGGACTGAATCATCACTTCTGGTGGGATGAAGTCCCGGCCAACAATAATGCCCAGCAATCAAGTCATTATGTCTCCTGCCGGGGACCACCAGAGTAGTTGGAGTTTCCGAAGTTAACCCCTTCACAGCCTTGCAGTTTTCTGTTTTCATGTTTATTTCCCCTTCTTTTAACTTTATTTTTCCATCTACATAGCCATGTGAGTGGTTGTGTTTTGCGGGATGAGTTGTACTTTTGAATGACAGCATTCATTTTATCCTATGATGCACTGGAAAGTGGGAAAAAATATACAAAAAAAAGTGCTATTCCACAAATGTTTTTATTTTTTTTTTATTTACCATAGTTACTATATGGTAAAACTGACCTGGCTGTATGATTCTCCAGGTCAGCATGCAGATACCAAACATATATACCGTAGTTTGTTTTCTATCTAAATGCTGAAGACACAAAAATGTGAGTATATGAGTAGAGGCAAGAACCTCAGATTAAAAGCACCACTCCAACACAAAAAAGAAGTAACCCACTGGAGTGGTGCTTTAAGTAACTCACTGGAGTGGTGCTTTAAGTAACTCACTGGAGTGGTGCTTTAAGTAACTCACTGGAGTGGTGCTTTGAGTAACTCACTGGAGTGGTGCTTTAAGTAACATCACTGGAGTGGTGCTTTGAGTAACTCATGATGTGCTTTAAGTAACTCACTGGAGTGGTGTTTAAAGTAATCACTGGTGGATTTTTATACTCACTAGTGTCTATTGAGTAACTCACTGGAGTAGTGCTTTAAGTAACTCATACTGGAGTGTTGCTTTAAGTAAACAATGGTATGGTGCTGTTGTAGTAACTCACTGGAGTGGTGCTTTAAGTAACTCACTGGAGTGGTGCTTTAAGTAACTCACTGGGTGGTGCTTTAAGTAACTCACTGGATGGTGCTTTAAGTAAAACTCTTCAGTTCGTAACGATCCTTCCCATTTACCATTTTTCAAAAAGAACAGCTCCTTTAAGTCCCGTTTTGAAAATCAAACTAATATTTATTATTTATTTCAATATAAAATATCACATAATTTGGTAGATAAATAATACATTTTAGCCTTAGGAGTAAATGCAGAACGTGCTTAACCATGGTGCTGTCCTGTGTAATCGTTATTTTGTTTTTGCTTCATAAATCAATAGTACACGTGAAACTAAGCAACTTTGTAAGATATCTTATCAGACAAATTTGTTTTTTTTTTCCTTGTTAGAATTGATCAGTCTTTAATTAGTGATGAGTGAATAGTTAGTGTTCAGATAAGTCTAACTGAATACTTTTATTATTTCGATATTGGTCCTGGATAGTGAACATAATGCAAGTCAATGGGAACTCGGGTATTTGTGTGAGGAATCTTCCAGACAAATTCCGAGTGATTGATTTGCATTATGTTCACTATCCGAACGAATATCAAAATAATAAAAAGTATTCATTAGAGTTATCTGTATCCGAATACCAAACTACTCACTTCATCACTAGTTATTATCAAATTTCTAAATTCTGAAGTAAAATCTGTAATTTGTGGAGACTTTCCATTACTGAGATAGGAGATGGCAGCTGTTACTGATGAGATTCTATGTAGATAGATCAGGGCGGGGCTCTGCCTCTAGCTCCTCCCTCCTCCTGTCATCATAGAATCTCATCAGTAACATCTGCCATCTCCTATCTCAGTAATGGGAAAGTCCCACTGAATACAGATTTTACTTTAGATTTGAGAAATCTGATAATGATCCCTCAATTCTGGCAGAGAAAGAAGCGGATTTCTCTAATCAGACTTATCAAAAAGCTGCCTATTTTCATCTGTACTATTGATTTATGAAAAAAATGTAAATGCCAGTTACGCTTTAAATGAAGACTTAGGGCTCAGTCAGACGTTATTTGTATACAAGTTCTGTATTTTTCACAGATAACACTCGTACCTATAATACGCTACAGGCCTGTTTACATCATTTTTCAAATGATTGCAAAAAAGCAGAGACATGTCCAATTTGGAGCCACGTGACGGATCAATATTGACAATGCACATCTGTCATCCGAGTGCGGTCTGATTTTAACACACTGATAGGCTGTGTGCCCATGATGAGGATTTGATGAACTCGGACCAAACTCTGATAAAACTAGTATGAAAATGTGACCAAAGTCACTAATGTAACAATTAATAGCTGTAATTTAGCACTGTATAAAGTAAAAAAAAGAGATGCGATTGAGGTTATTCCACTGCCCCCAAAGCAAATATTCCTGCAGTCAAGCAACAACTATTTTCTTAGCCTAATTGGACCAGCATGCCATAAATGAACCTAGCTAAGCACTAGCCTTTAGGGTATGTGCCCACAGGACATTTTTAAAGCAGTCCTGAACGCAGCAAAACCTGAAGATCCTAGAGTCCTTGACAGGAGATTAGCTATGATCTTGTCTGCGTTTTTTGCGCGTTTTTTGTGCGTTTTTACTGCGCTTTTTTAGCTTTGTTTTTCCTGCGTTTTTTCCATTGACTTTAGCAAAAACGCAGGAAAATAATTAACATGTCAATTCTTTCCCATCCGCACCAAAAACGCAGGTATTTGACATTTCTTGACACTTGCAAAACCAATGTGTGGGCACAGCGTTTCTGTGAAATACATTGGTTTTCCTGGGAATCAAAACCGCAGGAACAAATTAGCATAAATTACCATAAAACGAATGGTTTTCTGCTGCAGAAACCGCAGCAAAAACGTCCTGTGGGCACATACCCTTAGGGCTTGTTCACATGGTGCGTCTGCTTCTAATTTTTTTTTTTTGAGGGGGTGCGTTTTTCAAGGGTAAAAGAGCTGCAGTTTAGTGTAATAGCAAAGTGGATCAGATTTCTGAAATCTCATGCATCTTTTTATATTTTTATTTTATCAATTTTTTTTTCAAATTTGCAGCACAATTATTTTAGCATTTTTCACCCATTCACATGAATGATTTAATAAGAGCTGAAGAAAAAATGCATCAAAACTGAGAAAAAAAGGGCATATTTTACATAGTCTTTTTTTTTTTCTGCCAACACTCTAGGTTTTGATGCAAATACTTAACTTTTGCACATACCTAGGAAGTATTATGGTACCTACAGTTGAAACCAGAAGTTTTATGCATGTTTTTCTCACTATCCTGTTTTAGGTCAATTAGTTTTACCATAATTATTAATATTTGCTAAATGCCAGAATAATGAGGGAAAGATAATGTTTTAAGGTATTTTTATTACTTTCTGCACAATCATAAGTTTACATAAACTAAGATTACTATGCCTTTAAACAATTGAGACAGCCCATATGATGATGTCATGTGTTTGGAAGCTTCTGATAGGTTTATTGGCAACATCTGAATTAATTAGAGACACACCTGTGGATGTATTTTAATGCACACCTGAAACACACTGCTTCTTTGTGTAGTATCAAGGGAAAGTCTTAAGAAATCACCCAAGATATCAGGAAGAGAATTGTGGACTTGCACAAGTCTGGTTAATCCACGGGTGCAATTTCCAGATACCTAGAGGTGCCTTGTTCATCTGTACAAACAATTATACGCAAGGACAAACAAGATGGGAATGTCCAGTGATTGTACCGCAAAGGAAGGAGACGAGTTCTGTCCCAGAGATGAACGTGCTTTGGTCCGACATGTGCATATCAACCCAGTAACAAAAGCAAAAGACCTTGTGAAGATGATGGCCAGGAAGAAGCCATTGCTCCAAAAGAAACATAAAAAACCCAGATGCATTTATACAAATGCACATAGGAACAAAGTCCTCAATTTTTGGAGACATGTCCCTTGGTCTGATGAAACTGTTAGGCCATAATGACCATAATCTGCAAACGTGAGATAAATGCGCATAGGGTCTTATCCTTTTTTTTTTTTTTAAAGTTATATCGGTGTAAATTAAGAACTGCTCACCTGATTCAGTTGTGTCACCCACAACCAGTATAATCGCCTGTAAGATGGCTTATAAGATGGCTGCTGCAGGGCCGCACCTTCACGATAAACGTGGAAACAGGAATGCTGTAATAGGACCAAATGCCGGAATGCCCGCGCTGCCAAACAGGAATCACCAGGAAACGAAGAGTTAACTGGGCAGATTTTTCTTTATTTCATCCTACGCGTTTCGGAGCCTCTATCCGAGCTCCTTCCTCAGGGAAGGTTGTTCCCTGAGGAAGGAGCTCGGATAGAGGCTCCGAAACGCGTAGGATGAAATAAAGAAAAATCTGCCCAGTTAACTCTTCGTTTCCTGGTGATTCCTGTTTGGCAGCGCGGGCATTCCGGCATTTGGTCCTATCTACTATATAATTGCCGTAGGCACGTTTGTGTCGGACCCCGGCACGCCGTGGCTTTGTCACTATGTGACGTCACCATGTGCGAGGCATTGCCCGCGTAGCTGTCATCCCGCTCCGGAGCAGCTGCTGTCAGCACATGCTGACACAGTGCTCCGAAGCCTGTGCCCCTGGCCTGCGCGAGCAATGGCCGCAAGGCCATTGCTCGCGCAGGCTGAGTACGAGCACAATGCGGCCCCCGAGGACAGGAAGGGGTTAAGGTGACTGTGTGCAGAGTCACTCACCTGAGCTGCGGGCGACCCTTCCTCCACCGCCGCCTCAGACACCGGGCACCGGGCGGCACAGGGCGGCATGGGGCACACACCCACGGCCGGCACTGTGCTCACACCCCGGGCACACACACACGGCCGGCACTGTACTCACACCCCTGGCACTCACACTGTGCTGACACCCCGGGCACACACACCGTGCTCAGCTGCTTCCTGAGTGAGGGGAGCCGGCCAGGCTGCACGGGAGGACGGGAGGAGGCGGGGAGACATTGCATAACAGCCTCCTCACAACACAGTGACATCAGGGCACAGACATGACCAAGCACTTATATAATGTGAGCAGCCAGTATATAGATATAAAGCTGCCATATGGTGCCCAGGATGTGCCAGCTCTGAGGAGCCATGACGTCACACCGGGTTATTATCAGCCGCCACAAATTCCAGGACACACCGGAAAATGTGACATATTATCTTCACTGTATGATCATCATTGTACAGCTGATGTCTCCACCTTACAATTATGGGCTGTAGACTCCTATCAATCAGGCCACGTTCACACAGTGTTTCTTATGCGGTCCCCATAAGGATTACCGCAACCGCGCCGCATTGCGAGTCGCTGGCTGAGTGCGAGCACTTGCGGCGCGGTTGCGGTAATCCCCATAAGGATTACCGCAACCGCGCCGCATTGCGAGTCGCTGGCTGAGTGCGAGCACTTGCGGCGCGGTTGCGGTAATCCCCATAAGGATTACCGAAACCGCGCCGCAAGTGCAAGTTGCGGTGCGGTTGCGGTAATCCCAATACAAAGTATAGGGGGACTTGCGGCAGGTGCGGCAAGTGCGGTTTTGCCGCACCTGCCGCAAGTCCCCCTATACTTTGTATGGGGATTACCGCAACCGCGCCGCAGATGCGGTTTTTTAATAAAATAATAAATAATAAAATAAATAAATAAAATAATAAATAATAAAATAAATAAATAAAATAAAATAATCTTAATACAAATAAATTCACTTAAAATAACAAATAATAAATAAATTTAATAATAATAAAAATTGTAAAAAATAAATAAATAAATAAATAATAAAATAAAAAATAATAATAACAAAAAAAAATATATATATATATTAAATTAAGATATTAATTACATTAACTAATTAAAATATAATAAAATAAAATAAATTTAATTAAAATAAAAAATTAATATACAAAAAAATATAATTAATAATATATTAATATAAAATAAAAATGCTAATAATAATGATATTAATGCTATTAATACAGCTATTAATGCTATTTTTAATGCTATTAATAATGTTATTAATGCTATTATTAATGCTAATAATGCAATTAATAATGTAATTAATGCTATTATTAATGCTAATAATGCTATTAATAATGCTATTAATGCTAATAATAATGCTATTAATGCAATTAATAATGTTATTAATGCTATTATTAATGCTATTAATGCTAATAATAATGCTATTAATGCTATTAATAATGTTATTAATGCTATTATTAATGCTAATAATGCTATTATTAATGCTAATAATAATGCTATTAATGCAATTAATAATGTTATTAATGCTATTATTAATGCTATTAATGCTAATAATAATGCTATTAATGCTATTAATAATGTTATTAATGCTATTATTAATGCTAATAATGCTAGTATTAATGCTATTAATAATGCTATTAATGCTAATAATAATGCTATTAATGCTATTAATAATGTTATTAATGCTATTACTAATGCTAATAATGCTATTATTAATGCTATTAATGCTAATAATATTGCTATTAATGCTATTAATAATGATATTAATGCTATTATTAATGCTAATAATGCTATTATTTATGCTATTAATGCTCATAATACTGCTAATAATGCTATTAATAATGCTATTACTGCTAATAATAATGCTATTCCTTATATTATTGCTTTTGATGAGGCGATTATTATTTAAAATTCTTTAAAAAAACAATAAACATATTTTACATACCTGATGCATTTGCATCTGGCTAACAGCTCTAACTACTATAATCAAATTAATGCACGTTCTAGAATCCCGATGCATTTGCATCGGGCTCACAGCTAGTTACAGCATAATGACCATAATGGCCATTGTTACGTTTGGAGGAAAAAGATAGAAGTTTGGAAGCCTGAGAACACCATCCCAACTGTGAAACACAGGGGTGGCAGCATCATGTTGTGGGGTTGTTTTGATGCAGGAGGAACTGGTGAAATAGATGGCACTATTGAAGCAACATCTCAAGATATCAGTTAAGAAGTTAAAGATTAGGTGGAAATGGGTCTTCCAAATGGACAGTGACCTGAAGCATACTGACAAACTGGTTACAAAATGGCTTAAGGATAACAAAGTCAATGGTTTAGAGTGGCCATCACAAAGCCCTGATCTCAATCCTATTGAAAATTTATGGGAAAAGCTGAAAAGGCAGGGGCAAGCAAGGCGACTTACAAACGTGGTTCAGTGGCACCAGTTCTGTCAGGAGGAATGAGCCCAAATTCCTACCAAAAATTGTGAGAAGCTTGTGGAAGGATATCTAAAACGTTTAACTCTAGTCACACAATTTAAGGGCAATGAAACGAAATACTAATGAAATGAATGTAAACTTGTGACTCTGCAGAAAGTAATAAAAATGCCTTAAAACATTCTCTCTCTATTATTCTAGCATTTGGCAAATATTAATAATTTTGGTAATCCTAATAGACCTAAAGGAAAAGGTTTATTCTGATTTATGTCAGATAGTGAGAAAAACATGGATATGTGTATTTTTATATAGTGTATGTAAACTTCTGGTTTCAACTGTATGTGTCCACTCTACAAGACAATTTATAATCAATCGGTGCTATTAATCGTATGTCTTATAAAATAAGTGTGATCTGACTTTACAGCACTATGTATGGATTGACTTACCATATGCCCTGTCTGAGCTTTGCCTTTCCTTAAGTGGACTATGATATGCTTTAATGAAAATAATCAGCATCCCAAATAAGCAGCTTGCCTGCCAAAATCCAGTGAGAAGCATGATAATATTTGTTTTGTATCATTATGGTATTATCAGCAGGCTTGCAATAAGCTGTTTACACAAAAGCAAACATATGGAAATCAAGTAAACAGTACACAACGTATCGGTGGGCAGTCACTCATTCACTATTACAGTCGTGAACAGCACATGGATCGACTTAAACTTCTGTTTGCTGAGCAACAAAAAAGAAGAGAAAAATATACAACAGAGGATGAGACCAAAGAAGGCCTAAATGGAATAGAATGTCTTTTAAGCCTCATTCAGAAGTCCGTATTTTTCCATGTACGCCAAAAAATGGTACTGGTGTCATCAGTGTTTCGAATCAATGGGTCATCAGTATATGGTCTCCATGTCATCATGGTCATCAGCATATGGCTGATGTCTGTTTTTACCATCACTGTCATCAGTGTATGGCCTGTGTCCATGTTTATCATCACTGTCATCAGTGTATAACCCGTGTCTGTTTTTACTATCACTGTCATCAGTGTATGGCCTGTGTCCATCTTTACCATCACTGTCATCAGTGTATAACCCGTGTCTGTCTTTACCATCACTGTCATCAGTGTATAACCCATGTCCGTCTTTACCATCACTGTCATCAGTGTATGGCCTGTGTCCATCTTTACCATCACTGTCATCAGTATATTACCCGTGTCCGTCTTTACCATCACTGGCATCAGTGTATAACCTGTGTCCGTCTTTACCATCACTGTCATCAGTGTATGGCCTGTGTCCGTCTTTACCATCACTGTCATCAGTGTATGGCCTGTGTCCGTCTTTACATCACTGTCATCAGTGTATGGCCTGTGTCTGTTTTTACCATCACTGTCATCAGTGTATAACCCGTTTCCATCTTTACCATCACTGTCATCAGTGTATAACCTGTGTCCGTTTTTACCATCACTGTCATCAGTGTATAACCCGTGTCCATCTTTACCATCACTGTCATCAGTGTATAACCCGTGTCCGTTTTTACCATCACTGTCATCAGTGTATGGCCTGTGTCCATCTTTACTATCACTGTCATCAGTGTATGGCCTGCGTCCGTCTTTACCATCACTGTCATCAGTGTATAACCCATGTCCGTCTTTACCATCACTGTCATCAGTGTATGGCCTGTGTCCATCTTTACCATCACTATCATCAGTGTATGGCCTGTGTCTGTCTTTACCATCACTGTCATCAGTGTATAACCCATGTCCGTCTTTACCATCACTGTCATCAGTGTATGGCCTGTGTCCATCTTTACCATCACTATCATCAGTGTATGGCCTGTGTCCGTCTTTACCATCACTGTCATCAGTGTATAACCCATGTCCGTCTTTACCATCACTGTCATCAGTGTATAACCCGTGTCCGTCTTTACCATCACTGGCATCAGTGTATGGCATGTGTCATGGCATGTGTCTGTTTTTACCATCACTGTCATCAGTGTATGGCCAGTGTATGGCCAGTGTGTCCAGTTTTACTATCACTGTCATCAGTGTATGGCCTGTGTCCATTTTTACCATCACTGTCATCAGTGTATGGCCTGTGTCCGTCTTTACCATCACTATCATCAGTGTATGGCCTGTGTCCATCTTTACCATCACTGTCATCAGTGTATGGCCTGTGTCCATCTTTACCATCACTGTCATCAGTGTATAACCCGTGTCCGTTTCTACCATCACTGTCATCAGTGTATAACCCATGTTCGTCTTTACCATTACTGTCATCAGTGTATAACCCGTGTCCATCTTTACCATCACTGTCATCAGTGTATAACCCGTGTCCGTTTCTACCATCACTGTCATCAGTGTATAACCCATGTCCGTCTTTACCATCACTGTCATCAGTATATAACCCGTGTCCATGTTTACCATCACTGACATCAGTGTATGGCCTGTGTCCGTCTTTACCATCACTGTCATCAGTATATAACCCGTGTCCATGTTTACCATCACTATCATCAGTGTATGGCCTGTGTCCATCTTTACCATCACTGTCATCAGTGTATGGCCTGTGTCCGTTTTTACCATCACTGTCATCAGTGTATGGCCTGTGTCCGTTTTTACTATCACTGTCATCAGTTTTGCACATATGGATAAATAAATCATTCACAAAGCTTCTCCTACACTTTGTAGTATTATTCATGGACAGTACCTGGACTGCACATGGATGCCATTGTATGCTGTACATGTTTTTCAAGGGCCCATAGACTTGTATTGACACTTTTCATCCAAACTGCCAGGAAAAAATAGATATGTCTGCATGAGTTTTGCATGAACATACGGTCTGTAAAAAAATGCAGACGTATGAATAGCGCCCTAGATTATAATGGGTACATATGGTATCTGTGGAATAACACAGATAGAACACATATGTGCCATACAGCCGTCTGAGTGATGCCGTACATGGCATATTTCTTCCTGCTATAAGCTGGCATTTGGTAGGTGGAGAAAAGCAGGTAGGAGGCTTGACAAGAGGGAGAGGCAAAAACATTCATGGGAATACACATTTAGAGGCAAGTGAGACTAGAACGGGGAAGGGGGGGGGGCGCCAAGCGTCAAGGGCTGCCAACAGGTCATGTTTTCAGGATTCCCTTAGCATTACACAAGTGTTGGAATCTATTATCACCTATGCAATACTGAGGAGATCCTAAAAACAAGACCTGCTGGAGGCCCTCGACCCTGGAGTTTCCCACCCCTGAACTAGACTGATGTGTTAGCAGTAGAAAAGCCAAGGTATCAGCAGAGCATAGCCTAGGGTTGTGGAGACGGAAACCATGGGTGTAGGCGCAGTGATCCACAATAGCAGATCAGTCACAGCCTATAAATAATTTTACATGATGGGAATATATAATCAGGGAAAAAAGAAAAGAATGGAATGTTAGCAGTAAGCCACATGGAGATGGGATCTGAGTGAAGGCAACGTCGTAAGACAGATGTAAACTTACATAGGTAGGAAGAAAATGACTGGGGAAAATAGGTGGTGGGTGAGAAAGTGGCAGATAGAAAAATGGATAAATGGTAATAGGTTCAAGGAGGGTAGAGGTGTTAGTACAGCAGTTATAAAGTTGTGCATAGGCGGTCAGTGCTTTTTTAGTAAGAGAATATGTGCCAGTACTGAGACGAGGAGTGGGGGGGTATTGTACTGTCAGGCATCGGCGACTGGAGGGGGAAGTGTGCTGTCAGGCGCCAGTGGCTTGAGGGGGAAAATTCGGGTTATGGTGCTATCAGGCGCCTGCGGCCATGATTAAGAAGCGGGGGGGGGTGCTGTCTTTCAGCCGGGAGATCCTGTGGGCAGCATGCTATGGATGGCAATCCCCATATAGCTCCGCCCCCTCTGCATATTTTCCGGTACCACCACGTGCCCCCACAAAAAAAGCACTGTAGGCGGTACAGACATTAATAGCAATGAAGACATTAATCTCATGGGACAATGCTGCAATACTTGTGCACCACCCACTACTAAGGATATGCGCCCATGATTCGGCTTACTCAAGTTCTGGATGCAGCGTAATTTCTCTTGTGGATACGCTAGTGTTCTCTGCGGAAGAACCCAGCACTGTGCCCATGATCAGGATTATTGACCAAAGTGCATTTTTGCTGTGCTCTCCTGCTTGGAATACTCGTGTCTCTGCAAGAATAAATTGACATGCTGCGGCTCGGAAAGCTGCGCAAAAGGTCAATTTACAGAGCATTTAAAAGAAGCACATTGAGCATCGGATTTCTATAAATCCATCCACTATGCTTGTAATGTACAATGCAGGGAAAACACTCTGCATCCAAAACGCTGCTAAGGCTGATTGTGCCTAACACTGATCGAATGCAACAGCAGGCTGATTTTTCATTCAACCCTATTTAGCACAGTGGTTAAGTGTTTAGCACTGCAGCCAGGCAGCACAGGGGTCACCAAGCCAAACATCACCAAGGAGTTTGTATGTCACCCCTGTGCTTGTCTGGATTTCCTCCCACACCCTAAAGACATATTGATGGGGAATTTAGATTGTGAGCCCCAATATGCACAGTGATGCTGATGTATGTTAAGCACTGAGGACCTAACAGTGCTATATACTGTAAGTGTATATATATATATATATACCGTATATACTCGCGTATAAGCCGAATTTTTGGGCTGAAAAGTCCCCCCCTCGGCTTACACGCGAGTCAGTGCCTGTGCTGGCTGGTGGGGGCCGACATCGGGGGCTGGAGGGAGCTGGGGAGGCTGACAATAGAGCGGAGAGGTCACGTGGTGCCGCTCATATTATATTCATGTTATGCACTGCATACCCCGCCCATCAGCGGGGAGGGGGAGCAGTGCATATACAATACCATTATACAGGCGCCCCTCACAGTATACAGCCCCCCCTCACAGGATGGCCCCCGCATGCAGCGCTGCGCACATACATTACCTGGCTATCAGCTGTCACCCTCCGGCGGCGATTCGCTGCTCCTGGCTCCGGGCTGCATCTTCTTCTGTGTCTTCCTGCTTGTCACGTGACCGGCCGGGGTCGCGATGATGTCATCACGATGAGCCCCGGCCACAAGCAGGAAGACACAGATGAAGATGCAGGCCGGAGCCAGGAGCAGCGAATCGCCGCCAGAGGGTGACAGCCAGGTAATGTATGTGCGCAGCGCTGCATGCGGGGGCCATCCTGTGAGGGGGGGCTGTATACTGTGAGGGGGACCTGTATTCTGTGAGGGGGACCTGTATACCATCACTGCTGGGCTGTATACTGTGCCTGGGGACCTGTATACCATCACTGCTGGGCTGTATACTATGCCTGGGGACCTGTATACCATCACTGCTGGGCTGTATACTATGCTGGGGACCTGTATACCATCAATGCTGGGGCTGTATACTATGCTGGGGACCTGCTGTATACCATCACTGCTGGGGCTGTATACCATCACTGCTGGGGACCTGCTGTATACCACATTGCTGGGGGCTGTATACCTGTGCTGGGGTCCACCATCGGCTTATACGCGAGTCAATACGTTTTCCCAGGTTTTGGGGGCAAAAGTAGGGGGGTCGGCTTATACACGGGTCGGCTTATACACGAGTATATACGGGTATATATATATATATATATATATATAGACATACAGACCAAAAGTTTGGAAACACCTTCTCATTCAATGAGTTTTCTTTACTTTCATGACTATGAAAATTGTAGATTCACACTGAAGGCATCAAAACTATGGATTAACACATGTGGAATTATATACTTAACAAAATAGTCGGAAACAACTGAAAATATGTCTTACATTCTAGGTTTCTTCAAAGTAGCCACCTTTTGCTTTGATTACTGCTTTGCACACTCTTGGAATTCTCTTGATGAGCTTCAAGAGGTAGTCACCGGAAATGGTCTTCCAACAGTCTTGAAGGAGTTCCCAGAGATGCTTAGCACTTGTTGGCACTTTTACCTTCACTCTGCAGGCCAGCTCACCCCAAACCATCTCAATTGAGTTCAGGTCTGGTGACTTTGGAGGCCAGGTCATCTGGAATAGCACCCCATCAACATCACACCTCCTCCTCCATGCTTCACTGCGGGAACCAGGCATGTAGAGTCCATCCGTTCACCTTTTCTGCGTTGCACAAAGACATGGTGGTTGGATCAAAAATCTCAAATTTGGACTCATCAGACCAAAGCACAGATTTCCACCAGTCTAATGTCCATTCCTTGTGTTCTTTAGCACAAACAAGTCTCTTCTGCTTGTTGCCTGTCCTTAGAAGTGGTTTCCTAGCAGCTATTTTACCATGAAGGCCTGCTGCATAAAGCCTTCTCTAAACAGTTGTTGTAGAGATGTGTGTGCTGCTTGAACTCTGTGTGGCATTGACCTGGTCTCTAATCTGAGCTGCTGTTAACCTGCGACTTCTGAGGCTGGCGACTCGGATGAACTTATTCTCCGCAGCAGAGGTGACTCTTGGTCTTCCTTTCCTGGGGCGGTCCTCATGTGAGCCAGTATTTTTGTAGCGCTTGATGTTTTTGCAACTGCACTTGGGGACACTTTCAAAGCTTTCCCAATTTTACGGACTGACTGACCTTTATTTCTTAAAGTAATGATGGCCACTCATTTTTCTTTACTTAGTTGCTTTATTCTTGCCATAATACAAATTCTAACAGTCTATTCAGTAGGACTATCAGCTGTGTATCCACCAGACTTCTGCACAACACAACTGATGGTCCCAAGCTCATTTATAAGGCAAGAAATCCCACTTATTATACCTGAAGTGGGCACACCTGTGAAGTGAAAACCATCTCCGGTGACTACCTCTTGAAGCTCATCAAGAGAATGCCAAGAGTGTGCAAAGCAGTAATCAAAGCAAAGGGTGGCTACTCTGAAGAACCTAGAATATAAGACATATTTTCAGTTGTTTCACACTTTTTTGTTAAGTATATAATTCCACATGTGTTCATTCATAGTTTTGATGCCTTCGGTGTGAATCTACAATTTTCATAGTCATGTAAATACAGAAAACTCTTTGAATGAGAAGATGTGTTCAAACTTTTGGTCTGTACTGTATATTTATATATATATATATATATATATATATATATATATTGCTCTGTATGATGGTGCTATATAAGCAATCCATAAGAAATTTTACAATAAGCAAAATGCTGGAAATATGCTCGAAAGGATGATTGCCTTCTGTTGAGCCCCTTCTCCTTAACTTGTATTATGAAGTACTGAGTGTTTTTGGTGTGTTTAGAGCAGAAACTGGCTGAAGAATGATCATCTTCACAATTTTTAACTGCTTGACATCTTTGGAAATCTGAAGTACCGGTAGTTAAAATACTCTTAAGTCTGATAGAAATGCTATCACTCATTCTTTTGAGTGTTTGGTTAGAACTTTTTCAGGTGTTTTTTGGAGTCGAATTTGCTTAGAAAAGCTGTCTTACCCTCATACCCCTAAAGGGCCTGTCACACGTGTCAATGTCGCCTGCGATATCGCTCATGCGTCACAAATTATTAATCGCCTGAGCGATGTGGAATTATCGCAGGTAAGATGTCACACGCGTCAATATGACCCAGCGATGCGGTGATGTCGCCATCTTGCAAGCGATTTTATTTAGTCGCTTGTATGTTGTCAAAATAGAAAATATGTCGCTGAGTTTAGCGTCACACGCAGCAATGCACAAGGTCTACTGAGCGATGAGTGACAGGTTTTACATCTGGCAGTGAAACCTGCGATCGGCGATCAGCGACATATCGCTGGTTGCATCGCTTGGTCACACGCTTCAATGTCGCTCCTGCGTCACTTTTACGTCGCTTGAGCGACTGAAAATCCGTGACGTATGAGCGACATTGACAACGATATCGATGCGTGTGACATCCCCTTTAGGGTTTTTGCTAAGTCATACAAGAAGTCTCTTCTTTACCTCTATACACCTTGGATTTCATTCATAGGCTTACATATCATTTTACTCTTTTTGATTGTTTTTGGAGTGTGTCTCGCTATACATATGGAACCTGACTAAGCCATGGAGGACAAGGGACTCCAAAAAATCCCAAAACAGGGGACAGCCTGACTCTGTTTGTCAATGCTACTAAGAGGACATGAAGAAGTATCCCTGCCCTCTCCGTCACTATATTATCTCGCATATCTCCATGTTGAGAAACTTCAGATAAAATCCTTGTACATACGGTAGTTGTGTAGCAGAGTCTCTAAAAAGCTGCACTGACACAGGCCTATTACATTTGATTCCCTTATAATTGCATAATGGTTCAGGTCCCTGTTACAATAAAGTGATTAAAGAACTTCTCTTGGGTGCAACAGAGCTTACATTCCTCCTGACCTATAAAGAGCTTTTCTTACCTTAAATAAATTGAGAGAGCAGAGCATTGTGGTTGTAACAGGCTGGTACTTTATTAAGATTTAATCATAAATCCATTTGTTATTTTTTAATCATCAAAACTTTTATAAACACACGTTGCATCCATAGTCATGTAAACAAATGACTCTTTATTTGTAAACACTGAAAATTTAACTTTATTTAATCCACTGATCCCCCCAGCAGAGCTGGGTGACCCTATCTCTAACAAAGTGCCAGCAGATAACATTAAAAACATTCATAGGGGCGGGTGGGCGGGGGTTCCAGCAATTGCTGGTTATCATTGAACTATGCTGCCAAGTTGCCCCCTTTTATACCTGGGCTCTGGGTTAGTTGCCCAATCAAATAAATTGAATTTGGCGGGTTAACTCCCGCCGATTTTCGTTATGTGACGTCATTTGACCCAGCAACTATTCTGCTGGGCCAATGACAAGGTTTCTCTTTTGCAGCTCGTTGCCCCAAGATGGCTCCCATCCTAAAAGGATGGGTGCCATTTCAAGAGATCAGAGGAGCACTGCAGGCATGAGACATGGGACTGACAGGCCAGATACCTTGTACTTTGCATGCATATTGCCATGCTATGCTAGCCAGAGGCAAAGAAATCCCTGGACAGCAGAGCATGTTTGTTCTTGCAGGACCCTGAGCATCCAGGCGCCATTATCCTCCATGAGATGACTATGTATGAGAGCTCCTAGGGCCGACTCAGTGGCGCTTATTAGAACACCAGCTCCATGTCTCCTGTAACTGGGTACTTTTATAATGGCAGTGACATCCAGGCCTGCCATCAAGGCAATGGTATATAATCCTCATATTTACAGATCCAGAAGATGGAATTTGTGTGAAATGAAGAGATTATTACAGCGTGCATTGTCTCAGTCTGGAGCAGGTGGTACAGCGTATGATTATGGATAGAAGATGCAGAGCAGATGGTTGCAAGACATCAACCTAGATAATCACACTGCATTAAAGGCACAGGCAGATTTTATCTGACTAGTGAATAATGTATCAACAAATATAAAATTCATCAAACATTTCCAGATAAAATAAAAGCTATCCACAGATACGACTGGGGACGCGGCGTGCTGATCTTAGAGCCACAAGAGCATACATGAATAATCCCATGAAGAACAGGAATGGATGATCTAGTCCTCTAGGTGAGGATGTGAATAGATATACATTATGTATAGTGAGACAGAAGATTTGTGACATGTCTGCACAGCAATGTGGAATATGTCAGCGCCATATAATAAATAAAGCTGAGATATTGATGAAATGTAATTGAGGAGAATTCCATGTGGAGATGAGTCGGTATAAGGAAAAGCTGTGGACTCAGCCTCGCTTGTGTGGCAGTCACTAAACGACTAATCCTCCGTCTTGTGTCACTCAGATGGTCTCGTTCCTGCTCTCCACTACTCAACTTGTCACATAATAACAGGTTCCCCTGAGGAGTCAAGTTGGCTAAGCAAGAAAGACTTCCAAGTCAAGGCATATGAGGTATTGCTAAAGGCTTTATGGATTTACTGATGCGTATTTTCCAGAATGTGTTCTTACTTTGCCACAAGCCAACAAAAACCTGTTTGCTTTGGCAATCCAAGTTGGAAGAACATGAAAAGCTGTATCTTTTACACAAGTGTATGCCTACACTTACAAGCATGCACCTAACTCATACATGACTATATCCAAGCCAGACAAAACCAATGATCACCTAATAAATCTGGATTTGTGTGTCCGAGGGAATAATCCCTGCAGACGTCCACAGTTATCCTTCATCCTTCCTACCATGACAACACTTTATTTTACATGTATCTTTCTTAATGTAACAATGTGACTTCATTTATTTGCTTATCATATCAAAGGCAACACACTGTACAGTACTGAAAAGTCCAGTCTAGTCACCTACATACAGAGCGATGCATACTGAAAGGATCTGGTCACATCTTGTTATTCAGATATATTCTCCAACACACCCAACAAACCACCTGGCACCTTGCGGGTCAAAATAGTGTCCTTATAGAGGTAACTTGGCCTATGTATGTCAGCACACATTTTTTTTTCCACATTATCGAAAAGCATCTTAGTGGGGCACAAATATTTTGCAATGGCCGACATATGCCATAGGTCAATAACTACTGCCAACATATTCATCAAACGTGGCTGAAAAATGAGACGTCAACAAAGCCTTAATTCGTTTCAACATGTATTCCTTCTTGACATGTGACATACATGATATATACCTACAAACTGCATCAGCAGGCTGCCATTAATGCATACATGAACTCCACCATTGCTATTTATGCAAAAAACGTAAGGTTCATAGTTAACATTTTGTGATGAAAAACCATAAAAATCATCCAACCATGCCAAAATGGATGGTCCCTAACTCCAGTGACCTCTCCAATGAAATGAGGAAGAGATGGAATCCAGGCTTAGGTCTAATTAATCTACCCGGGAAAGATGGGTGGACAAAGGTACACAGCCCAGGAGGAAAAAAAACTAAGAAATAAGACCAAAACAGCAATGGTATAAAATTAACATGTAGGAGCACAAGTATAGTGTGGCCAACATACAAATACATACCTACACTGTGTGTCAGAGCACTTTATTGGCCACCCCTCCTAGGCTTTCCCCCTTGTCAAACTACCATTCCCAGAAAGGTTTGACTTAGTGCTAAGCAGGGTCATTCTAACTAAGTACATTGCTTGTCGGTTACATGTATCGTAATGGTCCCTTTACACGCGGCCACAGGAAGGTAGGAACAGGCAGGCATCGGACACAATCGTGCCTGTTGCCTTGAAAAGACCACGATGTGGCGGCGTGTAATTCAGGACTTTCCTTACTGTGTCTTCCCTGAAGGAAGGAAAGTCCTGAATTACACGCAGCCACATCGTGGTCTTTTCAAGGCAACAGGCACAATTTGAGTCCGATGCCTGCCTGTTCCTACCTTCCTGTGGCCGCGTGTAAATGTACCATAATAGTGATTACAGACTGACGCACAGTGTATGTATATATTTGTATATTAGCCAAAGTATTGTGCACCTGTATGTTAATTTTATACTACAGGTTTCTTGGCCCCTCTAGTGTTTTTTGTGTGACGAAAATGAGCCAAGGTGCTAAGACCGCACTATCCCCAGTGTCTTCCCACAACAGCAGAAGGGTCAGCACAGGAGCTGTAGGGGATTGTCAAGTTGCACATTACACCTTATCCACAATCATGGCTGAAATCATACAGGCATGTCAGATACATGATACTCATAGATTGGGCATCATGTATCACTTCTCATGGTGCTTTGCTTGGATGTGAGTGGAACAGGATAGAATAAAGGCTTAATACACATGAACCTGCAGATATGGGGTCACCCTGCAGATTAATAATGTTCTAAAGCTGCACGGCCGTCGCACTGCGTCATGGTCTTCTGGGAGGAAATGTATTCTTCCCGGCAGCCTCTAGCTTTCAGTCTTTGAGGCGTCTCTGGAGCAGTTTCCATCATGGCTCAGTACATGGTGATCTGAGACTATAATTGGACCCCGGCACTGACTGACAGCAAGCTTTGCATTGGATCAGGGTCGGCTGTCTGTCAGTGCAGAGAAATTATTACCGCCCCTGCTCACTTTGTACTGAACAATGACTGAAACTGCTCCAGCTGCGCCTCCATGACTGAAAGCAACAGGCTGCCGGGAAGAATAAAATTCATTTTCCTCCCAGTAGCAGGCAGCAGCATTAGAACGCTATTACCTGCAGTTGACCCCACCTATGACAGGTCATAGAGTTTTTTGACATGACAGGTTCCCTTTAAACAAGTGTGCTGATGTAATGTATTCATTTACCAATAAGATTAATTTAAGCGTAAACATCTTGTAGACATTTTGTTGGTTCTAATGTAGAGTGGTCAAGGCTTTCCATGAGCTAACACACCTAAACTAACTGAATGAAGGTTCATTCATACTGGCCTATAAAATCAGAATGGACTGGATGTTACTGAGGATCAGACTAAATTCTCAGCTATTGACTGTGAGTGGAGCCGCATAACTAGGCGAGACTCGCCAATGCAAGTCTATAAGTGTGAAAAAAAATCGGACGGCACATGGACCATCTTAGTGGCATCACTGAGTATTTTACAGATACTTTAGCATTTTGTAGCATAGAACTCTGTAAATGGTCCTATATATAACTGTAGAACAATAGTTACTGAGAAAAAAACCACATTGCATATGGATGATAGGTGATCGCGCTAGCACTCACGACATATGGAATACCAAACCGATTTCACTTGTCCTTTTACTGCATGAGAATGGGAGCGATTTTCTATAAGCAGATGAGTGTTTATAAGGAATTATAAAGTTCTATAGCACCACCAGGACGCTGGAGTCGGAGTCGGAGTTTGGCTTACCGACTCCACAGCCTGAAAACGTGCTCTCTCTGGTGTCTATTCTGGGCCAGATACACATTTCTGTGGAGACACAAAGAGTTACAGTTCAGTTACCATAGAATGTCCTAAAGGAAGTTCACATGAATACCTGTGTGGGTGGCTTAGGAACAATAATTTCACTGAAAATTAGGATTTCCAGCCAAGAAGTAACTTGTGCACGCTTGCATTGTGTTTGGAGTAAATGGTGTATTAGCATCTATTTTTCATGTTACTGTAAACTGAAAAATAACACATGAAAGGCTCATCAGCAGGTGTGTCCCAGCATCAAACAGACGAAAATTGCTGTCCTAAGGGGTTCTTGTTCATTCCTTCACTGTGTGTTCTTGTGTGTTATTTAGAAGAATTACTAAGCATAGTCCTAAGGGACAATTGTTTCAATCTACTTGTTTGCTCTCATCCATCACTGTAGAAATTTCCATTTCTGGTGGGCTGAGGTGCTACCAGAGATTCCTATTCCCTGTGGCATAGCTCGAGGTGAATCAGAATGTGACATTTCCTCTAGTCATGTCACTAAAATCAAGGCTGCCTAGAACTTAACCTCCTCAAGGAAGCCTATAACCTAAATAGAACTACTATTCTGTTTCAAAGTGCAATGCAAAAATACAAAAAAAAGTAACAGAACAACCCCATTAATGAACAACTCAACTTAGGCTATGTGAATAAAAGCCTTAGGACTTAAAGGAGTTGTCTAGTCACAAGATACTGATGACCGATCCACAGAGTAGGTCCTCAAGAAAAATATCTATCTCTCCCTCTCCCTCTCTCTGGACTGACAATACTAATAAATCCTACTCAAAATCCAATGTCTATGGGATAACGCAATGACAGATCAGGATAAAAACGATGTAAGGCTGCTTTCAATCAGAGTTTTCTGCCGTTCACATCAGATGCAGCAGCTTTGTCGCATAACACTTCACTTGCGGGAAGCCCCATTCATTCTCTGTGGAACTTTCGGTCATGTGCGGCAAGTTCCGGCAAATCCAGCACTTGCTGCAGCACAAAAAAAAAGCTGCTAGCCACAAGTGCCACAAGTGAAAAACCGCACTTGCCGCACCTGACCGCAAGTCCCATAGAGAATGAATGGGGCTTGCCGCGAGTGTCCCGGAAGGCGGCCCGATGCGGATCTGCCACGAAATTCAAAAATCGCTGTTGTGAAAGCAGCCTGAAACTGATACAACTGATCAGGCAAAAGAACGCTGCATTTGCACATGCAGCAAAGGATGCAGGTGCACCTGTTTTCATCATGATCAGTAGCCTAAGTGTGGATATTGGGATTGTATATACTGTATGATCAATCGATCATGGGGGTCCCAAAAGTCAGACATCTATCACCTGTGGAGAGATGGTAAATATCCATTTATAAGTCATCCAAGATGACTAAACAAAACCACTATACAGCTGTTGTACTGTATTCAGCCCAGATTGTCTGGTCACATTGAGCTCATTCATCACAAGTCATCCAGATGACATGAAGAAGTCACAGCAATCCGCATCAATGAAAGTCAAATGAAGTTAGTGCAGACTAAGAATAGGAAGCCCGTACCACCTGCACAGCAACACTACAATACCAATGTCTATGTATAAGAAAGAACAAACCCTGAAAGTGCAGAAACAAGCACACGGGATCTAAAGACAACACTGCCTACACCAAGGCTCAAAACGTCGCTTTCCCCTGCTGGGCAGAGGTTATTCTAAGTTCACCAAACTCTTCACTAATGTGTAATATTCTGGGTCTTAATGGATCTTTCATGACCACTGATGTGAAAGGATACCCCACATGGACATTCCTACACTCCAGTGTTTCCAGTCATCAGCTGTTTCCTTGCATTAATGTTGTACCTTTACATTGGAGAGGTTGTCCACCACTTTTTTTCATTTTAATGATGAGCCCATGGAGATATGAAAGTTAAAAAAGACATACATCACTAGTCTTAGTATGCGGCCACAGTTCCCACTGCTTCCACAGTTTCCAGTGTTAGCAGCACATGACCCCGACAGTCATCATAGCTGCATGACTACAAAGGTCATGTGCATCAGCCAGAGATATCTCAGATGTGACCCCGACAGTCAATCAGTCATCATAGCTGCATTGACTCAAAGGTCATGTGCCATCCAAGCCAGAAGATAGCTCAGATGTGACCCCTGCAGTCAATCAGTCATCATAGCTGCATTGACTACAAAGGTCATGTGCCATCCAAGCCAGAAGATAGCTCAGATGTGACCCCTGCAGTCAATCAGTCATCATAGCTGCATGACTGCAAAGGTCATGTGCTATCCAAGCCAGAAGATATCTCAGATGTGACCCCAGCAGTCAATCAGTCATCATAGCTGCATTGCTGCAATCATGTGCATCCAAGCAGAAATACTCAGATGTGACCTGCAGTCAATCAGTCATCATAGCTGCATTGACTGCAAAGGCATGTGCATCCAAGCCAGAGATAGCTCAGATTGACCCCAGCAGTCAATCATCATCAAGTGCACTGACTGCAGGTCATGTGCCATCAAAGCAGAGATAGCTAGTTTGACCCCTGCAGTCAATCAGTCATCATAGCTGCACTGACTGGAAAGGTCATGTGCCATCCAAGCCAAAGATATCTCAGATGTGACCCTGCAGTCAATCAGTCATCATAGCTGCATTGACTGCAAAGGTCATGTGCCATCCAAGCCAGAAGATATCTCAGATGTGACCCTGCATCAATCAGTCATCATAGCTGCGTTCGCTGATCAGATGCGAACCTGCAGTCAATCAGTAGGTGGGCAGAATACAGGAAAACAGTGACAGTCTGGTAGGTATGTACCATATGTGTTATGGTTCTTTATTCATGCCACATGGACCCATTTTTTTAAATAAAACATTCCAAATTTAAGTAAAACCCTCAAATGTGCACAAATATCTTCTTACGTTTCTTCGATTAAAAGTTTCCTAAGTGCAACATTTTTAGAAAATTGCACAGTTCTTAAAGATGTGAGAGTAACAAGGTGAATACACAGTTCTGGCCCAGATTTCGAGATACATGAATTTTATTTCACCATACGTAACAGCTAAGCCAGCCCCTTCTGTCACAGCTGATGTACAGTAGAGAACGAATTGACTTAACAGCAACCAATTTGATCTACGCAACGTGCCGTAAGTAGAACAGCAAAAACGTATGCAATGTGATTCAATACTCGATGAAGCATGAACAGGAGCTGTCTTATAAGACATTTATGGTACATACACAGGGTACCCTAGTCCACAAAGGATGTCCCAACTGCTGCCTAAACTACAGAGACATGAGACTTGGCTGGGCATATGGCACTCTCTTCCGTTACTGGTATGAGGGGTCTGTATACAGGTAAAGAGATCACCATTAACAACAGAAGATCACGATCGGGCACTACTGACTATTCTAACTTGCTTAGGGATCCAGAGACACCACTTTTACTCCTCCAAAGTCATATTCATTCTACCGGATGCATACTCAACAGGTCATTCCATGTAATCTTTACAATAGAAGAGGTTCGTACCCCATTGTCCCTCCTGTTTTATTTCTCCCATTATGTGCAATAAAGAAAAATAAAGAAGATCGTCTGCTAAACCGGTGAGTGCTACTCATTTCCTCTTCTAATGTAAAGAACAGGGGACCTCTGTTCTGGACATAAGTCTAAGTAGTTGGACCCACAACAACTATATAAGTATGGCATATACTGTGGATATGCCATAAACCATGAGATTACTCATTCAGATGAAATTTAAAAAAGCAGAGAAATATACACCCCTTAAGAAACACTGCTGCTGTCCTATTTGTCCAGACCTATTTTACGGCCGGCATACTCTGCCATACCAAAGTTTGACCACATTTTGATATGGGGTATGAGAGCAGACCTATGCATGACCTTGTTTCTAAATCTGTACTTTTCGTGTTACTGTTACTATGTTCAAGATGAACAGGTCTAGCCACAAGATCCTCCATCAGCAGCTATGTCCTGAATGGGCCCCCCATATTGTAAGGGAATCAGACAACTCTCACTAACAGGTAGAACTGTACAAATGAGAACATCTGCATAGATCTGTAATAATCATACATTAGTAATTACATCAACCCCTTAAAGATACAGCCAATCTTAATTTCTGCATTTTCATTTCTTCCTCCCTTTTTAAAGACATTTCCAACTTTTATATTTTTCATCGATGTAGTCCTGACAATAACATAGTAACATAGTATTTAAGGTTGAAAGAAGACCTTAAAGGCCCCGTCACACGGGGCGACATCGCCGCCAATTACATAGGCGACATAGGGGCGTGGCCTATCGGCGGCGACATCGCCCCTACATCGCCTCATGTAAAGGGGCGATGTGCGGCGCCGCTGGGAGGTCGCCTGGTTTCAAGCAGAGCTCTGAAACCAGGTGACCGATCTGGGGCGATGTGCACACATCGACCCATGTAACCGGCCGCCTTCGACCTGTCAGGCGATGGGAGCCATAGGCTCCCATTGTCCTGCATCACTGCTGGGATTTTGAGACACCCCAGCGGCGATGCCGCCTGTCAGATCGCGGCGCGGGGCTGGAGATGTCGCCCATGTAAATGGGGAACAGCGACCTGGCGGGCGCCAAAAACATGCGCGCACCCACCAGTCGACGCCGACATCTCCAGCCCGTCGCCAGGTGTGACGGGGCGTTAAGTCCATCTAGTTCAATACATAGCATAACATGTGTATCCAGAGGAAGGCAACAAAAAACCATGCGGCAACACTAAGCTCCACATTGAGGAAAAAAATTCCTTCCTGACTCCAGATACGGCAATCAGACTATTCCCTGGATCAAGGCCCTATCAAAGAATCTAGTATATATAACTGGTAATATTATATTTTTCAAGAAAGGCATCTAGTCCCTTCTTAAATTTAGTAGTGAGTCACTCATTACTACATCATGTGGCAGAGAGTTCCAAGAGTAAAAAGTTCATTAAAAAGTTCTCTGTACTGTCCCCTCACATATTTATACATTATTATAAGATCACCCCTAAGCCTTGTTTTTCCAAGCTAAATAACCCCAAGTTTAATAACCTGTCTTGGTATTGCAGACCCCTTAGTCCTCTATAACCTTGGTCGCTGTTCTCTGCACCCGCTGTAGTTCAGCTATGTCTTTCTTATACACCGGATACCAGAATTGTACACAGTATTCTAAGTGTGGTCACACTAGTGACTTGTATAGAGGTAAAATTATATTCTCCTCATGGGCATCTGTGCCTCTTTTAATGCATCCCATTATTTTATTTGCTTAGTTTATCATCTACCCATACACCCAGGTCTTTTTAAGTGATAGTTTTGCCCAGTGCTTTACAACTAAGGACATAATTATACATTTTATTACCTCTGCCCAAGTGCAATATGAGGTCAGTATGATTACCAAACATAAATACCGTATTTTTCAGACTATAAGACGCACTTTTCCCCCCCAAATTCTGGGGAAGGTGGGGAGTGTGTCTTATAGTCCGAATATATGGATTGTGTGCTGGCTGTGGTGCTGTGCGGGCTATGCTGGGGGTAGCAGCAGCTTTGGAGCAGCTGGAGGAGGCTAGCACTGGCTACAGAGGCAGCCCATGATCACGTGTCCCCGCTCATTAACCTACTGTAATATTCACAACATCACCTCTCAGGGCTGAGAGGTGGGCGGGGGAGCAGCACAAATTACAGTACACTAAGTGTATTCACCCCACATACTGGATATGGCCCCCTGCTGCCACTCACACAAAAATAATAAATGCTGTAACTTACCTGTTCATAGCTCCCCTCCATCTCTCCCTCTGCAGCATTGCCCATCCTGCTTCCTGTCTATGCATGTCGGCATCCAATCATGTGACTGGCACAGCACAGTGATGTCAACACTGTGAGCCCGGGTCCCATCATCAGATGCCAGCATAGACAGAAAGCAAGATGGATGATGTTGAGGAGGGAGAGGAGCTGTGAACAGGTAAGTTACATTGTTTATTATTTTTGTGTGAGGAGCAGCAGAGGATGTGGGGTGCCATTTCAAGGATGGGGGTGCCATATCCAGGATGCAGGATGTGGGGTTCCATATCGAGGATGAGGGTGCCATATCCAGGATGGGGGATGATGTACCAGGATGGGAGCTATATGCAGGATATGTGGGTTATATATTAGGATGGGGCGCCATATCCAGGATTGGGGATCATATACTACCTGGAAGGGGCCCAGCATGGGGACATTCCCTTCATAACAGTGTCACCAGCAGATCTGCCCCCCAACCCCCCCCACAAAAAAAACACTTCATTATAACCATATTTTGTGCTTATTTTTTTCCCCTACTTTCCTCCTCTAAAATCTAGGTGCGTCTTACAGTCTGGAAAATACAGTAGGTCTAGATTATATTAGTGGCTTAAAAAATTTCTGAACTATGTTGAAAAAAAAAAAAAATGTGTTTTGTGTCAGCATTTTCCGAGACCCATAACTTATTTGTTTTGCTGTCAATTGAGCAGTGTGATAGCTTGTTTTCTGCAGGTTCACTGATAACATTTTGGGTACATAATTTTGAATGCTTTTGTTGCATTTTATTTTTGGGCTGTTGGTGACAATAAAACTGCAATTTTGTGTTTCAATTTTGATCTTTAGAACTTTTACCATAAGAGTTAAACAATGTAATATTTTGATAGAATTTTACAAATGTCAAATATGTTTGCTTTTTCATTCTTTATACTTTTTTAGTTTTAACTGACAAAGTGGGGGTAAGGAGTGGTTCAAATTGTATTACTTTTTTTTACTTTTCACCTTTTTTTATTTTCATAGGGAAACCTGTATTATATGCATTATTGCAGTGTATAGTAAAAATCACAGTCTTACCTCTCCTCCTGGCTGGACTTCACAGGAGAACCAATATGACAGCGACAGGAGCCCTTCTTTAGTAGGTTCTCGAGTGCCATAACACCCAATTGCCATGTTAAAATTGTATATTGGGGGCCTATAGGAGTCCAAAACAGGCACCCAGGCAGGATCATGGTGCTTATATACCTCTGACAGTTAGGGACAGAAGCATTTAAATGGTTAACAGCAATGATCAGTGGTTATCGCTGTTATTAGAGGCAGATGCTGGCTATGTGACACAACCGTCACCTGCCCTGTGTGGAGCGAGCTCAGTTCCACACTACCTGACTCGATCCATGATCTAGGGCGTTGATCCAGGGAACTAGTCGGATTACCGTATGTGGAGTCGGTAAGGAATTTTTTCCCCCAATGTGGAGCTTAGTGTTGCCACATGGTTTTTTTTTGCCTTCCTCTGGATCAACATGTTAGGCTATGGGTTGAACTAGATGGACTTAAAGTCTTCCTTCAACCTTAAATACTATGGTACTATGTTACATATTCACTGTGGAGCATTACAGGGTTAAAAGGCTGCACATTTGCAAAAATAATTAGAAAGTGGCCAACCTCAAATCCCACAATGCAGTGACTACAACGTCTGTCACTATACGCTTTGTCTGTCAGTCCAATATTCACATTACTTGAATCAGGTCTATTTGACTTTCCTAGACGTTTGTGAGCCATCACTGATATCTGCAGAATGGGTACCCTGGTTTCCTTACCTTTGAAAAGGGTAAGCAGTCCTTGTCAGCTTCCTTGTCTTTCACTTCAAAGTCATAAAGTGCTTTACATTGAGGCGGAGGTTGAGGTAAAGGCTTTATAATCTGCACAAAGTTGGTTGGGAAGAAGCCATGGACTCCATTAATTTCTCCGTGGTACCAATTCTCATCAACCTGTCGGCGAAGGACAATGATGTCGCCTTTGTTAAATTTCAGATCCCCAGGTTCTTTCCCTTCGTAGTTGTACAAAGCTTTGGCACACGGTAACTGAGGTACACCCTGAAAAGAAAAGGACATATTCACATTAAGAGGATTTTTACATTTGACATTGAAGAGAATGTATCAACTCAAAAGTCAAGACTGAATAAATCAGATTTTACATTTTATCTGGCATAGATTCCAATGTTCAATTTCACTTTCTTTATTTGAAAACAATGATTAATAATAATAATAATAATAATCTTGAAATCTTGCAGTTTTCACCATGGCCTCTCAGCTTTATAATAGTCTGATCTGTAGCTATATAAAAGGTTATCTGCCGCGACACTACTATTTATCATGAATTATGTAACTTAATGAGTGGCACTAGAAGCAAGAGGATCAATGGGTATAGTGAATATGTGTATTGCAGAAACTGCCCTATGCTAAATTAGGAAAACCGGAGATCTTAGTTTCAATAGTGGCCACTAGAGAGTAAGCCTGACCCCACTTCACGGAGCCTCCACTGTCAGGTCCTGACAGTGCCACTCATTAAGTTACATAATTCATGATAAATAGTAGTGTCGCGGCAGATAACCTTTTATGTAAGTATATAATTTTCTGCCTGCACCTACGCTTGTGGTGAAGCCAGTCATATATAGATTTGATCTGTAGCTATGACTTCTCAGCAGTCTCATTATCATCACAGTCAATCTTATCATATATTAGATTAGGTGGACCTTAAACCATGTAGTCCGGAATAATGGAAGTGCTTTTTAAAGTTTGTAACTCTAGGAATGGCAGCCATTCCACTAAACACTGCCCAGCTAAGCATTTCCTTTATTACTGTAGACTTGGGACAATCAGAATGTGTTCTCCATATGTTCTCGGCACATTCTCTTCTATGATGTGAATCACCGGCCCTTTAGTGGTTGTGTGATTCCAAAAACAAGGATCTAAGCGAGAGCCGTCCTCCCAGCTCTCAACACCACGCGCTCTATATCCTATTGAAGGAAATCGACAGCAGATCTCCTTTGCAGCAGCAAACTTAAAAGCAGATAATAATAAAGTATCGACTTCCCATATTCATTAATTTTATTGCATCTAACCATGCTTTCCAAATCTGGCAGATGTCTGATCCAACATGTGCTGGTGGAAATAGAGGAACTAAGGCACCATATGTGCTTCATGCTTGCCGGAGCACTCTGTATGCATTCATCCATCATGCAGTCACAATCAATCATATAGACGACATAGCAATACGTGAGTTTACCTGTAGAGGAAGTCTGGCCATGGATACAAGGCATATTATGCGGGCACGTTAACACGAAAGATGACAACATACTAATTACTAATATAGCAGTTTGTGGGAAATCCTTTAGGTAAAGACTGAAGGAAATCTACGCATACATGCCTATAGGAAGGCAGAACATTTACCAACAATAGCTACACATCGCTGTGGGACGAATCCCAGAGCCAAAAGTGGCTAGAAGAGGTTGATCAGTGGGGAATCGACCCCTGGGATCCACACCAATAGGCATAATGGGGAATTGTTATCCCTGTTTGAATAATAAATTTATTTATATAGCACCAACATATTCCGCAGCGTTGCACATGATCAAGCACTGCTCATTCCCTATGGAACGGCGGAGCGCTGTGCTCAACCTTTTCATGAAGGGAATGACTGGGGGCATCCAAATTGCCACTCTATAGAAACAAGGCTAAGGCTGCGTTCACACATTTGCGTATTTTGCTGCGCTTTTTTACGCGCGCTTTTTGCCGCGTTTTTCGGCCGCGTAAAAAAGCGCAGCAAAATACGCAGGGACTTTCACACACTGCGCTTTCTTTCCCCCAGAAAGCGCAGTGATGTCACAGAGGGGAGGAAGAATCCTGCTTCCTCCTCCCCTCTGTGACAGCTGTGGCCGCCCCATTAGACTTCACATTGTGTTAATACACACTGTGAAGTCTAATTAAACTAAAGCAAGTGTGTGAAAAATAAAAAACAATTAATACATCACCTTCCGACGCCTTTTCCCGGTTTGCGATCCCCGGTTGTAAGTCAGATCTCTTCTGCAAGACCTGTGATGACGTCAGAGGGGGGGCGTTACCGGGCGGTCCCATCGCTGATTGGCTGCTCGCGGTCACATGACCGTGAGTGCCCAGGAACGCCCCCCCTCTGACATCACCACAGGTCTTGCAGAAGAAATCTGACTTACAACCGGGGATCGCAAACCGGGAAAAGGCGTCCGAAGGTGAGTATTCATTGTTTTTTATTTTTCAGACACTTGCTTTAGTTTAATTAGACTTCACAGTGTGTATTAACACAATGTGAAGTCTAATGGGGCGGCCACAGCTGTCACAGAGGGGAGGAGGAAGCTGGATTCTTCCTCCCCTCTGGGAAAATACGCAGTAGTAGCTCCGTAAAGAATTGACATATCAATTGTTTACGGAGCTGCGTTTTCTCCCGGAAAACGCACTGCGTATTTTTACGCAATGTCTGCACTGCAAAGTGAATTTCCCATTCACTTTGCAGGCAGACAAAAAGCACATTGCGTATTTTGAAAAGCGCGCGTAAAAAAAACGCGGCAAAATACGCAATGTGTGAACGCAGCCTAAAAGTGCACCATCAGGGAAAAAAGCTCAATGTTCTAACCATCACAGTGGGACTAAACTGATCAATAAATTATCACCTGCAGATAGACAATAACTTGTTTTCACTGGACAAGCCCTTTAAATTTACTTATTCAAGAATATCTCATTATTGTTCTTATAGCACCATTTATTTCATGGCGCTTTACATGTGAAATGACGTATACATAATAGAGAAAGTGCTATATTCATAAATAATATAAGGCACAGACAGGTACACGGAAGAAAGGACCCTGCCCACAAGGGCTCACAGTCTACCAAGGATGGGTGAGGATACAGTAAATGATGAGAGGACCCTCACCATGAGAGCTAACAGTCTACAATGGATGGGTGAGGATATAGTTGATGAGGAGAGAGGACCTTGCCCGTGAGGGCTCACAGTCTACCAAGGATGGGTGAGGATACGGTAAATGAGGAGAGAGGACCCTCACCATGAGAGCTCACAGTCTACAAGGGATAGATAAAGATACGGTAGATGAGGAGAGAGGACCCTGCCTGCGAGGGCTCACAGTCTACAAGGGATGGTTGAGGATACGGTAGATGAGGAGAGAGGACCCTCACCATGAGAGCTCACAGTCTACAAGGGATGGGTAAAGATACGGTAGATGAGGAGAGAGGACCCTGCCTGCGAGGGCTCACAGTCTACAAGGGATGGTTGAGGATACGGTAGATGAGGAGAGAAGATCCTTCCCGTGAGGGCTCACAGTCTACAAGGGATGGGTGAGAATACAGTAGATGAGGAGAGAGGACCATGCCCATGAGGGCTCACAGTCTACAAGGGATGGGTGAGAATACAGTAGATGAGGAGAGAGGACCATGCCTGCCAGGGCTCGCAATCTACAAAGGATGCTGTATCTGGAAAGGAGAAAACGCAAATAGGGTATACCTGTGCTGTGTGGTCAGGAGGAGAACAAAAATAGAATATTGCTCACCTTTTCCAGGTTGTGAGAGGCACAACCACACCAAACAACATATGCAAATTTTAATCCTGCTGACAGTCTGCAGCAGCTCCCCCAATATATAAGGTGAAAAGCAGGAACCAGTGGAACGGGATATCCGAACCGCGCTACTGTCTGTAGAAACTATTTACTTCCAAAACTCAGAAAATTTGATGGTGATTTTTTATTTTCTAGGCGTTTCGGGGGTACAAGCCCCCTTATTGAGGAAAGAAAATGGTACATCTGTGATTTGTTTTCCTGAAGAAGGGGGTTTGTACCCCAAAACACCTAGAAAGTAAAAAATCACTATCAAATTTTCTGAGTTTTGAAAGTAAATATTTTCTACAGATTGTAGCGCGGTTCCACTGGTTCCTGCTTTTCAATCTACAAAGGATGGGTGAAAATACAGTAGATGAGGAGAGAGGACCCTGCCTGCGAGGGCACACAGTCTACAAAGGATGGGTGAGGATATGGTAGATAAGGAGAGAGGACCCTTCCTGCGAGGGCTCACAGTCTACAAGGGATGGGTGAGGATATGGTAGATGAGGAGAGAGGACCCTGCACATGAGGGCTCACAGTCTACATAGGATAGGTGAAGATACAGTAGATGAGGACAGAGGATCCTGCCCACAAAGGGCTTACAGTTTACAAGGGATAGGTGATGATACAGTGGATGAGAACAGAGGACCTTTCCTGCGAGGGCTTACAGTCTACAAGAGATGGGTGAGGATACGGTAGATGAGGAGAGAGGACCCTGCCCGCGAGGGCTCACAATCTACAAGGGATGGGTGAGGATACAGTAGGTGCGGAAAGAGGACCCTACCCGCGAGGGATCACAGTCTACAAAGGATGGATGAGGATAAAAGTATTAAATGTTTTCCATAAATCAACATATTCACGTACGGTTTTGCCCATCCTTTGTCTACATTAGATTGGGGTAGCACAATTTTTTTTGCGTTTATTTATTGACAATATTGCTTTAAAAAATAAATTAAATTATTATTTCACTCATTTGTTAAAATTTCTCTCTACTGGGCAATCCCAGATTTGACAAATTATTCACATATAATTCACGTATATTATTTCCCTGCTCAGATCATGTAGATATTATCCAGGTATCATCTGGACAAGATCCTACTACCATCCTAAGGTATTTTTCTCTTATAACAGTACGAGGTTTTAGCTTTCACTTTTTAATTACAAAAAATACTCATTCTTAAAATTCCACAGACTTTGAGAATTTCTCCTCCAAGAAGTAATGACTGGAGCTATGAAACCAGGGACTATGAAAACAGATACTTGGGCTTTATACATCACTGAATAGGGAGGTTTCTGTTGAGACTACACATGAACAATGTGTTACTGGCATATCGGAGCACAAGATTTCTACAATAATTACCGTAACTCAGAAAATTAGTATGTAAAACGGAAAAATAGGCAACATAGGATCAGAAAAGTGACAGCTTGTTCACATGGTGCGTTTTTGCTGCAGAAAAAAAAAATTACAGTACAGCAAAGTGATTGAGACTTCTGAGATCTGATGCCTACAGTTGAAACCAGAAGTTTACATACACTGTATAAAAAGACACATCTGCATCATTTTCTCGCTATCTGACATGAAATCAGAATAAACCTTTCCCGTTTGAGGTCAATTAGAATTACCATAATCTATTATATAATTGCCGTAGCGACATCCGTCGCACACGGCGCCGCTTCGAGGCTTTGTTCGTGGGCGCGCAGCGCCCACGCGACTCACTAGCAGTGCCTGCGAAGCTGCGCATGCGCAGTGCGGGTCTTGAAGCTAACAGCGGCGCGGGTGTACATACGTCACCCGGCGCCGGAAATGACGCGATTCGCGTCACCCAGCCCCACTACAGGCCGGCCGAGACAGCACAGAGCGGCGGGGAGGCACGCATTTTATTCTGATTAGAAGATCATGCCTATGGAGGCGTGATAACATGAAGTGGGAGAGCCTGCCAGGATGACTATGAATACCATAGTCACTCATTATCATCCCTAATGAGGTACTGTAATAACATTTATCTTCAATTTCACTTGGTGCATTTAGGAGCTAAAAGGAGTGTAGGGTAAGTGTTACTATGCTCTAGGGACAGCTTTTAATAGCTTTAGAGGTGTTTTGGGGGTGACAGGATCCCTTTAAAGCAACATCTTAAGACATCAGGGAACCTGACCTCTAAAAATGAGCCCACAGGCTCTTGTAACCTGTACCTGCACCATTGTAATCCATTTCTATCCATCCCTTTGTGTCTATAAAGCGCTATTGTAAAGTTTATGAAAGTTCTTTTTTTACCTGTGGATCTGCAGCTTCTCATTATTTGAGAAGCCGCAAAAGGCGGTCTTTTGTGCTTCTCCCCGCCGGCGGTAAAGCTGATATGACGAAAATCGCGTCATATCGCCATTACTGCCTCCTTGCAGGACAAGCACAGTCTCTGCTCTATAGCACGCCCATATGGGCATGCATAATTAACACGTCGGCGGCGGGGAGAAGCACAAAAGGCCACCTTTTGCGGCTTCTCAAATAATGAGAAGCTGCAGATTCACAGGTAAAAAAAAAGAACTTTTAAAAACATTACAATAGCGCTTTATGGACACAAAGGGAGGGATAGAAATGGATTACAATGGTGCAGGGACAGGTTACAAGAGCCTGGGGGCTCATTTTTAGAGGTCAGGTTCCCTTTAAAGCTTGGGCGGAAATGAGTCTTCTAAATGGCTTAAGGCTAAAAAGCCAATGTTTTGGAGTGAACATCACAAAGCCCTGATCTCAATCCTATTAAAAATGTATGGGCAAAGCTGAAAAGGCAGGGGCGAGCAAGGAGACCTACAAACATGGATCAGTTACACCAGTTCAATCAGGAGGAAATAGGCCCAAATTAATACCAACTATTGTGAGAAGCTTGTAGAAGGATATCCAAAACATTAGACCCAAGTCATACAGTTTAAGGTCCACATTTGCGGTTTTGAACGCAGCGTTCCGAACGCAGTCAAATGGAAGCACACTGCATTCCTATATTTAACATGGGAACACCATGGTACCTGCGTTTGGATGCGTTCAGTTGCGGTTGCGTTCGGATGCACATAATTTGTACACCCTCCGAACACAGCCTGTTGCATTTTTTGTGCGTTTGCGGGCGCTTGTTCTATAAGCAAGCGCCCACAAGCGCACAAACAATACATCGATATCAATGGATCAGCAGTGTCCTCCACATGACAGCGCAGGAGAATGTTGCGGATCTCATTGAAATCTCTCCCGGGAGGAGGAGATCTCCACTGCTGATCTCCGCCTCCCAGCCGCAGCCAAGACCACTGATTGGCTGGCCGGCACCATACCAATGTGAACGCATGTGGAGATTCTCCGCTACGTTCACATCAATATGGCAGCGTTTGCGTCTGCATGCCATACGCATGCAGACACAAACGCAAATGTGAAACCAGCCTAAGGGCAATGGTACCAAATACTAAGGAAATGTATGTAAACTTGTGACTTTGCAGAATGTAATAAACATGGCTTAAAATACTCTCTCATGACTCTGGCATTTGACAAATATTAATAATTATGGTAATCCTAATAGACCTAAAACAGGAAAGGTTTACTCTGATTTCATATCAGATAGTGAGAAAAACATGTAGATGTGTCTTTTTAGATAGTGTGTGTACACTTCTGGTTTCAACTGTATGTGCCTTATTTTTTTTCTTGTAGATTTTAACCTTGAAAGCGTTACTTCATATCTGCAGCATGTCAATTCATTGCACTTTTTACGTTGTTTTTCAATCCACTCACTTAACTAAAAACATATAAAAAGTGCATGCACAGATACATTTTTGGCTGCCTTCACACTTGCGTTTGTGTCTGCATGCGGAGGGCATGCAGACACAAACACAGTGCAACGCACTGGTGGTGCCCCGGCAGCCAATCAGCTGTCTCTGGGGGCGGCCGGGAAGAGGAGATCAGCAGCAGAGATCTCCTCCTCCCGTCACAGCTGATCTCCTGCAGGTGTCAGCAGGGAGAAACAGCTGATCTGACAACTGTTTAAATCTCCCGCGCTGACACCGAATAGGGTGATATCAGTGCAGGAGATATGAAACAGCTGATCGACTGCTTCAAATCTCCCGCGCCAACATCACCCTATTCGTGTCAGCGTGGGAGATTTAAACAGCTGTCAGATCAGCTGTTTCTCCCCGCTGACACCGGGGGGAGAGCAGCGGCAGCCACCGGGAGAGATTTTTATGAGATCTGCAGCGTTCTCCTGCGCTGTCATGCGGAGGACACTGCAGATCCATTGAGATCCATGCATTTTTTGTGCGCTTGCGGATAAAACAAGCGCCCGCAAACGCACAAAAAATGCTGCATGCTGGAGAGCGGTTATGCGCATCCGTACGCAAAGCGGGCAAACGCAGCCATACGCAGGCACATGCGTTCCCATGTTAAACATAGGAACGCATGTGCGCAAGCGTTTGGCTGCGTTTGGTGCGCTGCGCTCCAAACGCAAGTGTGAAGTCACCCTTATGCAGTCTTTTTCCTCCCAATGCTCAATGTTTTTTAGGAAGATCTCCTCCGGCAAATGCTAGATGTGTGCACCTCCAGCAAAGTAGGATCTACAGTATCTCCTGACATATACCGTAACTAGCAAATGATGCCACTGTCTATGCATTGGTGTATGTTACACATGAAATCAAATGTTAAAAAAGGTATAATATGCTACTGAAGGGTTCTTTTGCCAGATGCTGGTGTTTGGAATAGCAAAGCACTATTCACTATTCTATACAGTTTAAATAAACCGTATATCCAACTACTTTATATAAAGTCCTAAACAATATTGTGTAGGAGTGTGAATACAGTCCTAGTCTACTGAAGAGAATATTCTTGTAAGGAAATAAAAAAAATAACAAAAAAAGTAAAAACAAAAGAAATCATTTCCACTAAACCTGGATGAAGATAATTTACACAGCAGTCATTACATCTTTCACATGAACTTCCATTTTTTAATAATTTTACAGGCAGTGTTATCAGAAAATTACCTATTAGATATTATGTTGAGAGCATGTAAAAAAAAGAAATGTTTTTGAACTCATGCATCTAACGCCCCTTTCACATCTGCGGTAGGTGGAATTCGCAGCAGATCCGGCATCTGCCAGATCAGTCGCGTAACAGCCGACTTGTGGCACTGATCCGGCAAGCCCCATACATTCTCTATGGGGCTTGCGGTCGGGTGCGGAAAATGCAGTATTGCCGAACCCTGCACTTGCGGCTGCACAAAAGAAACGCTGCTAGCAGCGTTTTTATTTTATTTTTTTGGAATGCCGCAAGTGTCAGATTTGGCAATACCGCACTTGCCGCACCCGACCGCAAGCCCCATATAGAATGAATGGGGCTTGCCGGATCAGGGCCACAAGTCAGCCGTTACACAGCAGATGTGTGGCGACATCTGCCGGATCTGCCGCAAATTACACCTACCGCAGATGTGATCTGATGGTCTGATGGTTTTTCAGCAGTCTCATTATCAGCATAGACATGATTACAATGAAAGACAACAACTCTATATGCAGCAGATAAAAAAGGTGTTATCTCAGCTAAACTAACACATCCCAATGATTTTTGCCCTACCTATAGCTCAGGAGCCACATGTGGCTCGTGGGCCCTGATGTGTGGCTCATGGCTGTCTGCCAGCTTGGTACATAAGCACAAGGTCTAGCCAACAGCGATAAAGAGACGGTGACAGTTGCTCCACATAGTAGAGCAGATCTGGATGGGGGTAAGGTAGGAACCCCTGGATCTTGGTGTACTGCCTCAGTGTGACTTCTGAGGAATAGCTTTTTCTGTCATTATACTGGTAATGGGGGCTCAGGGGGTCACTACTGTGAGGATGATGGAGCTGGATGTGGCTCACAAACCTTCTTCAGAGCTCAATGTGGCTCTCAAGGGCAGAAAGGCTGGGGATCTCCGGTGAGCTCATTTTATATCTCAATACAGTTCAGTAGGGTCAGAGATAATCTATTGCTGCTAATGTCCATGTGCCAAACAGATTTGCAAGTCTAATATTATGTCTAGTGGCCAGTGAGAATATAGTCATATTTTTTGTATACTTATATATTGATATATAAAATACATATTTAACCTAAATAAGTCCTTTTCTGATGACACATTCCCTTTAACATTCTGGTGCTAATGTCAGCAGTATTTCCTATAAATATCATATATATGGAGCTGATTATTACAGATTTATAACCTGCCTGCAGCAATGAATATGTTTCCTATACAGGGAATGAAGTGGTCAATATGCAGACATACATACACGGATTGCTATACGTCTACTCGGTTCTTTCCAGATGAAATGTTACCAGTGACGGCTAATTGGAATGATGTGCTAATGTGTTACTGACTGGTCACATAGTCATTTCACATTGAGACGGGCACACAACCTCTGCATAGCTCTGTGGCAGCTCAATGGCACATGTCTAATAAAGACAGACATGGGAAGCCAGATCTGGGTGCTTGTTCACAGGTTGGCCTATTGAGAGACGCTTCGGACTCTTTCTATGTCCTTGTTTCAAATTTGCAGTTCTCGATGTAAGAAGAAAGTAAAGTCTTTCCTTGAATAGATGCATTGAGATGCATATTCCTTTCCCTCAAAGAGAAGATCTGTTCTGAAAGAGGCTTTCACAAGGCCGGCTAAGATCTGGACTGCAATCCAAGTCTGTGACAAATGAGACCAAGGCTATCTGTAGGCCGGACACATCCTCCGCGCATGTGCTGTCTGACAACTGGAGGCCTCATCCTCTGCTGAACTCTCGAGCTGACCCTACACATGGGATCATTGCCAGCCGGAAGAGGTTTTAGATAGCAATTAATTGGGCAGATTGACTGGCCAGCTTTATAAGTTCAGCAGACGATGAGACCTCTGCCAACAATCCAGTATCTATTGCCAAAGTACAGCTTGGAGACTGTTGAAGTTCAGTTTTTATGCTCGTTGCGGCTACATAGCTGCCATGTGAGACAAATCTTACATCCACTAGTCATTTCCAGTATAGCCTGAAACAATGCCAGGCTTCTCCATATGATGGGCAATTTCACAGACTGCTCAGGCACAGTCTGCAGTGAAGACGTGAGCTGTCTGTTATGCCACCTGCACCGAACAGACACACTATGGCAGGAGGGCACAATGAATGGCAGACAAAGTGTTCTCATGGTTTATTATCTCAATTCAACAAGCAAAGAAAATAATATATTTCCAATCAACATATTTAAAAATGGAGCTATGTATATGGAACCAGAGTGTAAGCCAAAAATCTGACCCCCAACTATTCAATTTCCCAGAATCTGACTCTATCCAACTGCACCAAAATGGATACCAACTCCGACTCCACAACTATGGCTGTGAAGTCAGTAAGCCACAAATCTGACTCTGACTCCTCAGTTTCCCTGGATCCGACTCCACCCAAAATGGGCACCAACTCTGCGACTCCAACTCCACAGACCTGTTTGGAACGATGCATCTTTGATGAGAATTGCCCACGCTTATTCTTTACCATACAGCCAGAAGGGAAGTGTCGCCTGATGTGATGCCACATCCTCCTTATGTCACTGCAGTGTCTAATCATGTAGCTCATTGGAGCTCTGCCCGATGTGGTTCCTTGATCCCTGGACATACATGTATACACTGCATCCATGGCCCCCTGCACATTGGAGACTTGGGGGCCAGAAGCAAAATTTGTAATAAGTCCCTTATAAGGAAACTTAGATTATTTTATCACAAAATGTCCCTTAAAAAAAAAAAAAAAAAAAAAGTTACTTTTTGTTTTATTTGTTACGAAAAGAATAGATTGTTTCTGCACCAAAACACTCAACATTCCACTCTAATTATCGTGCACATCTGATGAATCGTGAGGATTCGGCACTTAGAAACACAATAGAATTTTTTTACATTCATTTTTAAGGCTCTCCATTGCAGCCTACGGGGAAACCGGCACCGAGGAACTTGCAGTTTAACAGTGTCTTAAATGCATAAGAGGCCATAAGTGTTCATGAAATCACATCCACTGTGCTTGAATGTTGAATGCTCAAGATTGTCGGCAGAAAAATGCAGCGGAAAGAACATTGACCAAGAAAACTGAAATGACATAAAAATACATTATAACATCCCATTACTAAATTCATGAAATCCTCATAGGAACAAATAACAAATAAAGGTGCAAATACAACTTCAGACAAGAATGAAACACGCCATACCCGAGTCGTGAGGACACCCGTGGCCGATCTGGACATTATTGTCTGTACTCACGGAAATCTGAATTTAGGCTTAGGGTATGTGCTTTACTTAATTTTTTTTTTTTTTGCTTGCGTTTTTAAAGCATTTTTTTAGCAGTTATTAAAATGTGTGAAAAAACCTGCAAATTGGCCAGGATAATTGACATGCCGCCGATCTGAAATTGCTTCAAATCTGCCAGGAAGAAATAAGTACTGTGCAAGAGATTTCAGAAATATCAATTACTTTCATAGACTGTGAGCCCTCGTGGACAGGGTCCCTGCCCCTCCTGTACCTGTACGTCCTGATCGCCTAGATTTAGTGTACTTGTCCTTGTCTCCCTCATCCTCATGTAAAGCGTCATGGAACCTAATGGCGCTATATAAGTAAATAATAATAATAATAACTTTGCTTAGATTAAAAAAATTCTGTTTTTTATGCTGCAAAAAAATCCAAAGCTATGGGAATATTGTAAATTTTAACCCTTGTCTGGATCATGGGGTCAATGTGACCTCATGCAGATGGCATATGCAGTTGTTTTTTTTTTTATGGCACCAGACATGGGTTACATATTTCTATGTTTTTTAATACAATATTAAAATTACACTGTATTCAGGGAACACATAAAAGCCTGAAAAATAAGTATTTTGTCTAAGATGGTGGCACAGAATGTCTGTAGTGATGAAATCTATCCTGCAGGTGAATGAAGCAGCGCCGTGGCCTCCTGCACTTTGCTCGGCCCCCGCTGCAGCCCCTCGGACAACAAGTCCTTGAAGATCTGCTGAGTTTACATTTCACTCCAGCCTTTCACTTGGCTTCACATGAAAGAAGTAGAATAGTGAAAAAACAACTCTCAGCAGTCTACCCACAGCCGGCAGATGCCATTTTTTCCAGCCAGCAGCATGGAAAAATCTTAAACCTAAACTGAGTGTAACAGAAGCGTAATCACATCAGTATTTTACCAGTTCTGAGAAATTACAAGTTATTCTAGAAAAAAAAGTGTTAAAATTCTTCTTTCTTCATTCCACGATTAAAATGCAAATGGTCTGATAAATTGGGACTCAGGTGACCTGAATAGAAGATAGAACTTACAACCTGTGTAATGAACTTACTACATGAAGAGGACTAAAGGAGTTCTCAGGAGGAGGAAAAAAAGAAATAAAAAATGGCATTATAAATAAATTCATAAATATCTGTAATTAACAAAGCACAGCTATTTTGTCAGGAGATGTAATGTAATGGCTATTGAATTAATAAGTACGCTGTCTTTACACTGACAAGAGCCTGTTCTTGACTATTAACAGTATGGGAGCATGTGAGCATGTGTAGTATCTGCTGTGACCTGGACTTGGCTCGATAGTATGTGGTATTGGTTACCTCTAAGCCACAGAAGCCAGTCACCATTCAAAAAAATAGTATGGTGAAGCCACCTCTTCTTACCTCAAAACTCTTGCCTTCTACAGTATTAGATCAAATTTACAAGATGGACAGTAATGTGAGCAGCCTCAGATTTACAAGATGGACAGTAATGTGAGCAGCCTCTTCTTACTTCAGCACCACTGATATCCTTAATATTAGGCTATATTGTTTGTGCTGCATTTGTAAGATGCAAAAAAAGCAGCTGTGTAAAAAACAAAAAACGTATTGCGTTGTTGCACATTACAAACGGAGCACAAATAAGGGGACACACAGACAGGCACGCAAACAGAGACAGGCACACAACTTTCTCATCCTCCCCTGCGAGCCTACGGTGAGCTCCAGTGATTTCTTCCTTCCGTGCATGAGCAGGACCTATGGTAGTCAGGTACGGTACTTCCAGGGCCTTGTATCATGTCACCGCCTGAGTCACATGGGGCACAGGTCCTGGAAATCACCTCACGCAGCTCCTTCTGGTGCACGGATGGAAGAAATTCCCAGACCTCACTGTGGGATCGCCAAGGGAGGTGATTATTGGAGAATTTTTGCTTTGGAAATCGCAGTAAAAAAGCATCACAAATGGACTGCGTGAATACCAATCCATTAGTGATGCTTTTTTTCAGGCATTAGAATTGAGTCCATGTGGAAAATGCAGCCCAAAAATGTTCATGTTAATTGACATGCTAGTTTTCGAGTATATCCCATTTTAGAAGCAAAAACGGACATCTCACAAATGCACATGTGGGAACAGCATTTTTAAAATCACATTAACTTAAATGTACGGTAAATGCTGTGGGTGGTCGGTTTTGCTGCTGAAACAGATCACCAAAAATGCACAAACGTCCAGTGGGCATTTAGCCTTAGACCAGAAAAAACTGATGGACAGCAGAGTGAACCCCTGGTATCTCAAGACCAGTATTGGATCAGAAAGACCGGATAGACATATTCAACAGTGTGAGAAGCTTCTTCTTACATCTGCACCTCTGGTATCTCAAGTATTAGATCAGAAAGACATGACAGACAACAGTGTGAGCAGGCTCTTTTTACTTCAGCACCCTTGGTATCTAAAGTATTAGATCAGAAAGACAACAATAGACATATACACAGTGTGAGAAGCTTCTTCTTACATCTGCACTCTGGTATCTCAAGTATTAGATCAGAAAGACATGACAGACAACAGTGTGAGCAGGCTCTTTTTACTTCAGCACCTGGTATCTAAAGTATTAGATCAGAAAGACAACAATAGACATATACAACAGTGTGAGAAGCTTCTTCTTACATCTGCACCTCTGGTATCTCAAGTATTAGATCAGAAAGACATGACAGACAACAGTGTGAGCAGGCTCTTTTTACTTCAGCACCCCTAGAAATCAAGTATTAGATCAGAAAGATAGGGTGGACAGCAATGTGAGCAGCCGCTTCTTACCTCAACACCCCTGATATCTCCAGGGTAAGGTCATGGGATCCATTGAAGCACATTTTTGTACACATGAAGGGAGTCCCAATTCCTATTATATATTCTTTGCACCTGTACTATTAACATCATTAGTAAAATTACACTAGTCATTTTTATTATTTAAATGTTATATAATGATTACCTCAGTAGTGATTTGTTAATTTTAAGATTTTATTTGTAATTATGTTTCTTTTATATATTTTTCCTGTTCATAAAGAAACTGATAGCTTGCACTTTTTGCTTTTGAGCCATGCAGATACTGTGTATACAGGGTGGGCCGTTTATAGGGTGGGCCATTTATATGGATGCACCTAAATAAAATGAGAACGGTTGGTGATATCAACTTCCTGTTTGTGGCACATTGGTATATGGGAGGGGGAATAATGTGCCACAAACAGGAAGTTGATATCACCAACCGTTCCCATTTTATTTAGGTGTATCTATATAAATGGCCCCCCCTCATATATCAAGGACTGCTCCTGGTGTATACTGTGACCACCTCATAGGCCCCTATTCAGTCACTGGAGTATTTTTCGTCAGGCTAAGTATTTTTTTGGATTCCATACGGCCGGTATATGTCTGCATATTACTTATGTAACTTTGCAGAAGCGTCCAGTTGACCGATCTGTAGAACGACATATACATTAACTTTTTCCAATCGATTCCTATGGCTGACGGATGCCACTTCATCCATCCACACTGTGGCCACTGATTGGACATCTCATGGTTGTATAAGGCCAAGAGTAACCAAAAATGTCTTGTGGGCCTAAAGTCATGTGGCTGTATGATTCTGCATACTTACAGCTCAGCATTATATAATGGAAATACAACTGTACCATGATAGATCAATTGACCAAACTTCTTCTCGGTCTCCCAAGCAATTTTCTTAGTCATTAGATGCACTGCCCAGCGACCAATATCATCCTGGCCATGTAAAGTTACTGCACCAGTTATGGCATAGTGTTACCCAATAGCACCGCTATCTTTCAGCAGAGGCAAGGTACATTCTTCTACTTATAGAGTTACATTCAGACGTTCAATTTACACCTGCAGCCACAGTAACGGCATCACAACCTTTTCCTTTGAAACTTAATCCTTTACGTGGAAATAAAGGGAAGGCTGCACAGAGAGAGGAGCGGAGACGGAGGGCAGCGAGGCAACACAAAGATGCTTTCAAGACCAAAAACACAACAGTAATTACATATTCACTTTGATCGGCAGCAAATGAAACAGTAATAACCTCAATGTGCACCAGAAATGGCATCTATTCCCTCCACAGTCACAAGAGCCGACTGTTCTGAGCCGAAACGTACCGGAGAATCACTCTCAGAGATTGTCTATTCAGGTAGGAATAACGTCTACATCTGATCCTCGGTGTTTGATGTGGGAAATTCTCTGACGTCCTGGTCTATCAAACCACTCTCACTATCCCGGAGTATCTATTAATCATTATATGCTGATATATTAAGCAGAACCTGACATAACGGACAAAGATATTTACAACATTTTTATCTTCTTTGTGAGACTCAAAGAAACATGGTATATAATACAAATGGAAATACAACCAAGGCAGATATATTAATATTGCCAAATCTATAATTACTATTGAAGATGATGCAGAAGATTAAATAAGTCGTATGGATTTTTAACTGTATGAAAATTTAAATGGAAGTGCTGTCCGTTTTTTTTCCCTCTATTTGATGTGTGGAGTGGTTGACTCCACATCTAGAATTTGCACTCCGGCCCCCTTCTGAGCCACGGTGGATACCTGAAGTGGTATGTTACTGCTATTGCCCACTGTGACGGAGACCCCTAGGGTACAAGAGAGGTTCTAAAATGTAGACAGGGACCCTTCAGGTTAAAGTCACCTTGCCGTGGTTGAAGGGTAAGTATACATTGGCCAATGCATGTACTAAGAACCTTAAAAAAAAAAGAAAAAAAAAATATTCCATCAGAGTTTTTAAATAAAAAAAAAACTTTCAGTTTTAATTTTTTCTCTAAGAACATCTATAAGAACATCTATAAGAACATCAAGTAACATCGTTGTTCGCATGTAATTGGCTCTACCAGTGTGCTGCTAAATTTTATGTACGGTAATATAAGTATGAAATATAGAGATTCTTTTGTTAAAATATAGCTTACACTAGTACCGTTTAAAAATAGGAATATACCCACATTAGTCACTGAGTACCTATGCAGACCGCCTGTTATTACAACACAGGACATGTTGTATCTTTCAGACTATAAGATGCACTTTTTCCCAAAACATTTTTGGGAGGAAAGAGAGGGGTCAATCTTATAGTCCAGATGTACCTGGCTGTGTCTGTGGGGGGCGATTGGGGTGTCACTCAGCTCAATGTTAAGTAATGAGGAAGCTCAGGTCAGCAAGTTTATCCTCAGCCCTAATCGGACTAAGAAAAAAATGCAGCTGAGATTGTCAGCGAGTGCAGTGCAATATATGCTGAGACTGAAGATGGAGAAGATGGAGAGTTTGATGTCTTCTTCTTCTCCTGTGATCAGCTCGCAGGATCGAATCAGAGTAGATGACACTCAGTTCACACTCTCAGCAGAGCCTGAGCCGGGTGTCATTATTACATCCATTTCTTACATTGACTCTGGCCTCAGCATTTAGAGAACTGGTAGATCTGCAGAAGGTAAAACAGTGAGCTTATGAAATCTGTAATAAGCAGCCCAGTAAGTGACACATTGCTGAAATCAGGGCTTCTGACCGTATATCATGCTTCACTCAGATGGTGTAAAATAACCTGGTGACAGAGTCCCTTTAAAGTGACCTAAACCCAACCTTAAATGTGATGATACATTTCTAATGTATAGTTGCCATATCTAATGTCCTCTGTTTCTCCTCCACAATGGCCACTGCAAATATACAAGGGAAGGACTTACTTTCCATTGACTCTCTCTTAGGAATATACAGTCACAGTCAAGGTAAAGGATAGCTTTAAGAACAATTCAAAGTTAAAGCAGAAATGGTAGGCTCAGACTGGCAGTGTAAGAATGGTGGAGAACTGGTATTTAAAACAAATTAACTACACCATGGGTGATGATCTGCTGTTTGGGGAGTGCCCCACCACTTGGCCCCTTTCTGATCAGCAGATCGGGGAATTTTTCTCACCAATGGAGAACTTATATCCTCGTTACAAAATGGCGCCACAGGTTGAATGCCCGACTGCCGCTCCATTGATTCTTTATGAGGCTGTGTAAAAAGACAACGTGGCAGCCCCATAGAGAGTCAATAGAGCAGTGGTTGAGCTTGTCCACTACCACTCCATAAACGTGATCTATTCTGCCACCCAGTGAGGGTCCCAGAGATCAGACCCCATCTGATCAATGGGCGAAGATGATAACTTGTTTTACCAGAAAACCACTTCAGGTCCAGTATATGTAATTATACAGGACGACTAACAGAGTAAAGGCAATGCACAGAGAGACAGCCATGGTAAAAGAGACAGGTCATGAGACGTGACAGATCCTACATAAAACTATTCCATAGTAATTGGCCAACATCCCATATTCTACCACTGTAGGATTTATACACCAGGATCTCAGGGGGGTTTGTGAGAACCTCAGATTTTTGTGTTTTTCTCTATATTTATTATCTTTATTTGGAAGGTTTGATTAAAGGTTCTCTATTATTTTTTTAACCACTGATTTCTTTATTGAAAGCCATGAATGATTTGCTATCTAGTTCCATTTTAAATGGCCTTCTCGCTTATTGAAGTGTCAGTGGAGCAAAACAAAAGCAATTTCTATGCAAATGTGTTCCCGGGGCTGTAGCCTCTATAACCGTGTCCCTCGTTACATCAGCTGAAGAGGGGACGTAGGGGATCATTTGCTTTTCCGGGAAGTTCTGCACCTGGCGAATCATTACATACTGAATACCATTTCCAATCACTCCACATAATATATGGCTGCGACTGGAGAGATTTATCATATAGCACAAGTGGTTAAAAAGAGCAACTCTGCACACAATAAATAATGCAATAAGATCCTAACATTAGAGATACAGATAATCTGCATTTCCATTTTGGGGGCTTATTACCCAGATCATTAGACTCCAGAGTCTACGTGCAGGATGGGAAGAACATTGCATCATTTCCCTTAATAAGTTCAGCACAGCTATAACACAAAAGAAATAGGAGGCCCATTAAATGCATTTCTACACATTATTTCTAATATAAGGATTATAAATATTACCATAGCAAATATGTCACATAAAATCAGGCATCTATGACAACACTGTGTCAGTGCTCATAAAGGCCTGCGAAGTGCTCGGACTGTTTATACCAGTAATGACTAATGCATCCATTGACGAGCATCTGGAGAATACAGCTGTGTGAGGCCCACAGCTCATATTTTACATGTACTGTAATGTAAACTGCTCCATACAATAAAGCCATGTAATAAAGTTCAGATAATAGTACATAAATAGAACAATGTAGGTATACGGACAGTCAGAGGAGAAAAGCCAGGTGAGGCCATGGTGGAGCAGGATCCTAGCACCGTACTATCATCGATAATGTATTTGTAAACTATATAGGTAATATCCACCAAGTTGTGTAAGAAATGTGGCTATATCTGAAGGGCTGGATGCCCCCCGAGGCTATGACCCTACTACAGCTAGGCACTGGCCATGAGACACTTCGGGCTCATTCAGTCAACCCTTTTTTTGACTGTACAAGAACAATGGTTCTAAATTCATCAGTGATTTTGATTGGCGTTTTATCAGATTTTCATCAGAGTCATCTGAGATTGGTCCAGGATTCCTTAGGACGTCTTCTTTATTGGTGCGCAGGGACTTACATGATGAGGGATAGCAGGTGGCAGTACGGGGGATTAAGGCAATCCCGTCATTGATTGTACCCATGGAAGCGGCACTCAACGTGTGAAACGGCCGTCGGTGCTTAATCCCCTGTCCTCCCACCCGCTACCCCTCACTCACCATGTAAGTCCCTGCGCACCACTAAAGAAGACGTACTAAGGAATCCTGTGTGCAGCTCCATCTTTTCTCCTAAACTGGAAGTGACGTATCGCTGTTTCTAGGAAGTGTGCACCAGGTAAACTAGGCGTGCTGAGTGCGAGACTCTTGAGAAAGATCCCGGGACACCTCGGAGCTGAACGGTAGCTGATCAACCTCCCTGAGAAGAAAAGATTTTTGCACTGTGGATGTGGTGCTGGCCGAACCTGAAACCGTGAGTTTTGAGATTGGTCCAGGTTTCATCTGATTTTGTTAGATGAGAAAAAATGTTTTTCTAGCTTCTACATTCTCTTTTCTGAAAGTCCATAAACAATGAACAGTGCTCAAATGGCATTAGGGGGATGTTTGCATAGATCCATTGACTTGAACTGCCAATTTTGATCAGACACTCAGATCAATATCAAACATGTCTGGGTGATTTTGAGTGGACCACAAAAAAAATAACCTGACATATGAACAGATACATAGACTATACTAGGTACGAATGCTATCCATGAGAAACACATGGATGTAGAAAAACACACTTCTGAATTAGCCTACAGGAAAGCTAGATATATATGTTGAATAAACTTAACAATATTGATTTAATGGATTTTTAAGAATCAACAATTACCACATATCCTGTATCAGATCGCAGTGACCCCCACTGATTAAGAGAATGGGGGACTAGTGTAGTCCTGTTTGAAGGGCGCTTTGGTTGTGCATGAGTGATTCATAGTAAATCTATAGGGATGATGGACTGTTGTAGCCTGCTTCCTCCCCCTCAAAGGGAATGTGTCACCACATTTGACCTATATTAACTAGTACAGGTTATAGAATGCTGCAAAAGTCCTCCCTGTCTGCCTCATAGCAGATGCCTTGTTGAGGAGAAATCTTCTTGTATCATTTTATATAAATGAGCAGTTCCAGGCTATGGGGTGGAAGCTGCCTGAAAAATAACTCCACCTCCATAGATTACTTTAAATAAAAGAGGATGTTACCAGTGTGATGTGTGATGGCCGCTCTCTGCCCTCCAAATCTCACTATAGAGTTCTGTGAGATTATTACTGACATTGCTGCAGTTTTCATCTTGCAGACAGAGTTGCAATACAGCAGAGCTGCAAAAAATGCGTCTGCAGGAAGACAACTTTCGGTTCTCCTTTTCCATGTTAGTTACTTGTCTCACACTGATAATGCCCCCTTGTGTTTAATATAAGCTCTGGAGGTGGCGTTATCTTCCAGGCAGCATCCGCCCCATAGCCTGGAAGAGGTAATTTATATAAAGTGATCAAAGATTATTTATTTACAACAAGGCATCTGAAATGAGGCAGGCAGGTATGATTATTTTCAGCAGTCTATAACCTGTATGCCTATATGCGCAGTGCGGGACTTGAAGCTAACAGCGGCGCGGGTGTAAATACGTCACCCGGCGCGGAAATGACGCGAATCGCGTCATACAGCCCCCACACAGCAGCGCCAGGCCGAGGGGAGACCGGGGATGCGCGCAGGGAGGCGCGCATTTGAATGTATCATGAAGATCACGCCTATTGAGGCGTGATAGTATGAAGAGGGGAAGCCTGGCTGAGTGACTATGAATACCATAGTCACTTATTAACATCAGTAATGAGGTACTTTTATAACGTTTATATTCAGTTTCACTTGCTGCATTTAGGAGCTAAAAGGAGTGTAGGGTAAGTGTTAGTATGCTCTAGGGACAGCTTTTAATAGCTTAGGAGGTGATTTGGGGGTGACAGGATCCCTTTAAGGTGCAAAATGGGATTGCCACGTATGTGACACTATTACTTACATAGTCGCACAGCACCGTAAAAAAAAAATCCTGATTCGTGTTTTTCGTTTGTCCCACTTTCCCCAAAAGAATTGTAAGAAATTTTCATTGGAGCAAGCACATTGAGATCATGTTTCTAGTCTGCTTGTTCCTATTTTTACATGGACAACTACCATTACTTTATTGTTAAAAAAAGGATGCCGAGATTCATTGGACCATGGTAAGCCATAGCAATGTCAAGGTAAAAGTCAGAGGGAGATGAAGGATGAAGGCCGCCTCAGGAGAAAGAAGAAAATAGGGATTGACTTATACATGAGCAATGTGTTCTCTCTTATAGCAAAAAGGGAAAAAAAATCACATCCTATGGTTAATGTGTTTATTACCACAGCAGGCTGGAACCAATTTGCAGTTTACTCATTGCAAACACACAGATTTCTGGCATGTAGGATTTGCTCGCTGCCAAACATACCATATGACTGACAGGTACGCCGCAGCAGTTTCTTAAATATGCTCAAACTAGAACTATAAGCACAACGTAGTAAAACTAAATAAACCCCAACCCCATTTTAAGAATGTAAATAACAAAAATTGTGAACGTGTTGAGTTTGGGTTAGAAGACCCCTGGCCAGTCTGGACCTCGTCATGAGTACTTGGACTGGGAATGTTAGAAAAAATAAAACCTAATTCATAGAGTGAAAAAAATGTGGGGTTTGGAGTGCCCCGATGCCTGGTTCCTCAAGTCAAGCAATTTGACACCAGGTCTTATAGAAGAGGTGAGAGGGGGTAAAGCACTTCTGGAGTCAAACACTGGTGCACCTTGTACGCCTGGCCACAAATCTTACTCAGGGACTCGAATATGATTTCTGGCATAGAGTACACCACACAAGAGATCCATGCAAATTAGGCGAGCTGTGGCTTCAGGCCCCCACTATACCCAGGTCCTGCTTCAAGTCTGCTCAATTTGGTGGAGCGGGAGGAAAATGTTATGAAAATGCCAATAGTCACTTATTTTTAGCATAACTCTAATGGTACCTTCACACGCCGCAATCTTGCCTGGGAATCCTAAAGGCGATATGTCAACCCGGAGCAATCGCCGTGAAATTGCCTCACAGTTGCGGCGTGTGATTGGGGAATTTCGCGGCGATAAATCACCTCTCGCCTGTCGCCTGATTCCTGAGCACTGCTCTGAATTCAGACTCAATCATGAAGGCGATATTACCGTGTTGTGGCGTGTGATAGGGCGATAGTGATGGAATCAGCGTCGCCTATGTTTCCCGTAGGTGTGCCACAGCGTGCTGTAGTCCGCGCCCCGTCTGCAATGATTGGTGGTGGCTACTGTGTTCCCATTGGCTGTCAGTTCACAGGGTGCCATTATTGAAGAGCTGTCTGTTCAGCAACACACACATCTTCAATGGCGTCACATATTAGCCAGCCTTCCAGAGCAGGCTGACCAATCGTAACGCTGTTGCGTTGTCCAATGAGCGTGTATGGGACGCTGTGTAAGCCACTGTGGCATGCCTATCTCCTCGCAGCGCTGACTATGTATGCCCACATTGCCTTTGGCATTGCAGCGTGTGAAGCGGCGAGGGAATTCGACCGGATTGGTTCTGCTGTGGGTGAGGCGATTTCCGGGGCGACACATCGCCTTTATTTCAGGGCGAGATTGCGGCGTGTAATACCGCCATCGGCGATCTGAGGTGAGCATGAAAAACGTGGACGCGCACGTTAGATCGCTTCATATCGCCAGCCGATATTGCGGCGTGTGAAGGTGCCATTAGTTGCACGAAGATTTTGATGTTGTAATAGATACACATCACTCCTCTAACTGGCTGGTGCTCAATAGGGTCCCATCCCGTATAATAACATTATACAAGAACTTGGCACTTATAGAAAGTGCAAATTAAAGGGGAACCTGTCATCTATTTTAGACCCTCAAGCTATCACTATCTGTCCCTGCAGCTTCCTAGTACATCCCTAAGCATCCACAAGTAATGGGTATCCCTTCTGGCTTGAGAATGAGCACTGCGCATGCTCTGGAACTGGCAAGTACTCCCAATAAACCCCACAATGTGCAGGACCGGAAATAAATACGCCGGCCCGGGCTTCATACCTAGAGGCAGCCCATAGATTTTAGTATTAACATAGAAGGGGCAGTGCTTGTACATTAGGTTATTACGCCCAACGGGGTGTGATAACCACAAATGGAAGGCCGCATGGACACTAAAAGAATGCCCAGACTGTCTAGATCAGGGGTGGGGAACCTTTTTCTGCTGAGGGCCATTTGGACATTTCTACCATCCTTCGGGCGCCGTGCAAAATTAGAAACTTGAAAATTAACCTGCTACATTTGGTTAAACTATCAACTCACCCTACTGTGGTGGCTGGAGCTGTTTCTCTTTGCCTTAACTGATGCTAGATGATATTGATCATGTTGCTTTACAACTATTTTTCCAGGTTTGCTAAGGCTATAGACATCACAAGAGAGATTGGGGCATATACGTCACTGGGGAGGCTGGGACTGGGGCATAGAGATAACTGGGGGACTGGATTTAAAGGGCAGGCAGTTGGCAAAACGTGTCTGCCACCCAAGTACTGTTGTCCCCAGGAATCTGCCCGAGGGCCGCAGAAAAAGTCATCAAGGACCAGCTGGGGCCTGAAGTTCCCCGCCCCTGGTCTAGATGGTGCCTCATTAACATCAGAAAATGTAAGTTATAAAATGCTTTTTTTCAACTGTTGAACTATACTTTTAGCTCAGACAGGGATGCTTAGGGATGTACAACGAAGCTGCAGGGACAGGTAATATATTGCTTGGGGGGGTTTAATGGTGATGACAGGTTCCATTTAATGTAATAGTGTTGTGGGAATGCTGGTCTCTGAATGCCAGGTATTTGGGCAAGACGCAGTAACAGTGCGTTCTGCTCAGTTGCCGTTCCTTACTACTAATCTGATCTGGCAACACAGATTGCACTGTTATTGTGCACCTTGCACAATTGCAGCAAGCAGAGACAGTACAGAGACCAGACCAGCCCCTGACATGAGCGTCACTGATTATGTTTCGTTTCCGGGACAGTGCAGAGGCTGTGGCAGTAGATGCAGCCTTTGCTCCCTGATGATGCTTCATTTAAGTATCTCAGCATGCACTGGAATTCTTAAAGAGGACCTGTCACCCCCTCCCCCCCATGGACATGAAGCTATTCAGGCAAGGGGTCCCCCATGTCTGATGGCGGCTTGTACCCCAAGATAATAGTTTAGTAAAACTTACAATCTGCAGCCAAGTAGGCTGTCCCTGGTGCGGCAGCCTGTGTTTCTGTGCCGCCTCCCTGCTGCCAATCACGTCCTCCTCGCTCTGTCTCTACTCCCTGTGCTGGTGACGCAGGCAGAGCGAGGTAATGCTTATCCCAGCCCCCGGCCGGCTGTCCCGCCTCCTGCTGTGATGTCAGAACATTTCCCCATCCAGCTCCATAGCATAACATGCAGCTGGGCAGGGAAATGATTTGATGTCACAGCAGAAGGTGGGACAGGCAGCCGGAGGCTGAGATAACATTACCTACTGCGTCACCAACACAGGCAGACCGAGGAGGATGTGATTGGCAGCAGAGAGGCGGCACAGATACACAGGCTGCTGCACCAGGGACAGCCTACTTGGCTCCAGCTTGTAAGTTTTATTAAACTATTACCTTGGGGTACCAGCCGCCATCAGACATGGGGGACCCTTTGCCTGAATGCAGCAGACATGCTGCATTCAGTGTTGCCCTTAGCTCAACATGTATGGTTGGTCCTCTTTAAACAAATCATCATCAGAAAGAAACTTTTGAAAAAATATAGTAACAGAGGGAACCATATGGAATTTTTAATGTAAGCATATTAGAAATGAGTTTAAATTACAGCACTAAATAGATTGGGATTTAGAATAAAATTTATTTGGCCTTCGGACCACACCTTTAAGCCTTCACTTTAAATGAAAATACTACCTTCTCTTGGTTAACTACATTTTCAATGTACCTCAGTCAAACCACAGCCTCACACTGGCTTTTTCTAAGACTACATCTTACATTCTGGCTTGATATTATTGATTTAGAAAAAAAATATATCAAAGAAGAAAAAGCTAACCACAGGAGTAACAATTAGAAAGAAGGGAATTTATTTGTAGATTTTTGTTGGCTGTTACTGCTAAACACTATTTGGTGAATTCAGTTTATTATGCCCAATAAGAACCACCCCAATGTGACTGCATTGTTTTATGGCCAATGTCTAAGGCTGGTTTCACATTTGCGTTTGTGTCTGCATGTGGAGGGCATGCAGACGCAAACGCAGGGCAAACACTGCCATACTGATGTGAACGCAGCGGAGAACCTCCGCATGCGTTCACATCGGTATGGTGCCCGGCCAGCCAATCAGCGATCTCGGCGGTGGCCGGGAGGCGGAGATCAGCAGCAGAGATCTCCTCCTCCCAGCTGCCGCTGATGTCCCCATGCTGTCGGCGCGGGAGATTTGAAGAAACAGCTGATCTGACAGCTGTTTAAATTTTCCGCGCTGACACTGAAGAGGTGATGTCGGCGCGGGACATTTATACAGTTGTCAGATCAGCTGTTTCTTCAAAACTCCCGCGCCGACACCGCCAGGAGATTAGCGGCGGCCATGCCCGGGAGATCAGAGACTGCTCCAGCTGATCTCCCGGTGGCCGCCGCTGATCTGGCGACCACCGGGAGTGATTTCAATGAGATCCGCAGCGTTCTCCTGCGCTGTCATGTGGAGGACAATGCGGATTCATTGAGATCCATGCATTTTTTTGTGCGCTTGCTGATAAAACAAGCGCCCGTGAACGCACAGAAAATGCAACAGGCTGCGTTCGGAGGGCGCACAAATTATGCGCATCCGAATGCAGCCAAACGCAGGTACCATGCATTCCCATGTTAAACATAGGAACGCAGTGCGCATGTGTTTGGCTGTGTTCGGTTATGCTGCATTCCAAACGCAAATGTGAAACTAGCCTAAGAGAGCTTAAAACAAGTTCACCTAAGCCATAAAATTGGCAGGAGATTTGTGATATAGTAACAATCACATGAAGGACCTGGCTGTGACCAGTAAATCTGGGGAGCCCCACTCATCACATTACTAGGAGGAGGCAGTGTGGCAATATGTCACACAGGACTTATGTTTCCCCTGTACCTTCTTCACTAATGAACTCATACTGCTGCGTGAAAGCTGTTTGTGATGAGTCAGGTCTAAAGTATGTGAAACCTAAAATTCAATAAAACTGCTGAGTTAATGAGGGGTAAGTAAAGTGGGAGAGAGAACTGTACACTAACACGGGAATGGTAATTGGTGCAGGCAATAAAAAAAAAGGCAAAAAGTTAAAAAGCATCAACTGCAACAAAAAAAATGTGCTGTTTACCTTACCTGTCCGCAGCTGCAAGCTCCTACAGATGTAGCTAAAACTGGGGTTACACGTAGCAATGTTCCAGCGACCCGACCAACAATCGGGTTCGCTGGAACATCGCTATGTGATCGCTGGTGAGATGCCAGACAGGCAGATCTCACCAGCAATCACCCAGTGATGCGCCAACACCCGACGGTCACTGGGATCGGTCAGGGTGTCGGGCAAACACTGGGTGTCGCTGGTCATTGCTCCTATCACACACGCTGATGCAAGCGTGACAGCGGCAGACCAACGATTGAAAAATGGTCCTGGCCATACTGCAATGATCAGTGAGCTGATCACTGATCGTTGCGGCATGTCAGACGTTGCAGCAACATCGGTAGCGATGTCGCTGCGTGTAACCCGGCCTTAAAAGTTACCCAACCGTGATACATCATCACTATGATCTACATACCCAACTTACCATCTGCTCCAGAGAGTAGGAAGCGGCAATAACCTAATATCAGGAAATATTATATATTAAAGGGAACCTGTCATATTAAAGGGAACCTGTCATCCCCTTTGGGTATTTTAAACTGTGCCTACCAGCTTACACATTATGTAAATGGAGTTCTAGTAACCCCTCTATGTGCCCAGACATACCTCAGAAAATAACTTTTATTGTGTTCAGCGCTGGCGTCATATTGAGTCCGAGAGGTTGCTATGTAGTCCTGATGGATTATGTCCTTGCCGCCCCCCCTGGCTGCAAAACCCACCCTGCACTTTTTAAAATTCCCGCCCCTCCTCTGGCCAGCGCTTGAGTGACAGCCACAGTTACGCCTGCGCAGTGGAGCAGGTGTCCGCACTCCATTGAACAGTGCCGATGTCTCGCGAGACTTCACAAATCTCGCGAGACATCGGAACTATGCACGGACACCCGCTCCACTGTGCAGGCAAAGTCTTACATCATGCCATTTTCAGATTGCACAGCAAAAAAGTGCTGACAGATACCCTTTAAAAAGAGTCTGTCACCAGAAAATAAAGTATTGCTGAAATCAGGGTTTTGTGTTACACATTTATGAAAAATATTTTCCAATTTTTTTCACATCTTGATCTTTAAAAAAAAATTGTTATCTTCCAATTTTCACATAATTGACAGCTAACACCTACATACACTAATATCTGATAACACAGTTTCCATCAATAACAATAGGTACTGTAATATCACATCTGTCATTATCCCCCCGCCCCCAACCATTTTTTAATGACTTTGTATATGTTCATGAAATACTTGAATTCAAAGTACAAGGTCAGGATCTGACCAATGCAGCTAGGTACATGTGTTGTTTCCTGAAATAACAGGGAGTTAAGAATCTAAGAAAGCAGATTGAAATAAGTAAAAAAAGCACATTGCCAGAAATGTTTAAAAAGTACTTGTAACATACAAACTCAATTTAAAGTGAACCTGTCACCAGGTGTTTTCGCATATAAGCTGTAGCCACCACCAGTAAGGCCTTATATACAGCATTCTAAACGACTGAATGTGAGTCGGTCGACAGGAGATGGGGTACTCGGGAGCAGGGGCTGATGGCGGCCTTGATGGGGGGATCACGGCTGGTCGATCTCCAGTCCCGTGTCCTGGACCCTCAATGGCGGGGAACGGTGGGGGATAAGGAGATTGTTAACGTGACACCACCTATGGTACCTGGTAACGGGTATACCAGCGCTGCAGCCGGCCGCTGAGGTGATAGTGGGTGCAGCATAGTGTGAAACAGCTCCCCACAGGTGGAGCTTTACCTCAGGGCAGCGGGGATGGATGAGGGGAGTAGTAGTTGCATCCTTGCAGACAAGGCGGCGAATTGCGGCGGTTAGACAAGCACACAGACACACAGAGATTGTTGTTTCGGTACCCTTTACTGGTGGTAACGTAACAGGTACAGTCCATAGTATTGACCAGGTCCCCGATGCAACTTGGGACTTCCACCTTAGAAAGTTATGAGGCCTCCTCTGTCTTTGTGCTCTGTGGTTTGGGATGAGTCCTGCCTGAGCCTGCTTCTTCTCCCTCTCTGGGCTTTGTCCTAAACTGACAAGGAGGTCCTTCTGCGGGGTCCCTGTTTCTCCTATGGCCCCTGGTCCTATACTTGGTCAGTTTAGTGTCTCTTACTCACACTCCTCAGGGCTGGACCCCTCCTGAGTCTTCCGGGCTTTTGCTGTAGCTCTGAATGCTGGCAGCGTCGGACTCCAGTGGCCAGGTGTACTAAAGGGCTGGAGTATCAGGTTCCCTTTCTTAGTTCCCTGCTTTCTCCTCTTGCCTCCAACCCTTTCGCTAAGGTGCACACAGCGGTCAGTGGTCCCTGGTCCAGGATCTCTCCCAGCGACCAGTTCCTCCGTCTCCTCTCTCTAATCTCTCCTCACAGGAACTGAAACTACAGGGACTGACTAACTCCTCCGCTTCCTACCTCATTGACACACAGTTTCCTCAATTGTGCTCCTGTGCACACACTTCTCTCTTTCCGACTGAGGGCAGAGAAAACTACCGTAATGTGCAACCTTGGGAAAGGTCAAATAACGCCAAGAATGCGCGCTACAATTCTTTGCTCTGCCCTTACTGGGACAGAGAGAGGTGCATGTGTGCATGAGCCCAATTGAGTCCACTGAATGGATGACAAGGAAGGAGGACAGCAATCACTAGAAGAGAGAAGGTGTCGTATCAAGATCAGCAACACCCATCAGACCGGACCACCCTGCAGGCGAGTATTATGAAAGCTATTTTTTATGAGATCGGCCAGGGGACCTATATACAGCATTCTAGAATACTTTATGTAAGGACTTACTGGTGGTGGCTGCAGCTTATATCACAACGTCCTGGAGACAGGTTCACTTTAAACAGTACGTGACTCTCTCA